>CM055961.1:5657500-6002500 GCA_029531755.1 Holothuria leucospilota | reverse complement strand
CTCTGGTTTGTGTAACCATGGTTGTCGTTCTGAAGTGGGGATTCGGTAGTACTGACAGATTCCTAGGTGTAGAGCTGCTGCCACGCTGTTATGCCTCTTCAGGTATTCAGTTCCAGCCAACTTCTGGCAGCCTGCTATGATGTGGCTTACTGTCTCATCTGCTTCCCTGCACATTAAGAACTTGCTGTCGTCGGACTGTTTCGGGATCTTGGCCTGGTGATATTTTGTGCACAATGCTTGGTCTTGTGCGGCCGTGATTAGTGCCTCTGTTTCTATTTTTAGCCCTGTGCAGGATAGCCACTTGTACGCCATTTCTGTGCTGGTAGCCTGCTCCACCTGCTGGGGGTATTGCCCATGTAGTGGCTTTCCTTTCCATTTACTTTGGTACCTTTGTGACCATCCTGCCTTCCATTGGTCTCTTGTCTCCACTTCTTGTTGTTGGGGCCTGGCCTGCCAGACGGCCTGCAGTAGGGGCTCAGTTGCTCTCCTTCTTTCGATATATTTATCGAGCCCCACCTTCTCGCCAGTTATCGTAGCTTCCACCTCTTTCAGCCCTCTACCCCCTTGATGTCGTGGGAGGTAGAGCCTGTGCACGTCCGCTCTTGGGTGGAGCCCTCCGTAGATGTTCAGGAGCTTCCTTGTCCTGCGGTCAAGTTCTGCCATCTCTGTTCTGGTCCACTCGATGATTCCTGCAGTGTAGCTGATGACTGGCATGGCATATGTGTTCAAGGCCTGGATCTTGTTTTGCCCGGTCAGTTTAGTTTGTCTTCAGGACTTGTCTGATCCTCTTTCTGTAGGTCTTTATTGTGTTGGCCTTCACTTTCTCTTGGAGATTCTCCATGCCCTGCAGGATTCTGAGGTACTTGTATCCCTTGTCTACTTCAACGTCCTGTGTTCTCCCGATGTCTAGGAGAAGTCCCTGTGTAGCCTCTACCTTCCCTCTTTTGATGATTAATCTGCCACACTTCTCAAGGCCGAACTTCATCCCGATGTCATTGCTGAAGATTCGGACTGTGTTTATCATCGAGTCGATTTCTCTTTCATTCTTCCCGTACAGTTTCAGATCGTCCATGTACAGGAGATGGTGTATTGTGAGACCCGATTTCAGTTTGTAACCGCACCTTGAGTTCTTGAGTATGTGGCTGAGGGGGTTAAGGGCTACACAGAACAGTAGCGGTGACAATGCCTCTCCCTGGAAGATTCCACAACGAATCGGGATTTTCGCAAGGTGCTGTCCGTTTGCGGTCAAATCTGTGGTCCAGTGTGGCATGGTCTCTTCTATCAGAGTGCAGATCTTCGGGTCGAGTTTGTGTATTCGTATGGCCTCTATTATCCACGAGTGGGGTACTGAGTCATAGGCCTTCTGATAGTCGATCCATGCTACTGCCAGATTGGTTCGGCGGGTTCTGGAGTCCTTGCACACTGTCTTGTCAATGATCAGCTGATCCTTGGTGCCTCGGCTACCGGACCTGGCCCCTTTCTGTTCTTCTGCCAGGATGTTGTGTTCATCAAGGTGGGCCATCACTTTGTCTGCCAGTATCCCTGAGAGGAGTTTCCATGTCGTAGGTAGGCAAGTTATTGGCCTGTAGTTGGCAGGTGTGATGCCCTTGGCAGGATCTTTCTGGATGAGGGTTGTTCTACCATGTGTCAGCCATCTGGGTATAGTTGTTGGATCATTGACAACCTGCTGTAGTTGTGCAGCTATTCTGTGGTGGAGGCTCGTCATCTTTTTCAGCCAGAACCCCTGTACTTGGTCCGGTCCGGGGGACTTCTAGTTTGACATCTTTTGGGTCTTTATTCTCACCACTTCCTCCGTTATAGTTGTTGGTGGCTGTGGGGGGATGGCCTCGTGGCAGGTATTGAAGTCCTTTATCCATTTGGCCTCATCCCTGTGTTGTTTGGGCACTCCCCATATTCCACGCCAGAATCTTTCTGTCTCTTCCCTTTCTGGCACTGGTTGGGGTTCGTTAGTGCCATTGCTCCGCAGACTCTGGTACACTCGTCCAGGCTGTTCTCTGAACATCTTGTTGACTCTATATTGCTCATTTCTGGCACTGTAGCGTTGAAGTCTGTGGGCCAATGCTGTTAATCTTTGTTTGGCATCCTCAATGTCGTGGTCATGTCCCCTCTGTTTGACCCAGTATCTTCGCTTCAGGTCATCTGTGATTTTCATTCGTCCACGTTTCTCAGCTTCCAGCCTACTGATGTCCTTCCTTGCCTGGCCTATTTTGCTTTCTAGCCTCCTTTTCCATGGTGGTGTGTATTTTTGCTTGGTGGTTTGGACGGTCCTTGCAGCTTCCTTGCTATGACTTTGGCTGTGGAGTACATCAGTAGGTTGGTTTCGGTGATGTCATTGGTTGGGATCATTTGAACAGCTGCGTTTGCCTCATGTACCAACTGGTGAAGCTGCGGGTCGGTCCGTTTGTATATCCGGATAGCTGACCTGGTTCTTTCTGTCTCTGTTGATACCATCTCGTCTATTATTTCTCTGGCGAGCGTCCCCTCAGGTGGCATTTTCGGGCATCGCTCTGGCTCTGATGCTGGCATGTCATTCGGGGTTAGTTGTTGACTGGCAGGTTGCTGGTTCTTTTCAACCGGTTGCTCTTCGCAGCACACTTCTCTCTGGATACTTTCGACCTCCACTGTCGTGAGTATGCCTGCCCTGTTGATGACATTTCGTTGGTCAGCTAGCCGTTGTTCTGTTACGGGTGTGCTTGGGTTTCTTTTCTGCCAGATCTCGTGCATACGTTTTCGGTACCCTCGTTGGTTGGGGTCACTCAGGAAGTAGCACCTCATCACTTCCTTGTTCTCGTCTTGCGTCCACTTCTTCCTTCCTTTTGTTGTCTCAGTAGCCCACTTTTCACCAGTGCGCCCTAGAGACGCAGCGGCTGGCGCAGACCTTTTTATCCCGGGCGACGTCTGAGCCGGTATGGTCAAATCGTTGAGTTCTTTCTCCATCATGCATGGGTTGGGGAACCAGGATTTGTAAGAACCCCCACGTTGGTTCTTCCAGTGCGATGACTCGGTGAAAGAAGTCTTCCAGTGGGATGCCTCGGTGAAAGAAGTCGAATCAGCAGATGTTAGTTCGCCGTTATTGTTATTATTATTATTGTTGTTGTTGGTGTTGGTGTTGGTGTTGTTGTTGTTGGTGTTGGTGTTGGTGTTGGTGTTATTGTTATTGTTATTATTATTACTTTTTGGAGAAGAAACTGGATCATCAATAAACGCACCATAGATAAAACATGCCCAAATACCCCCAAATGGGAAAAACCTTTTATTAGTGTGTTGCTGGCCCATATTTGAGAACCTTCACTACTATGGGTGATATCTGGGCTGGCTCATGAGTTCCGGCAATATTGAAGAAACGGTTTTTCACTACTTGGGATCCGTGTACTGGCCGTCGTATGAATATTGGGCGGAGCATGTGCCTGTGCATCTGGGTATTGTCTTTTTAGTACATCTACTGCCCATGGATTCATAATGGTGAAACAAAATCTCTCATTTCACTGAATGGAAAGTCCGACTATGGCAACTGACAAGTCCATGTACCTAGATTATTGAGAGTTTTCATACCTTTACCAAAATCATACTAGTGTGTCTGTGAAGAATAACCTACTGCTTCTCTTTCCGTTTTGTCTGAACAAGTGCGGTTGTTGTTTGACGTATTATACATTGATGTATTTGTCTCATGCTCTGAAAACATAAACTACTCGCTTGACTATCAAAATGTTAATCAAACTGGTGCCTCGTTTGACTAACAGGTAATTAGTCAATCCAGATTGACTAGTTAGTTTGACTAATTTATGTACAGGTAGACTAGTTTATGGTTAGTCAAGGCCAGTTAGTTCAGCATGCTTGACTAATGCACATGTAGTGCTTGAATAACATACTTTACGTTAGTCAACCCGGTGCTTCGTTTGACTAACTTAGGGTCAGTTAGTCAGATAAATGTTAGTCATGGGTCTTCTATGTTAGTCAAAGAAGGTTGAGCAATTTTCTTGACTAGTTCTTTGGTTATTGTTGTTTTCTCGCGTTGAAGCATTAACCTAACATACACACATGAGACTAAGCAATATTCACAAATCGTCAAAAATTACTTTTAATACATCATTATATTATCGAAGTCATACAATAGTAAACATTGCTGTTAATACCAAGGCGTGCCAATGCGCCACACAACTTAGAAGACAACGCAACTATCAAACAAGTAGGGGATCCCCATAGTTCTGATATCTCTTCTCTCTCCCCAAAGGTCTGCTGATGATGAAGGTAAAAAGTAGAGGATCCAGTTGGGGTGCATAAGAGCCCCCTCCCTCCATTGGCCTTTATGCGTGTTTAAATATGCTTCAAAATGTATCAAATATAGCACCATTTTCCATCTCACCCTCTTCAAAAAGCAAAAATTTTCCAAGGGGGAGATAGACACCCCTTCTCTATACCCCTACCTCATTACAGTGATCAATCGAACCCTGTGCCATCCCCCGGCTTCTATTGGAACTTCTTGGATACGCCTCTGGTTAAGGCTGCTATACAAAAACTTAAAGCACCCGTCAATCAATGAGAACATTTTGGGACACTCACTCCCATACACGAATTCCCAATGAGTTTTGTTTACTAAAGCAAAGTCATTAACACTTCCTTAAAGGTAGAAAAACTCACAGAAGTGGTGAAGTTTGAATAAATAAAGTGCATAAACCTAACTCAACACATATCCGAATAGTGGAAAGTCCAGTGAGCTGGGATTCTCAACATATGTGCAAAATGAAATCATCCCAATTAAGACTATCCCAGTATCCTAATGCATGAGTGGTACTCTTTAATCATACGACAATATCTTTGTAACTGAAGTGTTCAATCACCAAGAATAACTCTATGATTTTGTGTGCAGAGTGCAATGTTAACATTCTAAAAAGTACTTGAAAAAGAAATTAGATTTGGATACAATCAGCTTATGTTTCATAATACGTTAAGGGTGACTGCAAGTTCCCTTGAACTCTACATTTCAAGTACTTAACTCACATTAATTTATGTGTAGTCTATGTACTGTACACTGTACAGTACTGTATCATTCAGTTTGCTAAGTCTTTCGTGGCTTAAGCATTCTGTCTTCAAAAGATAACCATGAGGTCTAGACATTCTTGCACTCTATAAACAATTTAACATCTGTGCAGAGTCAGTAATGTTGAAACTTAAAAACGAATTTGAGTATTGTATCACATAAACACATAGTTTGCAATCCGACAATGTGCAGTATTATCACCACAGCTTTTCAAACTAATACTGTATGACTATTCATTATGGAAAGTGGAAAAGGTTTTGCAAGGCGAGAGTTAAGCGAAATCCCAAGAAATTGATGTCAACCAAAAGTGGTACCATAATCCTGTTTCTCTCTACTGTAGTGTCCTCCAATATTTCAGTCTAAATTAAAATTTGAAAAGTTAAAACAAGATGAAAGTCTCTATCAGGATTTGAAATACTTTTCAAGGATTCTCCAGTCCTAATCACCAAGGGCTATTTGATACTGTATATCCAAGGCCTCAGTAAAGAGTTTAGGAATGATTGGTTTGTCGTGTAATATGACAGAGCAAGAAACCTCAAACTTATTCTCCTTCATGGACATGTAGCAAAAGAGGGTTCACTATTGACATGTAGGTCTCATACAGGCCCTTTTGTAAACCGGCACAGAGCATTGCCATTTGTTAATCAGAAAGGCCAGACGGACGTGTTGCAATGTCCTCATAACAAATCAAAATCCACTGCTTCAAATATTAGTTGCATTAACTTACTGCCATTCAAGGTCCAGGAACAAACATTGCACAGTACATAGGGACATCATTCAGAGTGCCTGTCACACAGGAAATTTCTCAACTTACAGGAAAAAATGTTCATCTTATGACACTTTGGTTGCTAAAATGCTGACACAAATTCTGCCCAAGTCATTCTGGGTTTTGTCCAGTCACTCCAGTGAAAACCTGCTGTGCTTCAACAACAACAGTAATTTTCACACTTGTAGCAATCCAATGACTATGTAACAAGGTTTGCAGGATGTCCACTGTGTCCAAGTCCTGCTGTAACCAAATAATGCAAGGTAAGTTTCCTATCTCCAATCAAGAAATCGATACAAGGAGTGCGAATTGTAATTGCTCATTTACACTTGACCACGCTGTAATGTACACCCTGTAATATAAAGAATAATACGCATCTGTCAATATTCTGTATTGTAACCTCTTTTGCAATGGTACTGTAAGTTAGGAGTGTGAAATATTGAACTTCCGCATAATGCTGTTTTGTGTACGCGGTGTAAGGTGATTCTAACAGTGAAACGAAGGAATGGAAATTGGCGCCAAAAAGTTAGTCTAGCAAATGCCAATAAGTTAGTCCATCACTAGAGTTAGTCAAGCTTTCCACTTCAAGGAATCTACTTGGGCTAATCCAGCATCACATTTACAATTAGTCAAGCAATGGAAATTAGTCGGTCTTTAATACGGGTTAGTCCAGCTATTGCAATCAAAGTTTATTGGTAAAAAAATCTGAAAATGTTAGTCAAGTAACACGATGTCTCAGTCATTGCACATGGAATGCAAACTAACATATACTAAAAAGGATAAGTACAGAAACAAGTTCTGATGCTTCCCCAGAGCAGTTTAAAAAGCATAATATACCCTGCCTTGGCATACAAGGACTAGCATCTATATTGTCAACAGCTTTGACAACTTCAAGCGATTTTTAGGGCTTCACATAAGTGACTGTTCCATGTCACTAATGTAAGCCTGTAATACTGCCCCAGTAACTGTAATCTACCTGCCTTGTCGTTAGGTGCACTTAGTCCTCTTTTCTTTGCTTCAATCACTGATCAAAATAGAAATTCAAAAAAGAAAGAAACATATTTGTCAAAAATCACTGCGATACCGTTAGCTCACTCCCCACTTGCGTAGAAAACACAAAATCACCCAGTTTCCCTATCAGTTGCAGAACTGGTACTAGTACAAGTGCTAATCATTGGCAACCCCCTTCACAACAGATTCTGCTCTTGCTCCCTTTGTGTCGTGTTTAAATCCATCCTCCGTATATTCAGGCTCCAAAGGATACAGTAAGATTTTAGTCTGTTTGCTTCCATGCTTTCTTTTACCAACAACCAAGTGTACTGTTGAAAGTTTGACCATGTAAGATAAAGATTACGACTACGTCCTGCTGAGTGCTGCCGTGGTTTTAACATTAAAGTGTATATAATGGCCTACAATTCTACACAGTGTACTATAGTTTGTGTACTGTGTGTACAAATCAGTGTTGTAGTGTATGGTGAATTCACGGACTTCTCATATATAAGAAGTCCGTGGGTGAATTACAGTAGTGTTGCCAAGTCATGCAAAATATTTCTGCTACACTTGTGAAAACCTTCTTTTTTTTCACTGAAATAATGTGTCATAAAAATATAGTTAATACGAAATTTCGAAATTTATCCCCTATTTCACGTGGTGAAAGGAATTTTGTCAAGCATGTTGTAGTTATTTACCACAGCATGTGCAATTACTTCGGGTGGGCTGGTAAATTTTCTGTTGTAATGTGATATGAGGCTCGTTTTCGTCATTGTACATCCGGAAATCGGTAGAATTCAAACAACAATGGAGCGAACCAAAAGCAACATAAAAATCATTTTCAAGGTTGAAATAAATGCACCCAAGCCTTCTATGTGCTTCTTTCGGAAAAAAGCATGCATGTAAATGTTAGTCTTAATGCAGAAAAAAGCTAGGGTTTATTTCTCTTTTAAAATATTGAAGAGAACTCCATCGAGTGCAGTTTGAGTAGTAGGCGTAGAGAAGCAGAAGAATCAGTAAATAAAAATATCACCCCGCGCTGTTTGGCTGATGTAATAACTTGGAGTTGAAAGCATGAGTCATTAACTGTCACTACCTGTCAAGTAATTCAGTTTTCTTGGAACTAATTTGATGATCGTTGCCCAAGACCACCTGCTTTTTTCAAAGTCACGCAACTTAGGACCCGAGGATAAGCAATCATTTCTGTTGCTTTTGCATGTTTAAGTTCCAGTGCTAGTAGTACAGTTTATACACTCTCTGCTGCGTGTAAGTCTCCCACTGTCCTTTATTTTTTAAAATTGAAATTTGCGCCCTCTACAAAAACATCTATAAAATATCTATAAAACTTGAGAAGAAATGGTAATTAATGAAATCATCCTTTATACTTCTGTTCCCCAATTAGTTTGACGAGAAATAATCTATTGCGTCTTCTTTCTATAGGTACATAAGAAGTTCATCGCTACAACTAAGAAGCTAGGTACTTTAGAAACAAGCGACTCTAAATGACAACTTAATATCAGTTCATATTCGCATACAGTCCTAAAGCAAACCGATTCTCGTATGTACATTTGTAGCTAATGTGCATGTAACTTTAAGCAGTCCATTTGCTGATAACACTCAAGGCATTTTCCCTCTGCTAAGAACACTAAAAATTGAACAGAGACTGAAATTTACTCTCCACAATTTTTGTTCCGTACAAAGGGCGTTTTTGCTCTCTACACTACTTGTCCCATACAAACGAAATTCCGATCTTCATGCGAAACTATCTTATTTTCCCTTCAGTTTCATTCTCTTGAAAAGCTATAAACTAATTTCATGTATTCATCATCATTTCTACATAGGATTATGTAGTAAAAAATATCTATTTGTAGAAAATGTGATTACGTTTTCATCTTGCATTGGCGTTTGACGTTTGAGATTAATATTTTTGGATTTGACAAAAAACGGAAATATATTGTCACAATCAGGCAGTACATATTTTTGTAATCTGTTTCCCCCCTCCCCCGTTTTACCCATGCATAAACTTGGTATTCCTTTAACAGATGATTCACGAAGAAAAATGCTTCCATGTTGATCCGATGTCTACAACTATTCAACGGAAGGGTTACTTATCCAAATTCAAAGTGACTATTTAACTGACATCAATCAAAACAGGTTGGCTCCCCCTTAGAGATACCGAAATGTGTTACAGTGACAAATATAAACGCATCCTAGGAATTTCCGTAAATTACAAAACTTTTTAATGTTTTATACCAACTCGGTAAACTTAATTTAAATATACATCACTCGACGACTAGCAATATTATTGAACTGAATGAAATCTCCTGGTACCACCATTATGATATGGCAAATGAAAAACTCTTGTTGTGTTAATTTTCTCATCCACTGCTAAGTCTTATAAAACTTCAAAAGCGAAATAATGAGGCATTACTGTCATGTCTTTACGCTTTACTCCGTATATTTTTCTGTAAGGAAGGTAGTCATATTTGCGGTGTACCTCAAGTCTAAAATTATAATATACACATATATATGTTTCAAGAATTTCTTTTTACAAAAAGCATTGTGCATTATAAATATTCTAGTACTGGAGGTGTTTGTGGTGATGAAAGTGGTAATGGTGATCGTGATGGTTTGTTTAGTGGTGGTAGTATAGTAAATTTGAAGGCTGTAACAACGGCATTGTTGTTTGTCCGTCAAACACAGTGCTATTTAAGGATTTAAGTGTTTTAGTACTTAACATTCAAAGAGAAGTCTCAAATCAGGTATGTCATTATTTTAATGAGATGATAAAGTCAATTTAAAAAAGAACATTAGATGCTTGAAAAATGCAATGCTAAATTAGGTCTGTTGGTTCTGTACTATGCCTATGAAATGTGCAAAGTTTTCACTTTTTAACCACATTTTACCCAACGAAAGACAAAAATATCCGTCTTGCCTCACCAAGGCTTCTTTTTTATGAGCCAATCGGGATATGAAGATCTGGTCATTTCTGGGAGGTAACGTATTCACGATAAGGTTTATATTCTTGGATGTGAAGAATTTGTAAAATTTCAAGTATTCACAATTTGTATACCTATTTAATTATGTTCTTAATACAATGTACATGTAAGATTAAGTTGTAATGCACACCGTCATACTCACAGGTGTCATTTTAATTAATGCATGGTGAAAGCCCGGGGGGATTATAAATATTTGTAAGATCGGAGTCATCTTTCTACCTATTTAGTCTTCCTAATATATTAGTGTTATGTCCTTACACAATTGTTGTTAGTTACTTAATAAGATCTTGGTAAGATAAATCGCAACAACTCTTCATCCTCCATGCTCTTGGTATGAACTGAACACATGCCATACTGCTGACTGTACAGTGTAAGCGTCGTTGTCATGTATTTCAGTAGTCATTTGTTCATAGTTGATTTAAGTCTCTGTAGGTCTGATTAATAGGGTTGTTTTGCTAAAACCCGACATGAAGCTGTAATTCTGTTTTTGTTTTGTGCAAGTGCATATAATGACTTTTTAAGGTCAAATGAATTTCTTTTTGTATTGGGCAAATAAGTCGTCAAGGCCTGTAGATAGTGTTGTTTTAAAATGAAAGTTTATATTTAAAAGTTATGTATTTCAAATGGGAAAGGGAAAACGGTAGAGCTACATCAATGTTACGAGTTGTTTTGTTAAGAAAATGTAGAGCCACTAGTTATCTGCCAATTTTGTTGTTGGTATTGCATTTTTGAAAACTAAATGCGCATGTACAAGGATGTAATTGTATGAACACGTGACATTAAAAAAGTTGTCACGAGATTTCCCAGAAGAGACCTAGTTTATACATATACGCTTGGTTACAACCGATGCTGGTCTTGTCTGAACTCTAAATAGAGAAATGTGTGTCTCTTGCCTCCGTGACAAAAGCGGAATTTACTTTAGAACTACCTTCAAAAGTAACTATATTCTAAGAAAACTGAAAGGCTACCCACAGGCCTGTTCTAGTTTTAGTTCTTAAGATACAAGGAAGTGTTTCACTTTGATAAGACAAAGAAAAGATCGAGTGTTTCTTGTTGAGCCACCACATGCGGCACAACAGTGTTATGACTCTAAGTATCATTCGAAAAGACCTCATATTTGTCTTCCGTCTGACGATGGGTGACTGTGTTTCATTTCCGTAAAGGTCTTTATAAAATTCCAGTAAAGCTTCAACTATCCATAATTACCAACTATTAACACAGTGTTCCCACAAACCTTTACAAAATAAAACAGTGTAGAAAATAATCGTTGGTGCAACTTAAATGATCCACTTTGTTTAAGAATAGTTATTGTATGCAAGGGCTTTACCATTTATTTATTTATTATTTTTTTTTTATTTTAAAACCAAATCTTTCCTCTTTACTCCATTTTACATCTTTTTATAGTAAGAACAAAATATCGGACCAAATAACACAGAAATTAGTTTATAACCTAGGCCTTCTGACTAAATTCCAATCAACTGCATATTCACAAAGCTATCGTATAGTCACTTTAAACAAATGTGAGAGCCATGAGCTTGTTTCCATACCGCTCCTGCTGCCATATTATTGTAACCGAATTTCAAGACTTTTGTATAAAAAAATATTGTATATTATTCATCGTCTAGTACTGGAGGTGTTTGTGATGGTGAAGGTGATCGTTGTGGTAGTGTTGGTGGTTGTAGTGATAGTGGCAGTGGTATAGTAGATTTAAGTGCTATAACAACATTCTTTTGTCTGTCAAAAGAGTGAGCCCAGGAACAGTAGTTTATAAGCATTCAAAGTTACTTTCGCACTTGCAATGAGGATAAAGGACCCGAATAAGGCTCCTCATTATTTAATGAGGCTATTCAATCAAGCAAATCGAAGATCCTTACATGCTGGTAAATGCAAATAAGGTACGAAGATAATATTCATCAAACTTTTCTGTGGGTATATGAAATTTGCAAAGTTTTCTTTATTCTCTTCTTTTTTTTATTCTCAATTCTAATAATTACGTATTTCGTATATTTTATTCATTCCCTTTGTATACAAGAAAGCCCAAAGACTTAATGATACCTTGCTGAAAGGGGGTGATTTGTTGCACTGAGGTTCATCCCTCACATTTATACTTCCTGACTTTTTTATTTTCTACGATGTTTTCACAACTTGACCTCTGCTGACCTCAAATAACCTTTGAACCCTACCAAAACTTGGATAACAAAACATGAAAAGAGGAACATGCCTTAGGGGGAATTCGTACCCTGCCGTCTGCTTTAGAAACCGAGCTCTAATTCACTACGCCATTAAAGAACTCGTTCAGCGTATGGTATTTCTAATCATGCTATAGTCACAACATCCTTTACTAGTGTTCATAATAAGGTAATTTAAATTAGTATTATTACTGTAACAGTTATGCTTGTAGAAAAATAAATGTTCTCTATAACTTTACCTATGGAATGGTAGAAAAATTCAGCCCTAATGTTTCGTTGCTCACGAAACGCCGGACACAATTTGGGTACCTCCACTGTCTGCTTAGTTTACAAGGTTTTCGTAATTGCACATCTGATGATTTCATATGACCTTCAACCCCCAACAAAGTCATAGGGTTCCCTCTCTTTTGAAGGGGAACAGTAGTAGCCATTTGACCCTTTCCATATGTGTAGTATACATATTAATACTACAGATAATCTTTACCTGGTGGACCTTACATGACACCTTTATTAAGAAGAATATATTTCAAATTTCCCTCGCTTTCTGGCATGTGCACAGGCATATTCGAAAAAAGACGACTAGATGCCAGCTGACGTAAAACGCGCACCTCACGATTTCCAGAACAAAATATTGCCAACTCAAATAGATTCCTTCTTAGTTTTCCTGAGTGGTGGTTCAAAATTTCAATTTAATACATTTTAAATTATAAAAAATATATTAAGTGTAACAAAAAATTTCTTTGGGTTTTTCATGCCCCACAGCTAAAAACACTAAATAGTTCTTGCCCTTTTATTCTACGTAATATTGCAAGAGGATGCTATCAAGAAAAACTCTCTTTCAGAGGTTCCATTTTCCGAACCCATGGTATCACGCTGAAGGGCTGTGTTCGTGTGGTGTTTGGATAGGTCTTCATAAAGATTCCTTTACGTAAATGATGATTATCTGTTTTTACCCTTATGTTACCATGGGAACATCAACAGATTCAACCCTTCGGAAGCAGTCATGAAAACTTTAGGAAATTTGGATCCGTTAAGGAAAATTTTTGTGTAACTTATGGAAATATTACTCTCCTTAAAAAGCCTATAACTATGGGCTGGGGGCCTGGCATTCGTTCGAAACGAAAGTCTTGTGATACTGTCAGATTTAGTGCATAAAATGAAGATTTTGCCTAGACAATGTGAAGTATGGTATCGTTACATTTATTGCATGTTTAGTGGAGTAATGGCGGCATTCTTACAGCTTCACCTTGAAATGTCAGTTGACAGTTGTATTTGAGTCTACCAGAAGCAAGCCTAACCATTCTCCGCGATGTGTTTCCAGCACAGCTGCCTTGAGCTATTGGTAACAGGCACAGAATTTCTTTTTGGTTGAGTAAGCTTCAATCAGACGCATTTGGTCTGGTAAGAGACTTCTATGTATTGTTTGAATATTTTACTTTGATTTTTACAACTTCTATTGTCAGATTGGCTTTTGAGACTTTAGAAAAATTTGAAATGTTTTGACAACTATGATCGAATCCCTTCGGACGGTGGCGATGCAGTGGTGCAGTGGTGCGGTGGTCAGTACCATGTATGTGGGTGGTATGCCATATAGGGTTAATAAGTCTTTCGAGCTGCACTTATAAGTATAGGGTGTAGGATTTTCTCGAAATTTTTAACTGGTTAAAAATCGTACGTATCAAGAAAGAAGAAGGGTGTATGATGATTTTAGATAGTAATGTACAGATTTCTGGATTTAAATGGGAACTTTAACGGTGCGGCATTTTTGGAAAATTAGGCCTAAAGATAGTTTTGACGTTACCGTGAATACTGTAGGTGTGTGCGTACAAACTACACAAGCAGTTGTTGTACAAACCGTGGCGAGATGCAGCTACGACATCAAAGTTCCGTTGCATTGTGGGTAATAACACGATATCATGACTGCCTATGGAGTGGCGTTTAGTGAGTTTCAGAAATTTTTTTGCAAAATTTGTGTTAAATTAGATATTGAGCTATATTAATTTTTAATGGTATCACAATGCTTGAAAAAATGTGTTCTAAATATTGTACCTGCTTAGAAAGCTGTACAATGGTTCCTCTATAAGTAACGCATCTATGTACCAAGTGTGGGAAGGATCCATCATTCCTGTCTTGAAATATTGTTTTATCAAGATTTTGGGTTTTTTGAACTCTGATGGTCTCAAATGACCTTTGACCTCCACTGAAAACAATAGGGTTTTTTTCTTTTAATATAGTAAAATTATATACCAAATTTAAAGATTGTCCATCATTGCTATCTTGAGATAACGTGTTTACAAGTAGTTTTTATGAATTCGTATTTTCACCTCCTGTGACCTTAGATAACCTTTGACTTTTACCAAAATCAATAGGGTTTATATTTTGACTATAACGCATCCACATGCCAAGTATGAAGAGCATTCATGCTTCCTACATAGGGTTTAACATTGTATCTATCTGACGATGAAGGTAAGAAAGTCAAATTAAATTAATACGTCCTTTTTATATTGGAAAATAAGTTGTGAAGACCTGAAAGGGTCAGCTTAAATCAAAAGTTATATTCAAAAGCTATGTATTTCAAATGGAAAAATAAAAATGACAAAGATACATCAACTTTATGTTGAAGTTTGCATCGAAAGTATAGAGCGCTAGTTATCTGCCAGTATTGTTGTTATTGTATTCATGCACAACAAAATACGCATTATGCAAAGATCTAACTCTATAACAACGTACTGTAAAAAAACTTTTCACGTAAAAACTAGTTTGAAAGCCTTTCCATAGAACCACTTTCAACGTATGAGACCTGGCTTTCTGCTAAAGCTGGTCAGGTCTTCCTACTTCATCGATTAACCGTGACGAAAGATCACATAACACCTGCGTGATACCTTCAAAAGTTCTAACGGTCTAAGAAATGTGGGAAGCTATCCACAGGCCTTTTCAAGGTTGAACCCCAAAGATGTAAACAGGCTTGCACTTTGACCAGGCAAAGCAAATTGATTCTTTGTAGTTGAGCAGCTACAGACCGTACATTTCTGTAATGGTGTTCAGTGACTGTTTTCTAGTCCCTCAAAGATCTTTAGTTCTTATAAGACTGACTTGTACTTATTTCAAATGTTTGATGTCAAATATGCATAAACGTTTACACAATATGAAGGAACATCTGTTGAAAAAGGCACTGATATAATTTATAGAATTTAGTTTGTAAAACAACAGTAATAATGTGAAAGGTTTGAAGCAAGCATTCTTTCTTCGCACGAACCAATGATCCCCGCCCCCTCTCCTCCCCCATATTACATTCCTCCGTAGTTCGGACGAGATGTCGGACCAAAAAAAAAAAAAAAAAATACGGCAATAAGCTGTTGCCAGAATCAAATGCACGATCTTGGATCATTGAAGAAGATACAATCGAGTATCTGTGCTCAAAATGAAAGCTACTGAAAAATAATTTCTTACAACTGTGAACACCAAGAACTTGCTTCTACACCATATAACAGGCGTATTCTTGCATTTAAAGAGTTCGTAAATTGAAATGACGTGTGTTACACATAGTCCAGTATCCGTAATATTTACTTTGGTTTAGGCAGTGGCGGCGGTGATGGTGGTGACTGCGTTGGTAAAAGTGGTGGTGGTGGTAGTCGCATAATGGATATATTGTACGAGAAGTTTTATCTTCTTTTCCCGTCAAAACAGTTTTAATACAGTATCATTTAAGAGTTTAACGTTGGTTTTTGTATGTATAAAAATTAAAGTTTCAAGTAAGGTGCCACAATATTTTGAACAATAATGACAATAAACTTAATTTAAAGAAAATTGTAGAACCTGTAACCCTGTTACATGTTTTACTGATTAAATTGTTCCCTACGTCAATAAAGGTGCTCATGGAGCAGGGTTACGACAGTGTTAAGCCCTCGTTTTAATTACATATGTACATAATGATGTATTCGTTCGTTCTTTCGTCCGTCCGTCCGTCCGTCCGTCCGTTCGTTCATGCATGCATGCATGCATACTACAAAGCAAAATTGCTACGGTGTAATGTAGATGTATGAACAGGACGGTAGGAAAATGAAAACATTTCAATGTCTATTGCAGCTGGAGACCTAGAAAGAAAAAGAAAGGAAAAAGAAAAAGATTTCAGAAACACAAAACACAGAAGAGAAAAAAAAACAAGTCAGAAAATATAAAGGGTAGTCAAGACTTAACATTACACGTCATTTATCCTATTAGTTGCTTAACCAAGTATTTATTTGAACATTGTGTTGAATTCTTCGGTGAAACATTTCAACCTCTGTACTTTCTATCACGGTCTTTTACCGTCTCTTATCTGCTGTTTGACAGTTGCTGGAGTCTGTACATAGTTCTACTGATGAAAGCAAATGCCGACATTGATCTGACAACTACCAAACGGAAAGATCAAGGATGAGTAAGCTGTTTTCTCTCACTTCTCACTTCAGCAAAAACTTATGTTTATTTTTCTCTTCTTTGCTAAATTGCTTCGCATGACACAGTTCTTTTCTGATGGAGTTAATTTTACCAAGTTTGCCCCCTCCTACAAATTGCAATGATAGTACAAAACTCTTCATACATGTATCAAACAGAAATCCTAAAGGCTTAGTGATAGATTCCTTTCGCCTTCGGCAAGGAATGAAAATCGGTCCGTTGACTCACGGCCCGAGGTTAAACTTCATGCGATAACTTTGATTCTACTTTCGTGTCTTTCCACTTCATAAGAACATAACGGTCAAGCAATGTTGAAACTAAGAACTCATCGCGTGCAGTATGAGTTGTGGACGTGAAGAAACCGAAAACTCGACAAGTAAAAATAGCACCCGAACTGTTCGGTTGTTATTATAACTTAAGGATGAAAACATGACTCACCGAGTGCCACTACCTGTAAAAGTTGTACTTTGTTCTTGGAATTTTTGATTGTCATCGTCTGGGACAACCTGTTCATTTGCAAAGTGACGCAAGTTAAAATCAAAGGTTGGCGCTTCCTATCTTTGTATAGTACAGCTTTTAGATAAACTACTGGACCCTCGATGAACCACTGTTCTCTCTTTGAATTCATTTTTTTTTTCCAGTTCAAATTTACTTTTTTAATGTGTAACGTGAAACGTTATACAATCGAGAAGATTACACAGCAAGAGTTTTTATACGCCTAAAAACACAAGAAACTTCTAATACGCTATGGACCTGGAAAAAACATCATAAAGCAACAACTATCAGAAAAAAGGGACAAAAGTGGCCCTGTTGGATTTAACAGTAAACAAATAAGAAAAAGGAGAGTTACAAACCTGGATAGGCAAGCGGAAATTGTTTAAACGGCGCCCCCTCGATACAAGCACTTACAAAACGTAAGACGAACTCCATTATGAACCAAAGTTTCCTGTTTACTTGTATTCTCTACATTGTTAATATGTGTCGTAATGTAATAAGTATTTATGTACACTAAAAGCTCCACGCTACAGCTAAGATAATGAAAGGAATTGTCGTTAGTTCTTCTATTTATCTAAACTAGCGAGTCTAAAAGAAAACAATTGTTTATCAAATACTTCTTATCAAGGAGCCCAATTAAGGATCACAGCTTTTCACCCTACTGCCATGTGACAAATTTATTCAGTTTGATGAAAACGGTAGTCCTTCTGCCTTTAAAGGCTTTTACCATGCTCTTTAAATGGATCTGTTGCCCTCTACAGCAGATCAGTAGCGTAACTGTGGTGCTTGAAGTGGGGGAGGGGGGGGGGAAGGAATGAAAATAAGGTAAATGTACCGACAGCATATAGATAGTCAATGAACCGACACTTTATCAAAGGGTTATCACTGAACAAGTCACCCCGCACCTGTGAACCCCTCATCCACCCAGGGGTTCCGCCAGGATTTGCCAAACGGGGGAGGGGGACAGACTCCCCGACGGGAAGGCTAGAGACCCGAAGCCTCGGACAGCTCCGATCCCGTCGAGAGATTGGTGAGGGAGAATCTGAAGAAAACCTGTGTACTATGCCATGTCATTGCGGGGCATATTTTGCATAAAAGTTGTACTTACTTGAGGAAAATAGTTCCGCGCCGATTTAACGTTTTTGCCGGACTCTATAAGCTGTGAAAAGCGGGCGAAGCACACGAAGTTATTTTGGGTGAACCTATACACTAAAAGAACCTGTGCTTATATACAGCTTGCATAGGTCAATTGTCCTGGCAGTTGGGCACTATTGGGCACAACTTACATTTTACTACCCTCCTGTAGTCACTAGCCGTACCGCAAGACAGAGACAAGAGAACACTAACTAAATCTAGTGAAATGAGATGAAATTCCCGACATTTACATAATTCCATATATTCTACTTATGAAGTTACTTGAAAAGATGGAAAGGGTTTGTAGCCTACTATATTTAGCTATAAGTAACGGAACTGAGGACCAGTGGATAAAGCGTGCCGAAAATTATGGTTTTTATCTCAGAAATGACCCTTTTTGGAAAGCCAGAATAAAAAAATGACCATAGGTGGCGACAGAATTTTCCCGTCAGGGGCCGGGCCATATGCCAGCGACCCCAAGCTCCGTCAGCTCCTTTACCGAGGGGGTGATGAGAAGTAGATATGAAGGTGCCTGACTATCCCATGCCATTGCAGGACATATTTTGCACATTATCACTTAGGCCTGTTACTTCAAGAGCCGACTTGCGCACTGATAGTGTTCTTTTGAGTCTGAATCGTGAAATTTCAAAGCGCGCGAAGCGCGCGGAAATTTTTAGTAGGCTTACACTAAAAACACATATGTAATTATTAAGAACAATAAAGAAAAACTAAAAACTGTGGGGGTTGTAGACCGTATCGGGGACAACATACATTGTGTCGAAAGCACCTGGACTGTCCGATTGAATAGCCAAACTTTGCTCCGTTAGTCGCTCACCAACTGACCGTACCGCATTACAGACACGAGAGAACAGCAGATAGCTTTGCGATATGGGATGAAACTTCCGAACTCTACATAACCTGTGTGCTTTGACTACATGTTACTTGATAAGGGTTACAGAACAGGAGTTATGTTATCTAGCTATGTGGAAAGGAACTTATTGAAGAAACTGGAGTGACCCTACAGCGGGGGTAGCGCGCCGAAAATTTTGGGTTCTTATTAGAGAAATTGTCCTCTTTAGAGCAAAGACTGGTAAAACCGTCGGGGAGACTAGTCGTCGTTCACACAGGGCGGATGTACCGACAAGATTAGCAAATGTACCGACAGACCATCCCAGGAAGCCAAGTGGGGGGGGGGGACGACCGCCCCTGCCCCCTTCAGTTACGCTAGTGCAGTAGATGCTGGTGTTTGTACATACGAAAATTCCAGCTTTTTGCCAGATCTGCTTTTTTCCAAGCTGGATCCATTCTTCGCTTCTTAAATGCAACAGACAATTGTTCCTTCTCATCATGTGATCTCCATAGAATTACGTACGAAGAAACTAAATATTTTCAAGAAATCTAATTGCGTTTGCAGAGATACATCTTTACCATCTAGGTCGTACAAAGAAAAAGCTATCTTAACGCAATAGTGACTTCGATTTGTGGGAAGTCAGGACCCAGTTTTGAAGAATTGTTTAGGGGAATCCATATTAGGATGCTTTCTTGGAAATTGGTTTTAATGATATTCAAAAGATAAAATAAATTGAACTAACTGATAATACAATTGAAACAGTGTAGTAAAAGTTTTTTTTTTTTTCACAGTCCATAATTAAATGGTGAATGTGAGGTTTTGCAGCATGCTTACAATAATTCTTATCATAAGGGGAGTTTTACAGTGATTGTTTCTTATTCCTCACTACAGCGTGTGATGGTGTGTATTGCCAGTTTTGCACTCAATTTATAAGTCAAATTCGTACTTTCCAAAAGTACTCCATGATAAATGGACACCCTCTCATGTTTCGTTTCGTTTAAAATATATGTTTTATCACTTTCAGTGTACATATATAAATACAAACAGAACAAGAAGAGTAATAGAAACAAGTACATTAGGTGAAAGGGAGTGCACAGAAAACCCACTGGGCTTGAAAATACGCACTCTCGTGACTCTCGTCATCGTTAAGACTAATGTCAACGTGAATGTCCACGAAAACAACACGGTAGACCTAGGCCTAAATTAACAGTAGACTTGTGACCTAGACTGGGCCTACTTAAGTTAGGCTACTTTTACTTGGCCCCTATAGTAAAAAATAAGGCTACAATTAAGTCTTTGAAAGAGACATAGGTAAAGCTGTGATTGCCGAGAAGGTTACATGTCAATAAAATATGTTTAAGAGCCCAGGAATGAAACTGTATAGAACTAATTTCAACTGAGCCTACTGCCTTACATTAGACTTATAGCAAGTGAGGAACATCAGAAAGTGCAAAGGTATCCACGGGCCTGTAGCGATGTTTAAGGAGCAGATTAAATTTCACCATGAGATGATCTGTTGTTTACCAAAATCATGAAATGAAAAAAAAAAAAACTGTAGCCCGTAACCCATTTGTTATTAGGCTATAGTGTAAGGGTTTTTTATTGGGGTAAACTTTAGGTCAGGTTTCACTGTTAGGCAAGGGTTTGGGACTAGGTCAAAAGGAAGAAACAGTCGCGCCAAGCTTAATTTGAGGCAACAGCTTAATCTCACATTTGTCCTCGCATTTCCTTCCAAGTAAATGCATATTGCATTTTCCAGGTTAAGGTTAGTTCCTGTGAGTGAATCTTGCAGTTTAGTGAAAATAATATTGTCACATGATTTAAAGAGCCATTCATGAAACAGGATACCCTAGAAAACTGCAGGTGCCTGCATTTTGGCATTAAGGTTAAGTCAGCTTGGAGGTTAGGGTTAAGTGACAATGTGAACAGACAGCCATCGAAAACAATCAAATTATTCTTCACACTACTGCAGTGGGAAGGAACATTAGTCAGTATCGGGTTTGATAGTTACGGGCTGCGGTCGTTATTAGTATTATGTTAGTAACATGTGGCATAAGTGAGCCTTTGAAAAGCTTCCGAAATTATCCTAGGGTTAGGGGACTGACTGTTTACTGATTTAGTGCCTGCGTTATGTAAGTTGTTTGGTCGTTGTAAGTTGTAACGCATTTTTAATGAATAGCCAAATAATGACGACAACCTGCAACCTGATTTCGGGGTTAATACTCATGAGATAACACTCATAGTGAATTCAGTCATTCCCGCCAAAGGCCCTGATGAGACCCACGATGAAACTGTGGAAGTTGGCAGGTAAGCTTCTTGATATTAATTATACTGGGCTAGTACATATTGTATGCCCATATGATGTTCAGATAAGGGAAAAATCCTAAGACCAACGTCCTTGCTGACATAAGAGATGAGCCTGTCTATTGTTAAGAATTACTGTGTTCCCATATTTTCGGGGCAGTGCATCCGCTTTTTCCTTGAGTGAGAAAGATTTCTAATTACTCGAGTGCATTTTTCTGTAGGCTACTCGTAGAGTCGTGCTCATATCGTACTCAATATTCATCATGACTGAGCACTCCTAACCGTACTGGAGACTCGGGGAGTTTAATGATCAAGTATACCCGTACTCATACTCAGCCCTTTATTGTACTTGGTGCTGGCGGTATAAATGTTTATTGTGATTAACTGATAACCTAAGTGTTTGTTCGTGAAGTCCATTTCATGATCTAGCAAGTTAACGTAACAGAGACGCTTGCGTGTAGATCAGGGAATTGTCATGACAACCCTCGTACCGTCGTGTCTAGGACGAAGGTTAAATCGGTCGAAGACCGTTCTGAAAACCAACACGACCGTGAGGTCTTCGCTTACACGCATGCTCAGTCGGTGTTTCTTGCTGAGAGTTCCATCCTCTTCGTCTACCATTTGAAATTGAAAACTCCCTAACTACAACCCAAAGTCTGATCTTGTAGTGTGCTGTGGAAGCTTCATGCGTTTTTCTGTTTAGCAAGCGGATTTATTGCGAACGTCAGCACTGCATTTCCGAATCAAGGTGAAAGCAAAGCAATAAGGTGTTTCACTGATGCCATGTGGTTGCGCGTTTCTTTGGTTGTTGGACGTTTTGCCCGTCAAGCGTTCATTATGTGACATTATACAACACCTCATTAATTTCTCTACAATTGATCAGAGGATTGGTGGTCACATGCTATAAGTGATTCCGCACTATCATCACGGTCGTGTCCATCGTGTAATAGACTAGTGCAGGGGTGCGCAACCTGCGGCTCACGGACCAATTGCGGCCCGCGACTTCCTCCTGTGCGGCCCGCGAACCAATTTCAATTTGCCCAATTTTTGGCCCTTGTACGTCTTGTTATTTGACCACCACTTTAACTTGACGTAAGGACAAGATACCATGAAAACAAAGAAAGATCACTTCCTTTGATGTAAGGTGGATATTTTCGACCATTTCATTAATTGATTAACTAAAAAAATCACTTGTTAAACGCATTCTAAATCTGAATTAACATATTTGTCGACAAATTAGAGATGCAAAAGTTTCGCCAACAATTAGTAGGCCCATACTACAATATTATTCTAGTGCATGCGGGTCTGCCTAGATGGGCACATTGGTCACTATCGGGAAGGGGTTGTGGAAGGGGTTGTGGAAGGGGTTGTGGAAGGGGTTGTGGAAGGGGTTGTGGAAGGGGTTGTGGAAGGGGTTGTGGAAGGGGGGTGAGACGCCACCCTCGTATACACATCTCTGTTCAACTGCGGCCCCCAGATGGTCACAGCAACATGATTTGGCCCGGTGTTCGAAAAGGTTGCACACCCCTGGTCCAGTGTAACACACGGTCGTGTGTTATACTAGTATAACACACGGCGGTGACGTCAGCTATCACTGCGGTACGTACAAACTATGCCGCAACTCAATAAATCAATGCAGCTTTGGGGATCGCACATTGCATATCGTACGTAATAGGTACATAAACGCGTAGCTAGCAAACGACAAACCATGGAGCTACCACACGGACAAACACGAACCATAGTGACCGCCAAAACACAACTTTAATCAATGACTAGATCAAAGTTATGCTATAAGGTGTTATATAAAACAAATAATAAATGTTTTAATTCGTGCGATAGTATGAATAATTTCATTCGTTGAAAGATTTGACGTACTTCGACTCGGATTCATGAAATAATTCATACTATCGCACTCATAAACATTCTTTATTTATACATTAGTACCTATGGTTGTGCCGTGTGCGTTTGCTGTACATGCGCTTACTGCGCGTTTGTTGTGGTCGGTAGCCTACTGCCGGGCAATCCCTTTCGCGTGATATCACAGGAAATACCTCTATAGGGCGTATAAAGTGCGCACGTAGTAAAGTCTTGCTTTCACTCCAGAGGCACAACGCCCTGGAGTGAAAGCAACACAGGGTCACTGTTTCCCATAACTCTTATAGAACTGAAAAGCAATAAATATCTGTATGTAGGACATGTGTAGGCTATGACGAGTGTCGGTCCTACATTGAGATCAGTGGATTGCCCTCTGGCATCACTACTCCGCTCGTCTCTCTGATTTATGGAAGTTTTGAATGACAAACGTCGATAAACCCCTTTCCGAATAACATTAAGTGGTGACACAGTAGCGATCAATGCTCTTCCTATATTCAGGAGCCTCTTGTACTTGCCCTATCAAAACTAATGTTCCATGCAAAAAGTATGAAAGTGCGGACTGGAAATTCCCGAGATTACTGACAGTACATACTCGATTACTTAGACCAAGGGCGTAACAAGCGGAGGGGTGGAAGTTGGTTGGCTAAAGACCTTCGTCAAAAATGTGGTGGGCGAAAGTGTGCTTCCCCCTCAATCCCAGGACAATAACCCATCTGTAAAAATATCAAAAAATTGCAGTATTATTTGCTGAAAATTTGTTCAGATATTGCTCCAATTGCATCTAAGGACCCTTAAATAATTTCTACAGGAGAGGGGAGAGGGGACCCCCTCCCCTTAGATCCCTCTCCCGGGACGGCGGTCCTAGACAGAGTTCACCACCACCCCACCCCAGTGGAGAACAACTTCCTTCACCTATGAGTTAGTCTGTAAGTGCCCCTTCCCTGCTCGTTTATGCATGGCGGCAGTTTGTAATCAAAGCCAGCCTGGTCCATATCAGTCTGTTTGTGACGTCATGTGCTCGGACTGCTGTGATGTTGGTTGCTTACAAGCCAATCAGGTGTATAGCACTATTGCACTACGAACGTACGCACGTGTACGGTTTCACACCTCGCGTACATTGTGTATAAATGGCCCATAGAAATAATGCATAAACTGCGTCCCACTACAGACGTCGTTGTGCTATGTCAGGCTGACTGGCCAATTTCCTAGTAATAAAGCACTTGAAGGTAATCAAACTTCAGGAGAAGACGCGACATTATTGAGCCATAGTTGCAGTAAAAAGACAAACAAAATTAGGTGATAAGACACAATGCTCACAGGATTTGTATTTTAACTAGGCCCATTGGCGAAGCTACCTGTTAATTTAGCTTAAACCGAGGCTAAGTTATAGGCCTAACATCGGACCGCGCGTAGACTCATTGTTAACGTTTCATATAGGGCCTGCAAAAATGATAATTGAGACGCGCATGGACTTGATTACGGTAGGAACGCGGGTATAGTTTTATTGCATGGTTATGGCACGAAGACCCAGTCATGCTTGACCCGCGTGACCGCAGTATACTTGGAGATTATTAGCAGTTGGAGTTTTGGTTAAGGGTAGCTTATATTACTCTGCACCTGAGGAGGTCATTTATGATTTTTATTGTGGGTTTGTTACACCCCCGGTGAAAGCTGAATTTTCAATGTCAAGTAAAGTCAATAGTCAATGACACTGAGAAAAAACTACAGTTTTCTATACATTGCCAAACTAATTTGGAGCGAAAGTAAAAGTACAGTTTGATTGTTGACGCGTCACTGTGAATGTCTGTGAGGTACAAGTTCTCACAACCTTCCACCTACACACCAAGTTTAAGGCCAGTAGTTTCTCAGTTTTGGATGAATTTGGGATATAATTTTGACCCTGCAAACGTCATTTGACCTTGTGAACCTGTGACCTTTGACCTCAGGGGTACCATGTAAAATTGTTCAAAGTAGGCTTTGCCAAGCCAAGAAATCAGGATCATTTACTGTTTCGTTCAGTTTTTGCAGCCAAATTTTAAAAAATGCTTCTTTTGAACTCTTGACCTTTGAATTCTGACCTTTGACCTCTCATACTGAGGGTATTGGAGGCACAAATCCCACGGACTATGCACCCCCTCACCAAGCTTGGGGTCAGTCGTACCTTCAGTTTGGGGAGAGCACGCGACACTTTTGACCCCAACATTGTCATTTGACTTTCTGACCCCGTAACCATTGACCTCAAGAGATCTAGTGTCAAGTTGTGCAAAGTAGGCTTCTATCAGTACGCTATGCGGGGAAATGAGGATCATTTATTGTTTCATTCAGTTTTTGCAGCCAGATTTGAAAAATTGCTTATTTTGACCTATCGTGGCCTTTGACCTCTAAACTTTGACCTATCATGCACTGGAGGAACACATTCCAAGGACTATGCACCCCTCACCAAGTTTGGGTTAGGTACAAATTCCAAGGACTATGTACCCCTTACCAAGTTTGGGGTCAGTATAGTTTTGAGTGGGTGCACGACACACTTTTGACCCCGATTGTCATTTGACCATCTGACCTCGTGACTTTTGACCTCAGAAGGTCACATGTCAAATTGTGCCAAGAGGGCTTCAATACGAAATCTATGTCAGGAAACCAGTGCCATTTATTATTTCATTCAGATTTTATAGCCAAATTTGAAAATTATTTTGACCTTTTTGACCTTTGACCTATCATGCTGAGGGCATGTCGGGCACAAGTTCCAAGGACTATGCACCTACCCACCAAGTTTAGACTCAATCTTGTTCTTAGTTTAGGAGGAGTTCGCGACACACTTTGACCTTGTGAATGTCATTTGACCATCTGAGCCTTTGATCCAAATTTTAGGCATATTTAGTCACATGACCAGAAAGCAGGACCTTTGCCACTCTTTTCTACCCCACCCTGCTAGTAGTGGTCATAAAGCCCTAAATTTCTCTGTCGTCCATTTCTATGGTTATGGTTGCTATGACGACTGGCAGAGGTAAACGTGTGCACTTTATAACAGTAAACGCAGCACAATATCCCATCCCCTACATACTATGTATGTAGGGATGAGATAAAAAAAGGACTCCCCATTTTTAAATGTATCGTGACAAACATAAGCTTTGTGATGTTAATTTTGGTTATGCAATTTATACGGTCGCTTTTGAAATTGAGTTAAATTAAGGGAATAATCAATCAAACGTCTTTCACAAACATATTTGGGGGGACCTTCTATGTGCCCCACCACCCATAATTGTACCTTCATAGCTTGCATGAACAAATTTCCAAAGCCTCTTCCGACTCCCATGATTGCCAATCCTCCCAAATTATAAGCGGTAGCGTATCTGCCAAGAAAGCTTGTACAGTAACGGTTTTGACCGAGAAGTCTAGCAAAAACTTCCCGCCTAAACTTTACTCAAGTAAGCCCAAGACGCAACGAGAAAGGGGACGGGATTTAACGAAACGAATAACTTTCGTAATAAAAATTAAGTGAAATATTCTTCATACCTACGTCATTATAATTAATTCCTGTTGGAAACCTTGAACGGTATGAGTGCTCTTATATCACTGCAATTACTACCAGTATAGGCGTCCGGGGGTCAATCTTTGTGGGGGACAAGGATAATTTTCGCCCGACTTTAGAATCTTGGACCAAGCTGTCCCCTTTTTGGCCCGCAAAAAGGACATAATTTATTTTCTTGGCTGTCTCATTAGACCGCAATTTTGCTAGAATTGGGAGGGCATATGCTCTTTTGGCGTTATGTAAAAGAACAAGGTAGCTGTGGTAATCATGTGTTTTTGTTAGTTCGGGTCAAATTTAAGTTGAAGTAGAAGTGATGGGCGGCCCATATAGACTTATAACTCATGTGAAACTTAAAATTATTGATTTGGTCTCTTGTACCCTCAAATTCAGGTTGTATTTTTGGAAGAAAAAAAATCTCCTTCTAGCATGTCGAGCACTCCGATCAAGTCAATTGCCATTGTGCAACCGTAGTGAACTTCGCAGAACTAGTTGTACACTCTGCATACCACGTGACCACGGGAAACGGACTGCCTCAACATAGAAAGAAATCTATTGCAACAGAACAACCGGTTGCCAGACCATCCGCCCTCTATTGACTATGTCTGTTGCAAAGACATAATATGGTCAATACAATGTGTTTGATCTGCTGCCTTTGTACTGCCCTATCCATTCATGGAGTTATAGTGGAGGCGCTGTTTCGCAGCGGTGAATGAACGTCTCTTTACTCGGCTTCCTTATTCCAATATATCAATATGATCAACAAGTTGGCCTCATTCCAATTTTGTGAGCCGATTTGAGCAGCCATGTATAAAAGTAACGTGAATAAAAGTAACCGTCTGGTTTGAATTTAGACAGAGTCCCAATCAGATTTGCAAAGAGAAAATGAAGTTTTTCACCATCGTGCTGCTGTGCGCTTTAGCGGCCCTGGCGTGGGCCAGACAACAGGCAGAAGCTACGGAAGAAGACGTGGTATGTTATTTCTTCAATACAACTTAGTACAACTAAAACTCATTTCCTGTCCAGATGCAAGTAAAATTTGATAAACACGTGCATCTTGCTAGTTTATTTGCTTAAATTATTTTGCTATTTTTCATCATATACAAACTCATTAGCTAATCTTAGTCAACACCGTATACTATATCAGCCATCTTCGTGTTTTGTTTTTGTCTCATTATAGCATGCCTGAAGTGAGCATTCGGAGAGGTTAAATTTACAATGTTTACTGGTATTCACAAAATAATAGTGTTTTCAGTGTGAATTGGTGTTGGGCTTGTGAGTAATTTCATGCTGAATTGACATGTGCAAATCGGATTGACCGTTTTGTAGACTACTATGTTTTACAAATCACATGCAACAAGCACAGTTTGATTTTCTCTGCTGTGTAAATTAGGCGGGAAAGCTCACGCCTTTAAATAACTTGGTACCAAATACAAAATATGAATACTTACTAACGACATTCTTTGATCATTTAAGAACAATTTGGATAATACTGAAAGTAAAGAATTTCAAAATGTCACACTGGACAAGATTTGAAAAAAAGTCCGACCACTAATTCACTACTTCATCCTCACGGTGAATTCAGTCTTAAATAGTACCTGTGTAACGAGAACGCAAATTTGCGTACTTCTTCATAGTCGAAATAATGTAGTCTATGAACATGTGAAGTGTGTAATTTTCGCTGTCTTGGGTGTGCGCCTAGATTCCTCTACTGTAATCCACTGACTAACTGATGGGAATATTAGAGCGTGAACAAGAACCTCAGGAGTATCGCGCCTAATTTTTTCCTATTTTGTTCCTATTTTTCCCCTGAGCAAAACATAAACAAGCGCAATGGATAGACAGCAGGTTCCACCCTTGAATATTTGTCAAGGTCTATATCTTACCCTTCCTACCCAACGAGCCAATATTTCGTTGTTGTACCATGTTGCAGTAGGCTCAAAAGCCTAGGATATTTGTGTCTAGGGCAGTGAGTCCACACCATTCAAAGCAGCACATTCACTGACAGAAAGAGCATGTATTTTCTATCAATAAATACGTCTATCCATGTTGTTAAGAAATCTGATAAACATCACTGGCATTCACCCAAAAAGTAAACCAAAAAGTAAACCTTACGCGCGATAGGAAACAGGGACATCACCTATTCGAAAAAGGTAGCCTACAGCATATATTTTTTAACATGCTGAGTGAATCTCTTGGTGATCAATGTAAAAACAACACATTTGAAACTATAAGTAACTTATTTTAATGAGCGGGGGGGGGGGGGGTGGGCTTGATACTTGACATCAAAAACGTGATTTTCCATTTCATGTAATTTTCTTTTATGGATATTCGTTCGCGGCTGGTCAATTCTGCCGCGTTTAATTTGATCTCTCTGCATAACTCACAGCAGCGCCGGCAGTGGTCATAGATATGGGAACAGACTGATGTGTATGTTTTTTTTTTTTTTGTTTTTGGAAAGATAGGCCTACATCGTACGTTCTTGGCCACGTTAAAGGCTTGACCTGGGCCCGCTTGTGCAATTACAACGACATTCGTAAGCGTGCGAAATCCGCATTTTGATTTTTTGGGAATTCATCAGCTCATTCCAGAATCAAAGTTAAGGTCATAAAAAGGTGGGGCTCACCCGTGATGGGTATTAAACCATGGTGACTCATCATCCGGTGTCAAACTGGGGAAAAAGGGTTTAACACGGGTTTTGAAAATGTCACTTGTTTAAACTCCAAGAATTTAATTGGTCTTTGCCGTTAAGGCCACAGGAGAAAATGGGCTCGGCTGTTGTGCCACGGTTGCTAGTGTCACGGCGAAATGAAGTCGAACAATTAACACCTGAATAGAAGTGTATATCATTGAAACCAAGTATAAATATTGATATTTTATGACATTGACGAAATTCATTTGGGTTCACGTCTTACATGTTATGGCCAAATTGATTTTTCAATGCTCGGTTTGCTTTGGTGATGATTTTTTGAAACGATTAGGTGGTTCTATGACTAAATGAAAACTCCTTGGTAGTG
The DNA here is from genome assembly GCA_029531755.1 of Holothuria leucospilota. Lineage (NCBI taxonomy): Eukaryota > Metazoa > Echinodermata > Holothuroidea > Aspidochirotida > Holothuriidae > Holothuria > Holothuria leucospilota. The sequence continues at coordinate 5,972,862 of CM055961.1, read as the reverse complement.
CCCTCTGTGAGTGTGTCTATTTAACACCATTGTCATGAAGATACTGTGTTGTAGTTTTGAGGAAAGTAAAAATTATATATTCGGATATATGGCTCTTATGCGGTCGCCGATCAGGGCCGATTTCAGTAGGGTTTTTTGCTGTACTGAGTGCTACCTTTGTGCCAAATTTCAAGAAAAAAGTGTATTCTTTCCTTTTCAAATTTGGGACTATCACTGCAAAAAAATAAAAAAACAAAAACCAACATACTAGTATATGGAATGTACCTAGGACGAGTGGATTGACTTGAATGAATAAAAAATTCACGCCATCAGTTTTTTTCAGTGTAACACTAAAGCTATAGAACCATCTGTACGTTTAATGTCAAACTTCATAGGGATGTATATCTCGACAAACATTTGCAGCATTGCCGATGATGTAATTGAGAAATGAAAGGGGGTGTGAGATTTTTAAGGGAAAAAGCTACATGTTTTGGTTGTAACTAAGGATTTTGAGTATAGCTACATAACCATACTTAAATATATAACTATATGTTTATATATATTTAATAGGTCAAAAAAGTAGTAAATAGTGCTAAAGGTTTGAGAAAAAGTCCGCGACGTTTCGGGTTTAAACACTTTATCAGGTGGCAAATATGCAACTGATTGTACGACCAAACGTACAAATTAGAAAACACAAAACTTGAACGGACTTGAAGTGGACTGTATGAAGTGGTTAACACAGGTACCAACAAGGCAGGAAGTCCAAGTCTAACGTTCATATATATGTATAAATATATATATATATATATATATATATTATATGAGAAAAATCCACGTATGCTCCATGTAATATAACAAATAATAAAACACATTCCAAAGATGACATAATAAGAGCACAGATATGATAAAAACAGCGTATATTTCGGACACTCCTGTGTCCTTCCTCAGCGCAAAATGGCAAGTGAAAAAGTACAGCATTTTTCAAACTTAACGGTAAAACAAGTACAAACCAAAACAAATGATAGACAAGCAGGTTTAGTTGACCTTGGCAGCTTGGGAAGGATTATTAATTATAAAGGGGAAGTCACTTAAGATGCCAAGGTCCTTGTTCAGGCCCCTAATGTGAGTTGACAGTTTAACGACCCACTTGCTCTCAGATTTGAGGCGTTCGTTGACAGATTGGTAATTTGAATCGAGCAAAGTACACTTTAGATTTGAAATGGAATGATTCGGTTCACCACAGAAATGTTTAGCAACGGGGAAATTAACAGATTTATCCTGAATAGTCTTCTTATGGTTATTGAATCTAAATCTGAATTTATTGCTTGTCTGCCCGACATAGTTGCCTTTGTCGCATATATTACAAAAGAGTAAGTAAACCACATTGGGTGTATCGCAGTCAAGGGGAGGAGGACGAACAATGCACTTTGTGCCGGGAGGGGTAAATTCTTTGTCTGTAATAATAAAATGACAGACCTGACACCTCGGTTTGCTACATTTTGGGTTGCCTATGTTACGGGCACCAAGCAGTCGGGAAGATGTGAGTAATGTTTTGAGACTGGGGGGTTGACGTCTGGCAGTTAAAGGGGGGTCATTGAATAACTCAGATATAGAAGAATCAGACTTAAGAATACTGTAATCTGAACGTATGGTTTTATGTAGTCGTTCAGTTTTGGGAGAATAATCAAAGACAAGGGGGATTCGAGAATTTTCAACCTTTGGTTTATAAGTCAGAAGTTTGTCACGTGGGTAAACAGAGGCCTTACGTATTCCTTCCTTGATAATGAAAAGGGGATAATTGTTGTTAAGAAAATATCCAACAAGATTGCATATGTGCTTGTCGTATTCAGACTGAGAAGAGCAGATACGTCTTATTCTTAGACATTGTGAAAACACAATAGCGTGTTTAACGCTAATATGATGGGAGCTGAAAAAATTAAGGTAACCGTGAGTGTCGGTAGGTTTACAAAAAAGCGTGGTCGCTATGGAACTGTTGCCTAATTTGACCAGCACATCAAGAAAGGAGATTTCCGTCTCGGAGTAATCAAAGGTGAACTTAATAGAAGAGTGAAAGTTATTACAAAACGAAAAAAAGTCATTAAACGAAGGTAAGCCATGTGGCCATAAGAAGAAAATGTCGTCAATATATCTGAAATAATGTAACGGTTTTAAGGAGTAACCGCCTAGCATCCTTTGTTCGAGGTTACCTGCTAGGCGGTTACCCCTTAAAACCGTTACATTACATTCACACACTTTTTATACAGGAATACGTAAACATTTGGTAACGTGCTTCTAACACGAACGGATGGCGAGCCATTGAAATTACGTTGATTATATCTAAAAAGAGCTCAAAAGTCCTTAGGGAAAATATCTTTTTAAGTACTTTATCATTTTTTCTCCCTAAGGTGAGAGCGCTATAGTGATTTTCTAGTGATTTCCCCTAACATACCAGATTAGTGTTATATATATATATATATATATATATATATATATATATATATATATATATATATATATATATATATATATATATATATATATATATATATATATAACTCTAATTCCCACCTTAAGGGGAAATTGTTATATCTGCTTGTACATAGGGCGAAAAAAAGATAATAAAATACATAAGAAATAAATTCGCCCTAACGTCTAAAAATATAATTAACGTTATTTCAATGGGCAGCCATCCGTTCGTGTTAACAGCTAGGTGTCCGTAAATTTGACAACTTTGAAGTAATGGCATCTAGTTTGTAAATCTAAGAGGGCGCCCTTGTAAGGTTTACGTATTCCTATAGAAAAAGTGTGTGGAAAACGTTAAGGCGAAACTTATATTTCACCCCAATTTTTTTTTCCCCTTAAGGTCGACTTTTCAACAACAACTTTCCCCTACGTCGCCGAATTAGAGATATTATATATATATATATATATATATATATATATATATATATATATTATATATATATATATATATATGCTGATGGCGCGGTTCAACACATCGATGCAGTTCAGTTTTTCTCTCTGGTATTTTCTTTCAACCTCTCCTGCTATGATAAGGGCTATATATATATATATATATATATATATATAATATATATATATATATATATGCTCTGTCTTAGGATTGGTTTCAACTCAGATGTAATGTACTACTATTTCATCTTCGACCTACACATTCTAACTTCGATCTACCAAACTCGACCTATATATATATATATATATATATATATATATATATATATATATATATATGTATATATATAACGCTAATTCCCACCTTAAGGGGAAATTGTTATATCTGCTTGTACATAGGGCGAAAAAAAGATAATAAAATACAAAAAAAAATAAATTCGCCTTAACGTCTAAAAATATAATTAACGTTATTTCAATGGGCAGCCATCCGTTCGTGTTAACAGCTAGGTGTCCGTAAATATGACAACTTTGAAGTAATGGCATCTAGTTTGTAAATCTAAGAGGGCGCCCTTGTAAGTTTACGTATTCCTATAGAAAAAGTGTGTGGAAACGTTAAGGCGAAACTTATATTTCACCCGAATTTTTTTTTCCCCTTAAGGTCGACTTTTCAACAACAACTTTCCCCCTAAGTGCCGAATTAGAGAAATATATATATAAATATATATAAATATATATATATATATATATACAAACATACATGCATATATTATATATATATATATATATATATACATACATATATTATATACATATATATATATATATATATCACAGGGAACTGATATCTTTAGTTAAAACTTATAACAACGCTGAAACCCAGGAACTCGTCCTGTCTCTCATCCCCCTCTCCCCAGGCGGGCACCTTTTATACCATCCCCAAACTCCATAAATTAGAGGGGATAATCTCTAAATACCGCGAAAGCCACGAACAACAACTGGCCAACCTCAAAGACAACGACTTAGAGTCTGCTGCCAAAGCACTCTCCATAGTACCAACCGGTAGACCAATCATATCGGGGAAGGGAACTCTCACAGAATACATTTCAGGATTTATTGACTCCATACTTCAACGTCTCATGCTGCACATTCCCAGTTACATTCAGGATACCACGGACTTCCTCAACAAACTGGCAACCATCGAAACCGTCCCTCATAACAGTCTGTTGGTAACCATGGACGTGACCTCATTATACACCAACATCCCACATGACGAAGGAGGTGAGCCTAGCCCAATCAGGCCTCAAAACCTCCCTTTACAGGAAACCCACAGATAGGCCTACCTACCTTAATTACAGCAGCTTCCACCCATCCCACATTAAAAGATCGATTATTTTCAGTCAACTGCTCAGATTTAAACGTATATGCTCGGACCATGCCGATTACGAGAAAGCCGTTAGGCATTTGGTTCAGTCCCTACTGGAGTGTGGGTACCATTAAGCCGCGGTCACACTACAGCGAATTCGGATCGGATTCCGATCCGATTTTTGTTAGTTTTTATTAAAATCTTCTTCATCTCTGGTCAGAAAGAACCCAAAATTTGCCAACCTGTGTAATTATATGATTTTTATCGCAGTACTACGAAAATTAAATTTATACGAATTATTTCGTGACGTCACATCGACAGACAGCTCTTATCGGACTACGCGTGTCCGATAAAAGCTGTCTGTCGGTGTGACGTCACGAAAAAATCAGTTAACATTTCATTTTCATAGACCTCTGATGCAAATCATATATTTACACTGGTTGGCAAATTTTGGGCTCTTTCTGACCAGAGATAGAGAAGATTTTAATAAAAAGTCACAAAAATCGGATCGGAATCCGATCCGAATTCGTTGTAGTGTGACCGCGGCTTTACAAGCTTATTTCTAAAGAAATTAATCGAGCTCCCCACCTCTCCCGTGACTCGGTATTAAGCCAAAAAAGAAATGATATAACGGCACAGCCCCAACGCATTCCTTTTGTAACCCGTTTCAGCCCCTCTACTACCCCCTTCCTGCAAAAAGTGAAATGCGATTGGAAGACCCTAAAGAACAACCCATCCCTACCCCCACCTTTTTCTCACCCCCCTGTTCTGGCCAAGAAACAACCACCCAGCTTACATCGGCTGCTTGTCTGTACCCAACCAAGACCTCCCCCAGGTAATATTCCCTGTCGGAGACCCCGGTGTCAAATTTGTGACCATTTCAACATAAATCCATCAGTGGAATTCCTGAACAATGTCAAACTTTTTCCGGTCAAAGCTGGTTGCAACACTCCCAATATTGTGTATGTTCTGTATTGCTCGAAATGCCCGGAGGCCATTTACGTCGGTGAGACCGCCAATCGGTTCAGAACCCGATTTAACAACCATAAACATAGCATCAGAAACAACCCCCCCCCCCCCGGCTTTCCAGTCGCTTCTCACTTCAATGCCCACAATCACTCTCCTAGATCTCCGTTGCATTATCGTCAAAGACAAGTTCCCAAACACAGACAGCAGGAAGCTATACGAACAACAGTTAATTTTAAAGCTTAATTCTAATATAATAGGTCTCAACAAGACTTGGCTTTCCTATCCCACTACTCTCTCAATAAGCTAGTCCCTTCTACTCTGTAAGTTCATTTATTATTTCTGACGAAGATCTCAGGGAGATCGAAACGTAAATACACCTACGTGCTACTAATACTTGTTGGATTTCAGTGTTATCTCTTGCTGTTATTCCTTTGTAACTCAGCTTCCAACACACGGTATACGTCCACCTGTATAATCATGTTATTAATATATATATATATATATATATATATATATATATATATATATATATATATATATATATATATATATATATATATATATATATATATATATATATATATATATATATATATATATATATATATATGACAGATGCAATAGGTTGCCGAACTCGAAATATAAAGGCGAGCAAAGCGCGCCGAAAAAATGGGGTTATACTGATAAAGATTTCACATTTTTGTCTTCATTAAGGAAAGTTGAAAAAGTTTCGATTTTAGAGAAGAATCTGCCCTACTTAAGAGCAAAACCGTGAAATTTGCTGGGGCGACCTCATGATTGTCGTCGGGGATTACCTTCTTCATCTTACCAATCAAGGCTCCCCTAAGAAACTGAAAAATCTTTTTTCTTACAAAATATGTTTGCCACAATGGCGAGGCTGAAGAAAGAATCTTCCAAAAGTTAGGAAACAGAGTATACAACTTCGCAACGATGCAGTTTCTTCTACACGGCAGAACAATATTTGTGGAAACGTTGAATAAATCCAATATGTTTGAAACGGCCGGCGTTACCACTAGATAGAGCTAAAGATGAAAGCACACGTAGCGCCCGAAAAAAAGGAAGAATCGCTACAGAAATTACTGGCTAGGGGCCTGATAAATAGCCATTTGGAATATTTTCTGAACATATCTATGTCCTCACCAGTATTAGTCTATATAAAATTTTGCGCAATTTTGGGGGCTAGGGAAGGGCTAAAGCCCTCTAGTCCCCATAAAACCGCGCCTGGTATAATTACATTAATAATGGTCGTGAGATGGAGTGGAAATCCCGACGCATTGTTGTCCTTACTTAAGGTAACGCACACCTAAGGTAGCGCGCACATTAGACCTTATGCATATGATGTCACACGAAAATATATTATAATATCTTTGGTCACACTCAGAAAGTGCTCCCTCGTTTGGAGGAGAATGGCGTATCACTACAGTTACACCAACAAATGCAGACAGCTGATTTGTCAACTAATCGTATACGCGCGTAAGTCTGCTACACGTGCGTGCGAAATACGCCGTTCGTGCACGTGTGCTTCATTGTTTTCCTCGAAAATGACATCGGTGTGACGTCAATGAATAAGGTCTATTGGTTCAAATTTAAAGCTTTTGTTGGCGTTTTATGCGTTATATGGCCATTCACCCTGATGAAGGCCGGTGTATCCGGTCGAAATATAGGTGACTTACACCGAGTAACCAACATGTGTATATCTTCATTTTTGATAGTTTATATATAAAGCGATGGGAATACTTCCAGATTATAGGAAATTGACAGAGTCAAAATAAACATTAAATAATGGACTAAAATTTTGCCATCTTAGTTTTCTTTTGTACAGAAGAGGAAAACATCTCAAATTGGTAAAAAAGTTGCCATGTTGAATATTTCCTTTTCGGACTGAAAACGTGTATTTCATTTTGGGACTGAAAATTTGTCGGTGGAGAAGTGTTCGTCCTTTCAATCCCTTCTGTACAGACTAGAACATCCACTTTCCGGACTCTGCCGTCCTCACTCTCGTGGGTCCTCACAACTCGGGCAAAAGGCCAGGAACCTCTGACAACATCTTTCTCCTTCAAAAGCACAATATCTCCGGTTGACAAGTTCTCCTGCGAGTGTAACCATTTCAAGCGAGGTTGCAGGCTTTGGAGGTACTCTTTCCTCCAACGCACCCATAACTGATCGGCCAGATACTGTACCTGTCGCCATCTCTTACTACCATAAATGTCCTGACGGGTAACCTCATCGGTAAAAGGCTGCAACGGACTCGTCTTCTGGGTAGGGAACATATTTGGAGTCAAGGGAGCTGGATCATTTGCATCTGATGAAATGGAACTGATAGGTCTTGAGTTTACAATAGCAACTGCTTTCGTCATAAAGGTTACTAACACCTCGTGTGTAAGTTGGTTTTCCCCTAGTTGTTAGAACATCGATCAAAAAGGACACGTCGTAAAGTTTCGATCTGACGTTCCCATACTCCCCCAAAGTGTGGGGCGTGAGGGGGTTGAAAAGTCACTCTATACCCTTTGACGATAAGTATTGGCTAATACGTCTCTGATCTAGATTTCCAGCAGAGCCCTCAAGTTCACTGCTTGCACCAATGAAGTTGGTTCCTTGATCACATCGAAGTTTAGCAACAGGATCCCGAATCGCCATGAATCTCCTCAAGGCCCTGATGAATGATGAAGTGTCCATAGACTCTACGACCTCAACGTGTACGGCCCTGCTTGAGAGGCAAGTGAATATAGCAGCCCACCTTTTGGAGTTTGCAGAACCTCCCCTGGTACGCCTGGTAACTATAATCCAAGGGCCAAACACATCAGTACCAACATTTGTAAAGGGAGATGAGGTTTCCATTCTATCTGTTGGAAGATCTGCCATCTGCTGAGTGATTGGTTTTGCACGCCGTCTCTTACAGGTGGTACACTTGTCAATGATGCTTCTAACGAGGCTGTGGACTCCTAGAATTTAGAAACCACCAGATCTTACAGCCCCCATAGTCAATCTGTCGCCCTTGGTGTTGTATACTCTCGTGAAAGTAGGTTGCTATCAGTCGGGATACATGACTATTCTTTGGAAGTAGGATGGAATGACGGCCTCCCAAATCAAGATCGGCTCGTCTCAGTCTTCCCCCAACTCTTAGTTGACCATCTTCATCAAGGAATGGATTCAGTTTCTTGAGTGGGTTGTTTTGTTTGAAAATTTGATTTTGCCCTTTGTCATTGTTTGCAGTCCTTAACGCATTAATTTCTCTGCTAAAACTCTCTTTCTGGACTGACTTTAATATTACCTTTTGAGATACTTGCAATTCCTTCACTGTCGGTTGCTTGGCAAGCACTCTTGTATCTTGTAATTTGTCATGGTTGCCACCAAGTGCCTGAATTTTCTTGGATCCGCATGACTTCACCCTCATAATAAGGTTTGCAATGGCTCTCTTCAATGACTGCCAGCTTACGAACCGGAGAAATCGGTGACAACCTAGTTCGGAGTTAGCTGCAATGGACTTCTTACATCCATTACTCTCAACATCAGTGGCAGAGGAATGTACTTCATTTCGAACATCAGGATCGTTCGGATCGAGTGGCAGTTCATCTCCAGGAGATAATGGTTTGATGGTTGATGCAGGTAATGATCACTGCCACAGGAACTCTGGTTCTCTAAACCACAATGAATTCATCAGTTGATCTGCTCGAACTGATCTTGATGCCAAGTCCGCGGGGTTCTGGCTTGTAGGAACATAGGCCCACTGTGAGGGGTCTGATATTTTGTGTATCTTGTGAACCCTATTGACCACGTTAACATGAAATCGTCTTGATTCATGTGATATATAGCCCAGAACTACTTTGCTGTCTGTGTAGTACCTTATGCTGTCGATTTGGAGCCTTTCTTCTGAGCCTTTCTTCTAACGCTGGTTGGAAGGTCTGAGTAAGGGACACAGCTAGCACTGCTGCACAGAGTAACACTCTGGGGATTGATACGGTATGCTTTGGCGTCAGTTTAGCCTTCGCCAATAGTAATGAAACATGTGGATTTCCCTCTGCATCTAGCTGCCTGAGGTAAGCCACTGCCCCAATGGCGATGTTGCTGGCATCTGCGAAGACGTGTACCTCTCGTTGTATAACAGGGCCAAAATTAGGAGGTGTGTAGCAGCGAGGCACACTAACCTTGTGAAGATGGTAAAGAGAGTCTCGCCAACGAGTCCATTTTAGAAGAAACTTGGTAGGAAGTGGTTTGTCCAATGTGTCAGAAGCTGTGTTCCCTTCCTCTTTCATCTCCGTCATCAGTTCTCGTAGAACTTTTCCTTCTATTGACACTAGCGCCACAAGTCCAATGGGATCGTAGATTGAACTGGCTATTGACAAAACTCCCCGCCGTGGGAATGGTTTGTCCGGCAGGCACACTTTGAAAGTGAAGGCATCTGCGTCCAGATTCCAGTGAATACCAAGTGACTGCTGGGTTGGGAGTTCTTCTCTATGAAGGTGTACAGGCTTTAAGCCATCCGCCTTATCTTCCCCAGGTAGGGCCAGCATCACCTCTTTGCTGTTTGACACAAGCTTATGAAAGCGCAGTTTTTTAGTAGAGAGTGCACTGCAGCTTCGTTTTATGAGGCTGACTACAGTTTTTGTGTCTGCCGTAGACGTCAGTCCGTCGTCCACGTAGAAATCTTTGTTGACAAATTCTGTGACATCCTCGCCATGAGAAGCCTTGCAGGCATCTACAATCATTCGAAGGCCAAAAGTCGCCACTGCTGGTGATGATACACTCCCAAACAAATGGACATTCATGCGATATTCAATGATTGGTCTTGATGGATCATTGTCTTTGAACCATAAAAAATCGGAGGAAGTCACGATCTCTTGGGTCTACATAAAAGTTGTGGAACATCTGCTCAATGTCGCCCATTACGGCTATGCCCCCTATGCGAAACCTTAGAAGTATGCCGAGCAGTGAATTCATCTGGTCAGGTCCTTGTAGCAGCACTTTGTTTAACGACACACCATCGAATTCGGCACTGGCATCGAAAACAACTATGATACCAGATTTCTTCGGGTGGCGGACTGCAAAATGAAGGAGGTACCAAACGGTATTTGGAGCCGTTTGGTATTGACCAGCTTCTGATGCATGGCCTCTTGAAATTATTTTGTCCATGAACGTCTGGTATTCTTTCATCACATCAGGTTTTCGTTGGAGTGTCTTTATCAAGTTCTTTAGTCGACTTCTGGCTTGTGAGTAATTGTTTGGCAAACCACGCTTTCCATTCTTGAAGGGAAGTGGAACTCCAGGTTTCCTAGGCCATTTGTACGGGCGGCCTCTGACATGTGTTTCATGAACTGTCTATCCTCCACCGAAAAGGCCTTTGTTTCATCACCCATTTTTTCGACATATACATCTTCCGTGTGTTTAGGTGCTGCAACATCTTTGGCATAAATATGGGTTTCACAAAACATCCCAAGTGAGTCAACGCAGGAATCTAAGATGGTTATGTAACTTAACTGTTGCATGGACTATGCCTCCTGTTCCACTTGTGCACACTTGATCTGAGATAGTCCATCCCAAGTTTGTCCTCTGTGCCCAAGGAGTACCTCTCGGTCCGTTTCTGGACTCTCTAATCTTTAGGGGTTCTGGGCAGTTTCTGCCAATCAGCAAAATTATGTCGACATCATCTCATGGCTGAGATATAAACTCAGCAATGCCTCTGAGCTGGGGAAATGTCTGACAAATTTCGGGGGTCCGGATTTCCTTTCTATCCCCTGGGATGTTGCCATTCTCTGTAACTGTTGGCAGCTTCTCTTTGTGTCCATTTAATGACTCAATCACCACGCCATTGGCCCTTCTCCCCTTTGCAGTAACACAAGTAGACAAGTAGACAACTCATATTTATGTTCTGGTCCATTGATGTTCAGCCTATTGAAGAGTTGTGGATCTCCCAGACAGGCATTAGATTGGTCATCAAGAACAACGTGGGCGTACGTCCAATTTGATGGGTTGGTTTCGTTGTAAAGCTTTACCAGTACGATTTTAGAGCAGGACCGGGCTGTACTGCAAGTGAAAAATTTGGTACATTTTATGTTTCTCTCTTCCGTCTGAGGAGCTTGTACCTCTGTAGTCTCTTGTTTTTCCTTGTCTCTTTCCTGCCTCTCATTGATATGCATGAAGGAGGCATGTCTATTGCTTTCACATTTTTTGCACTTAGCTTCCGTATCACAGTCTCTTGCTAAGTGATTCTGCCCACATTTGAAACACAACCCCAGTGTTTTGCAGAAATCTCGGCGCTCTTCAATTGACTGCCGACCCAAAGCAATGCATTCCGATGTGTCATGGCCCTGCTGTTTATCGAAAAGGCAGAACTGCTCTGGTGTTGAGGGCGTTACCTTATTGGTGAACATTACTCTCAGAGGTGTCTTGTAGGACTTTGCTGGTCTCGGAGTGTCATCAGAGGGGTAGAGGTCGGGATCATTGTACATCTGGGCTGTAACTCTGAGAAATTCTGTGAACTGTGGAAAGGTTGGGTATGTGCCAGAATTCAGTTTACTGCGGGAAACTTCTTTCCTCCAGTTGTTATGGACATGTTCAGGGAGTTTTTCAAGGATGGGGTACATTGTTTGTGGATAATTCAGAATTCAGGAAGATACGCCATTTGAGCAGCAGCATCAGTGCAGAGGCTGCCAAAGTTTGAAGTTCCTTTCTCTTGGAAGGACCAATCGTAGGGAAGCTTTGAATTCACCTTATAATTTCTGAGGTAACGTTGGACTGGTTACCAAATCGTCTTTCGAGTTCTTCCCAAAGTTCCTTATAGGCGATTTCTGGCTTGGCTGTACAGCGGTGTCTATAACGGTCGACTAACTCCTTCACTATCCCATCAGTGTACTTAGCAAGATACGTCAGTTTTCGTGTCGGTGAGGTACAGGCGTTACCAATCATTGTCTCAAAGAATGACCTCCAGGATTGAAAAAGCAGCGGGTCACCCCTAAACACATCGGGTTCATGAACTGGCTGTCGCTGCTGTGTCATTGTATCTGTGCTATGTTTAGTCAGGTCTATCAATTTATCCTCTGTTGTGGATCTTGGAGATAAAACTGGTGAGGAGTTGGAAACGGGTGCCTGACTAAGGGATTTTTATTCGGTTGGTTGTTGGGTAATCCTTGGTTTGAGTCAAATATTGGTGTATGGGCCCTCATCTTGCTGCGTGTCTCTTCACCTGATCTTGAAGAGAGGAATTTATACACATGATGGGTTGGTTGGGTGTGGTGTGAACTATTTCATGATTCTCTTCTTGTGCTTGAAGAATTGCCTCTGTACGGGCCTTTTCCACAGCTGCCATCTGGCGTGCCCTCAAAATTTTCAGGTCAGCTTCAGTTGCCGCCTCCTGTTTTACTCTCTCTAGTTCCTTAATAGCCTTTTGGGTTTGTGTTCAAGAGTGCGCTGTGCTATTATCTCTTCATAAAGTGTACTTTCATTAGCTGCCCTTGCAGCAGCAATTGCCTGAGCCTTCAATACAGATGAAGCATTTGAACCCCTTGACTTTGCTGAGCCAGTCAAAACACTAGAATGATTTGACAAGAGGGACTTGGTTTCATAATTTGTTTCATAGGCCAATGTGTTCACCTTTGCTCTAATACCTTCTACGGTATCTTCATAAAACTTACAACTTTCGAGGACTGTGGTTTTGGTAAGATTTGCATCTTCCTTGTATTCGTCATTTTCTGAGTACAGGTTCTTTAATTCTTCCCACTTGTCTTGGTACAATTTGTACTTAGCTTCAGTTTCGGATAAAACTGAGTCAATCTCACCGGTGTACTTTTCTGACTCAAGGCCTCTGAGTTCTTTTCTTATTTTCCTCCATAGTCTGTCTAATTCTACTTTTCGGGTCTGAACAGCACTAGCCAGTGCTCTAGGCGTCATCTGCCTTTCTCTTAGTGAGGTTGACCTTGAAAGATTTTCCATTTTCACTAGTCCATTCACATTCACAATCCATTCACTGTACTGGGTTCAAAGGTCGTCAATCCCAGATTCCCCAGTTAGTGTTAACCATGAAACAAAAATAATGGCCAGAGGTCAGGGCTCAGGTTTCCATTGTCTGTATTTCACGGTAAACTATCAAAACAGACAAAATATACAAAAATAAAATAAAATGAGCACTCTTAAAACTGGGTGACATAAATGAAAACGTTCCTGAATCACTTCTGTTCCTCCGTGAGCTTGTAGCAATACATAGATAACCTCCTAAAGTCTAATAATCACCCGCAACTACTGTACGTTGGAATAGTCCAATGTCGCCCTCTATAGTCTAGCATTCAAAGTCGGACAGGCTAAGGGGCTTCCTCGGGATAACGAGTTAAAGTAATCTGAGCCAACTCCCATGCAGACCGCGCCTAAGATCCCACCCGAAAACAGTCGCCCACGGCAATCAACGTTACCAATGATCCAGGTCTGCTCCCCAGAGAGACAAACATTTGCGTAACTCAGAGAGCTAAAAGTGATTAACCATTCATGTCTCCATAGCTTAGCCAAACGAAGAAAAGTGATAGGTAGCTCGGCAGTACAAAGCTTCACATATAGAATACATAAAACACCGTTAACAATCTAACTCCCAAAAATGACCGTCGAACATGCAAACGATCTCTATGAGAGTCCGACAAAATAGTAATAAGATAACGTGATAATAAGGCACCTGGGTTGAGCTAAAAGTCTTACATCTCCTAAGTAAACATTGGAAGCCCAAGAGCGACTTTTCTTCACACATTTGTTATCTTTAACGTTACTTTCGCAAAACTAACACCTACTACACTAAACTGTTCGCTAGGTACCCAGTAAGGTACGGAGCCGAATTATTTGACAACTTTATCTCGTGAAATCATAAGCATCACTTACTGGATTGTGAATCTCCCGTCGTGAGGTAAAAAATAAATGTGCATACGTTCGAGTTTATAAAACTTATCGGCTCTAAAAGCCTGGCTTGTGCAAAAGATTTTGTGAGAAAATCAGCCGTCTGAGGCTTACATGGTAACATATATATTCAGTAACGAACTCGTCCCCCAAAACAAACCAACTCGCCCCCAAAGAGGTGTTGCGCAATACTCGGTCCAGGCAGCGTAGTTTTTTTTCCCAGGACGAGTCAGGGAAAAGCTGGCCAATGGACCAATCAGCTTCTTGGAAATAGGCCACACCTCTAATTCCAAAATGACAGCTTTTCGACCCTTTTTTGTAATTCTGACGCCGGATTATGAAAGAACGGGCCAAATAACCCCAATCCAAGTAACCCTAACCTTGAAAATAACCCTAACCTCCATTTTGAAACAAATTTAAAATTTTTTGAAAATTCGATTTGCCCACGTTCGTCCTGGGAAAAAAAATAGTGCGTCCAGGCACAGACTAAATCCAAAGGAGCGCCCTCAACTTTCACTTTGTCTACAACAGTATACCCAACACACTGTGTTTGATTGACCAGATGACTGCCTTATAGTACAATGTGAAAACCGGTTTTCACACTGCGGCAACACAATAGCAATTACGTGATTAGCCATAAGGTATGGTGGTGTTAGCTTCTATTTCTGAACCATTAGACCACAGCATGTAGAAGACGTGTTTCAACACAGAGTTGAAGTTAGCAGATCAATTCCAACTATACGATCTTTGTTTTAATCGCATATGCCGTTGTTGATTTCTACATCTCATTACAACAATGTGGGCACATCTATTTGGATTATGACGTGCTGATAGTAGTTTGAGAAACGTGCCAAAGTAAAAGGAAGTTAGGAGGCCAATTTCAATCACCCCACCTAAAAATTTGGATATATCGATATCATTCAGATATGCACAATATGGACATAATCGTATACATATTTAGCCAAAAAAGGTTGGCTGCTGCGATATGCAAACCTTCAAAGGAATATAGATTAATGTTTCCTTTCTCAGCCTACTGTTTTCCCGTCTCCGAACTTCAACGCAGTGGAAGATGCAAGAAGTCTTCGCGATGCAGTACATGGGCCAGGTAAGTTGCTATTTGAATTCAATTGCAAATCTGAGATTAATTAGAAAATGATGACGTCTTAAAGGTCTGGTGACATGAAAATAACATAGTTGGATATTGATGTAAAAAGCATTAAAAATCAAAAAAAAAAAAATTGACCATTGTACAGGGTAATTTCTGTTTCAAACTAGTATCATGAATAGACATGAACTAAATATACAAATACATGACATCGGAAGAGGGACATACCATATATGTCTAATGGCAGCCTTTGTTTTTGCAACCTTCATTTCAAGGACACTGGTAGCATTGTTATCCCCTGAGGTGTTTATTATGAAAGTTGAAATTGTTTCCTTGGGAAATATAGATATTACTCACCAAACTGTAAACTATCTGATCAGTAATTACATAAGAGATAATTTAAATATGGTTAACAAATTAGAAGTCTTAACTCTGTGCAACACTCCATATCATTATTTTGGCATAGGCAATGAGTCACTTCATAAACCATCAAAAATTGATGACATCTATCTTGAGAACGGTAAACGATATTACAAAAATTCCAACGGATCTTTCATTGGGGGATTTTATTCTTTAACTGACAAGTGAAGCAGCACTTTTTGGTGGCATGTCACCAGAACTTGAACTCATGTTTTATTTAAAAATAAATATGTAGATGAACAGAGAGATACTTGTTTTTTGTTAACAACTGTCATAATATTTAATATCATATGATTTTCTCTCTTATATTTCAATGAATGTTGCAAGTTTTGATCAGATATAATGCTTCACTTAACAGTTAGAACATTTAATTGAAAAACAAATTCTTGCTTACACTCTCAATAGCCACACATTTTTTAGAAGCGGTCTATAATGAGGTAAAACTGTATTGCGTTTTATTCAAATGTTAGCATCAGTTCCGTTCCAATTGAAACTGATCCGTTAGAGTAAGTCTAGAGTTACGTTATCAATGGTTCCTGCTGGACTCACGTATAGTGGTATTTAATGTATAATGTATGATTCTTGCATACGAGAGAAACACTCATGAAAATTCGGTTATATCTCTAGGTACGAATGAACAAGTAATCATCCAAGTGCTGACCAATAGGTCAAACGGCCAGCGTCAACAAATAAAGACAGCTTACTGGGAATTGTATGGGGTAAACAATTTTTTTATGTCGTTAATGTCTCTACCAAGCCACTTAGACGCCACTCTACTCCTGCTAGTCTACCGTACTATCATAAATGTGTGATGGACCAGCTGGTGTTACTTCTCAAGCCAGAATGTTTAGGCAATTATTTGTGAAAAGTGCGGAATTTTCCACTCAAGGGTATATACAAACAGTAGTCTATAAAATGATATATGAAGAAGTATATAGGTGCATTAAATTCAAGTAAAAGCAACTATAGTTTGAAGCATACCATGGGCGTCAATCCTGGGGGGACGGGGGGACAAGTCCCCCACACATTTCGATGGGTTGGGGGACACAATATCAAATGCCGCCCCCCCCCACATTTGCGTAAAAGAGAAGTATCGTGGCTCTTTTTAACTAGCTTTTTGAGTGGCATGTAGGTTTGTTGCGCAATTGTTAAGTGTTTCGATGCAGATTCTGAATGTAGATTTCGTCAGGGAAATCTTATTTAATGACAAAATTTTGGCTCGCTTCGCGCGAATGCGTCACAGTTTGCACTCCTTCTCATGACCATTAAAAAGGTACACGTAATTATAAATGGAACTATTCTGATCACAACACTTTCCGAAAACAGACATACATCTCCAAACATCTGTAGGGGCCTCGCATCAACATGGGATCATTCAATCAGTGGCGTACGCAGAGGGGAGGGCCATTCGGCCATTCCCACCCTCACTGATTCCGATTTTTTTTTAAGTTCCTAAAAATACGTAAATTTTTTAACACAAATTTAATTCAAAAGTTAGCATATTTTGGCACAAGGATGCATGTAAGGACGCAGAATTTTTCAAAGGGGATGGGGACACCCCATTGGGACATGCCCCCTTCTCACTGATGCTTATGCTTTTAGTTGCTAAAAGTACGTAAATTTTTTAACACAAATTTTACTTCAAAAGGTAACATATGTGGCACCAGATTGCATGTAAGGACACCTAGTTTTTCAAAAAATTTAACCCCTCCCCCAGGCCAGCGGTCACACAACATACTGCATCCCCCCCCCCTTGAGAGAAATCCTGGATACGCCACTGCATTCAGTCTAATTTGTAGCATGATGTGGAAGGTTGAAGTACGTTGTTGCCGTTAAACACTTTTCAAAAATTTTTACAGAGCGCTTCGCCGAAAGCCATTATCGGTATGGGTGGTGATTGTTAATACACTTACGACTACAAAACATTCTGAAAACGCCCTTGCTAATCCTTCACACCTTTGCTATACTACGATTAGCTCCAAAATTATCCCAAAGATAGCACCATTTTACATCTAAGCAACCTTAAATTAACAAAAATTTCTCAAAGGGGAGGCCTACGCCTCCTCCCCTTAGACCCCTCCCCCAGGATGACACCTTTATATAGTGACAAATTAAGGATCCCCACTGCTGTATACAAACGCAGGGTAAATAAAAAAGGTGCAATTTAATTTACGCGCGGCCACTGCAGATACTAAAAACATCCAGCCAGTCCGAAAAATTAGAATTCACTAAATTATGGACATTTTCCAGCCATGTACGATCAGCTCCAAAAATATCCTAAAGATAGCACCGTTTTGCACCTAAGCAGCCTTAAATTAACAAAAATTTCTCAAAGGGGAGGGGGACGCCCCCTCCCTTTAGACCCCTTCCCAGGACGACACATTTATGTAGTGACAAAGGAAGGATCCCCACTGCTGTATACAAAATGCAGAGTGCATAACAAAGTGCAATTTAAACGCCTCCACTCAGCTGGTAAAAAACATCCAGTCGGTCGGAATTTGGGCCTTCACACCCTAGCAACGGGCCTGGTCTGGTCCACGATCTCCGACAATGATCCACGCTGTGAAGCGTTGTTTCAGCTATTTTGGGACATGATGAAAAGAACATCTTGAAGTAATTCCGTGGACTCCGTGTATTTTACCTGGCAGATCATCTATGACGGTCATGTTAACTTTGAAATGATAATTCTTGTTAAAACAGGACAACATCAGTCATCATAAGGGGGAGGGGGAGGAAAGGTCCTATAGGAAGACGCCCCTCTTCAAAACCAAAAGGACTGGTTTGTGGTCATGTATGCCCCCCCCCCCCCACATTTGAATACGGATTGACGCCCCTGAAGCATACGACCTGTTTAATGGAAATATTGCACGTGAGTGTTGCTCAAGAATAGGAACTGTTGACTTAAAGTACAAAATGAAAATAAGTTGGTTTGACCTAAATTCTGTGCATCTATTTTCAGGTTACCTCTTATGTGATAAATTTCGGGTTGGTGCAAAATCTCAAGATATCAATACAGGGTATATCCATCAGGTCACGGCAATTGCTTTTTATCTCATCTCAGTACATGTAATGTATAGGGAGTAGGATATTCTACTTCACCTAACATCAGAAATGTGAAACCGTGTGTGTGTGAGTGCGTTATCGGTGTATGAGTATGCGTGCGTGTGTGTGAACTAATATGTCGTAATCTCCTCTTTAGCTGTTTAGTCCGATGAAGTTAAAACTTGATGGGCTGGTGCCTGATCGTGAAAAATTGTGAAAGCGTAATGGATGACTTCAGAGGTCAGAGTTCATAGGTCAAAGTTAGCTAAAATCCTTATTTGCCAATCAATATGTTTGTTAAGAGGGCAATCCATGGAGTTGCAAATCTCATATCCTCCAGTGTGAAGGTAATCGAATTCAAGGTTAAGGATGAGTTTGTGCCACAATTTTTCGCAAATTTGACTTACATTTTGACCTCTAACTTCACTCTTAGCAAAAGAGTTCGTGACACGCGAGTTCGCGAAATAAAGGCAAATGTGGCTTTAAAAAATCTACATTTTGATTTTTGACCCCACCCTTAGCAACCAAAAAGTATTGTTGTAAATATTATCTTATCAGTCCTAGTATGTCGTGTGATTTTATTACTTTTTCTAACATACTGATGTGATGATATGGCAAAACAACGACTTTTAGCAAGTTTGACCCTTGTCCTATAAAGTCATCAGCTTTTGCAAGCGTATGATTTTATGATCAGGTATCTACCCATCAAGTTTGAACTTGATTGAACTTATGGTTTAGTAGGAGTTCTCTACACACTTTATTGCAAAATTAAGGTAAATTTGACATCCTGTGCTTATCATTATGATAAGAAATTCTCTAAGCAGAAGGAATGTTGAAATGATACCGATCTATGGGACGGATGACATTTTCAACTCCATTGATCACCTTCTTGTTTGTTTAATGCTGTGCACAATATACCCAAGGCCTAACAGGTGGGTCCGAACATAATAATATTCGAAATACTCTTTCCAAATAAGCATTGAAAATGAGTTCCACATTCGGTAAAGGTAGATTATGGGTAAAGACTCAAACAGGAATTTAAAAATGTTAGTTATCCTTTTTCCATGAATCTCGAACGCCGGTTGTATTGCCTAGAGTAGGCAAAGCGCGTTCATTTTTGGTTCCTGGTAAATTTGAAGAAAATTTAACATACTTGGACATCTGATCATCATTGCATTCTTACACTCTTCTTACATCTTTAGTAAAGATCGGTCCTACATTTACTGTTTCTTGGCAGTAGACATAAACTTGATCATGGTTCCATTC
Source organism: Holothuria leucospilota (assembly GCA_029531755.1). Classification (NCBI taxonomy): domain Eukaryota; kingdom Metazoa; phylum Echinodermata; class Holothuroidea; order Aspidochirotida; family Holothuriidae; genus Holothuria; species Holothuria leucospilota. Next base: position 5,952,916 of record CM055961.1, on the reverse strand, counting down.
TCAGAAGCAATCAGCCAATTGTCTCTCCGGTCATCTTTACATTTTCGAACAGAACGGATAATAAGTTTGTAAAGTTGTAAAGTAACAGGATAAATATTTTAACAATTTGAGCTGGATCGCCTCACTTTTCTCTGTAGACAGCATTTTCTATTGCTCGTTAAGACGTGGCGCTTAAAGTGAAGAACTAGGCCTGAGAACCTCAATTGATGCACAAAGTGGAAAAATGATAACACGAAAGAAAGCCGAGTTTCGGATCTATCTTTGCCATTCGAAGGGTGTTTGTGGTTTCATTGCCTAAAATTTACACTTTAATCTCAGCAAGAGAACACGGCGGGCTATGTTACGCCAAGTTCCTTTTTCTGATACTTCTCTTAAATTGGTGAAATCATTGATCCACAGTCAGATCTTGTAGAAGACCTTGATGACGATATTCAGGACAAAGACTTCAGGTTTGTGGTGGATTCCCTGATGATGCCATTTAATGAGTTTGAAGAAACTTTCACCGACGAGGTTCGTAATATTTTAGTAATACAAATTGCTCTTAATTACACGTGACTTCTTTTTCTGTGCAAGATTACCTCAGTCCCTCTTTGTATGATAATTAGAAGAAGAAAAGGTAAATAACTTACTTAGCTTGGTTACTTCTGGAATCCTGGGCCTACATGTGGAAACACTATATATTTGATTAAAGGGCACTTTTTATTAGCAAGAATAAAAAATCATATTAGGAAGACATTTCATTTCATTTACCATAAAGTTAGAAACGAAGCCACATATTTACCTCAAGCCATGCCCTTATATTTGTTGGTTTGATGTCAGGGCACAATTGTAACCTACAATCCGCACTCCCTTCGCTTCCGTATATCTGTGGCCATCGTGTATATTCATAGAATCGTGTTCCAAAATTTGTATTGATGAGCTTTTAATAAGTACGATTAAACGTTTGCAACAGTTACAAGACTTTTAAGACATGAGCTTCTTGCCTGAATACGTGATATGTCAAGTTTTTCTGTCGATGCAGTACATATATGTACTTCCAACTTCTAAGCACAGTCTTATGGGTTGTATCTGCAGCCCCAATTTGATAGATTTTTCGTTCAATTTCGGCCAAACTTGTTACCTTTTGTGATAGATAGATGAATTTCTACAATGCTGAAACTGGACCTGTGTGGATGATTGGAATTACTGTTCATTCAGATTGTTCCATTTTTTTTAATACAAAAGAAACAAACCGAAAACTTGATATTACTTAATCTTATTGAAAATGCTATTTTCGGCAAGTTTCACACGTACCCAAAGAAGATAAATGTCTGTAGAGGACAGGTATAAAAGAGTTATCATGACAAAAACCTGATCCATCCTCCCTCAAAAAAGTCGCCAGCATCATTTAATCATGAACCTATTACCTCAGTGGTAGCACTTGTACAGCGGTATGACATAATCCATTGTCGACATGTTCATGAAACCTGGGTGAGTAGAACAAATCAAGGTCGCCGAAGGCGCGCAGGAGAGCAAAGAGCTCCGCTGGCGGCAAAGAGTCAAAAGGCCCGCTTTAGGGCGCCTGCATGGCAGATGCACTTACCCGGTAACAATGTAAACTTTTTCTTTATTTGTCTCTATCGTCCTACTGACTCTCATAATGGAACATAAATGCCGAAAACGACTTCCTCGTTTTCCTTCGCGCAGCAGCTTCACGCTCCATCAAAATCTTTACCTTGAAAGACGTAACTCTACGTGAAGGGTGTGTAAGGAATGTGGACTCGTCTATTTTTTGAAGGTGACAAAATTTTATTGAAAATACCTTTGGTTACCTTTTAGTAACATATGCATCAAGCTGAGATTTTAAAATCTAACGTCTTTCATTGGGCCAACGTCATTCTCATGTTCACGAAAACAACCCTTAGCCATCCCTAACGGTGGACGGTACGACTATGAATGGACAGTCTCGGAGCCAGAATATAACGACGAACAATTTTTAAACTGTGCTTTTTCTTTCTTGTTGAAATTGTAAAAAACTTTAAATCTATGATCTATTAACCTTAGAGACATATTTACTGGCATTACATGGGTGCAGAAAAGGCTGGAATTCCGCTCCATTTCATGAACGTGCTCTTAGGTTTCCATTCAAAACTGAACAACATCACTTTGACGTCACACATAACAAAGAGAATAATAAGACTTTCTAGCACTTCGAATGGTGTAGTTTATTTTCAACTAATATCTGCCGAAGGTTCCGCTTTACCAATCAGAATGAGTTTTATACTGGAGAAAAGATGAAAAGTTACTCTGAAAGATCCACTTTTCCCCAAGTCGATGCAACATTCAGAAGCAAAGATATTACTGAGTGTTTGAATGAAAAAGGAGCAGTTTAGTAGTTTTGGGCAAAATTGCCATTCACCAGATGAGATGAAATGAAGATTAAATACACTAAAAGCTTATAAATCAATCTTTTATAATATGTTAGCCCTGTATATTTACGTTCAGTATGGGCTGAGAAGTTGGTAATTTAGTATGATGTAAAGCAAATTCACACACAGTTAACACATTCGTGGAAGTGGTCAGCTGGTAAATGAGCGTTATATTCCATTATATCACTTTTCAGTGAACAGAAAATCGAGTGCAAGTTGGGAAAATTTTCAAAAAGGATATTTAGTGTAATCACGGGCAGCTAGACGTAATGCATTCAAATTGTCAGCGCTTTGATCTTTTGTAGTTAGCCCTTTAAGTTAATAAATAGTGTATGTATGTGTATGTATAAATGCCTAAAAAATTGTGCCATATCGCTTGCACGTTAGATCCACAGTGATTCTTGGTTAACGACCAGACAAAAGCGAGAACGTATATCTATCACATTTGGACCCATCCTTGAAATATTCTGACAAAGTTAGGATACGAATGCTTAAATACGTCTAGAAAAGCAACATTATGATGAAAATATTAGCCTCTGACCTTTATTGTGAATTTTATGAGATGTTTTTGTGTCAACCTGTGAGCTTTGTGGAGATGTCTGAGTTTATGTATTCGATCCTATTACTGATCACACCATTTGAATACTGCACTAAAGTTATTACACATAGTGCGCGAGTCTCACAAAACGTTTCCAGCACATTTCTGCCATGCCGAGCTCTACAGTATAAATTGGATTAAAGAAAGGGAAAGTACACAGACTTTAACCTAAAAATTTCCTTTAAAAATTAGGGACAGTAAATTACGAAATATTGCTCTTTAGAATATTAATTGGGCAACCTTTCCAAATTAATAAAAGAACCGTTTGGAATAATCAATCGAAGCCTACAGTTTCGATTACTGGATTTGCTCAGTTTGTCATGTGAATTTGTGCCTTCTTTTGAGGCTCGGCGTAGAATTATTTTTTTCAGATTGATACTTCTCTATTTTAACACGATCACTACGATCATACCCAGCATTCTCCATCTGCCACACAGTTATTTTGTTAATTTCATAAAGTAAAAATTTTGACCATAACCCCGATTTCACCAACTTAACCGTGTTCCAATATGAATAATCAGTCCATTTGAGGCAATAGAAAGTCTTTATTGCGAAGGATGATAAAGCCGTTAGGCAGCTCTGGAGACTTTATTTGCAGCAGAAAATACTTTCCTTTAGAAAAGGGCATGGTAGACCGTTTGCCTCTCTTTATACCTCACTCAATATTTATTTGATCAAAAGATCAGGTAGCACAAATATTTGGGCTTTTTATCTTTGCTTCATCCATTTTCAGAGGCTTCGATGTTTTTAATTGTCCCAACCAATTTTATTTTAACTTCGTTTGATCGGCAAAATGAGCTGCGTTTACCATACTTCGTAAGGGACATTAAATGCCTTAAGGCTTTGAAGTCCCGTCTAAGTGTGCAGTATGAACAGTGAACACTCGGAATATATCAACTCAATCTCAGGCCTCCAGGGCTATTTTGAAGATAGCACGGATCCAACTATTAAACACAACGGCCATGGGATTGCACTTGTGAACCTGTAGTAAGCGTTAAATGATCAAATGTTTGGAGGATTTACCTTCAAGTCTGAGAATGGTTTACTGTTATTTGTATCCAAAAACGTGTACCAGACGGGGGTCGAAATAAGATATTGACGTCCAGCCTGTCTATAGGCCCTAGTACTCAAGTTGGCTTCAGACCTTTTGCAATGTTCAGGGGCCAACAGGCTTATTAACTTGTTATAATGACAAATCATGTATTCCAACATCATTATCTATCAGAATATCATTTAAGCATTCATCAGTCACCATGTGCTTCTCTTGCATAGCCTTGGTACCTGAAATACTACTTGGGGCAATTCGGTCTAAGTTTGAAGAAATCAAACCCAGGGGTCCTGGAATTTCCCCAAACCACTTCCGTGGGGAGTGAAGTTATATTGGTTATCGGGTTATGGGGTGGGGTTGCGTTCAGGTAACCACTGCCGTCTTTTATATAGCAGGCACGGATCCAGGGGACTTTAGCCCCTTCACTTCCAAGCCATAAATCTTAAAGTAGTCAGTACTGTCAGTAGTAAATAATCCAGTATCATATACGGTAACATAGAACTCTGGAAAGCTAGAAAAGCTGATTGTTCTCTTTGTACACTACGCCTGCCGTGAAGCATTGCTGTGCTCTTCTATTATTTGGTCGGTCCCCTTTTTAGAATTTGTAGATCCGTGTCTTATCCGCTTATGTTCATAACAGGAAATTCAGTGATCTTTTGTTTTGTTAAGATTGTTTGGATCTATGGCCATCTTTAATATAAGGGGAAGGAATAAAGGTTAAACTAAGACCATTTCATTTTAGTTCTCGTCCTCTTACACTCAAAACAACAAGTTCAATTTACTCAGGGACTTGGGGAATCGGACTCGGACTCGGGCCTTAGGACTCGGACTCGGACATCAGGATTCGGACTCGGATTCAGATTGGGTGGACTCGACTCCAGCCCTGGGATGTGCGTGAGCCATCCCTCTGTCAAAAGTGGAGGCATATTTCCTCATCCCCGGGGATATCTGCCTATGATAAAATAGACCTTTCTTCACTCCGGGCTAGGCTGTTGTAAACAAAAACGCTCAAGTATTGATTTTTGTGGTCTTTTTACAAAGCATCTGTTAAAAGTTAGTAGAAGTTAACTAAATTTTTATTGAAATGCCCACAGACTTCATAAATATCTCAGGTCTTCGCTCTTGGTTCTCCACCAGGAGCTGTTTCTGAAACGCACCAGAGCCGAAGGCGGGTCCCTGGAGTCAATAATCAGGGGGTGTTTCTTCATTCCAACCTAAAACCATTACAGAATCCTGTATTTCTCCAGCTTTCGGACATTTTACTGCTTTGACAGTAGTCCCGTACGCATACGTTTATTACTGTCTTCTTTTCCAGGAAAAAGTTAAATATTCTGTATATGAAGACGCATTGCACGAGGCAATGGCAGGACCAGGTACAGACGAAACGTTGCTAAGCAGGATTATAGTGTGGCGCTGTGAGGTAGGTCTAATAAGGATGATAAAGTAACACAAAATATCCCTACATTCTTTTTTATGTTCGAAAACACTTAAAAATTGCTAAGACTCACAACTTTTTGAAGTAATGCAATACATACTTAATTTTCAAGGCCCACAATGTTGTACGAGTCAATAAATGCATGTGACGACGGTAGTAGTATTTTAACTAGGAAGTTAAGATTTTGAGAGAGGAGGAATTCTCTTCCCTTGCCTTCATGGCTCATCGGACTCGCTCATGTATGCGTTTGCCTTGATATATGGTAAAGCGGATATACCCATTAGGATAACCCTAGCCAAAGCTCTAGTACACAGATTTTCCTGCTCAACAACACACTGTAGCAACAACGGAAGGACGTCAACTTGCACGATTTCAATCGGGGGTCACTAAGACTACCACCCTAAAGGTTGTATAGACTAACATAAAGCTACTGCTTGTCCCGTAGCTTATAGGAAGGTGCAGACAATTAGAAGCTTTAACTTAAAATGAAATATGCAATGTTTATTAAATACAAAAATAATTATATAACTATCCTTTATTTATATACTCTAGCAAAATATTCCACTGACCTTAAAATATCAAAGAAATAAAAATTGTGTACACCTTTTTTTCCGAAGCAGTCCTCCCACCGGTTCTGAACGGATCATTAAAATAAGGGCGAAACTATCGCTCATTGGCTACAGTGTAAGGGGCGATTGACCAGTTTTACCCAATCTACCCCTACGTTTAAGAAATGTATCAATATTTCACACCTTCGTTTACCCCAAGAATTGCCGTGCAAATTGCGATGCTGTTTTTTTTTATTAGTTTTGATGTCAGTGAAACATAACAGGCGAGTAATATTAATAACAGTTTAAGTTTTCTAATTATTTTGTGACTGCAGAAATCACATCGAGAGTAGTCCCATGCGCATAACATACAATGGCAAAAGTTTGTCCATTTTCTTCATTTGTCATATGTCATTTTATCGATGTTGTGTGCTACGTACATTAACAACAGACACATTCCCTGTGAGTGATATTAGAGCAAAATGGTGAAAAGTGAAACTATGTTTCATCAGTTGTGTTTCTTCGATGTATATACAATTTGACATTGACATGTGTCACTGTAGTTTATTTCTCTCCGTTGCAAATGATTGATTTGACTTTAAAGTTGCGTTGGTATGGTTAATGAAGGTAATTTCAAATATTAATATCACTCAATAGGTCTTAATTTTAAAGACAACAATCACAGCATGCAAATGTATACAAATTCCAAAAACTGGACAAGATTCATCTTGCCACCTAGATTGACCCTATCCTGCAATGTGTATTTATATTAACCTTTGCATTAGTATCATAAACATCATCTGTTCAATGACCTAAATATTTCGAAAATTTTTGTTAATTTGTAGATTGATTTGGGAACTGTGAAGAACAGGTACTACTACAAGTACGGCGACACTCTAGCAAATGATGTGTCAAGTGAAACAAGTGGAAACTACAGGGATGTACTGCTGGCATTGATTAAATAAATACATTCTTCTCTTTTAATCGCTTTTTATGGAGGTTCTTCTATCGTTAAAGTTACGTCAAAATGCAGTGGTAAACTGGCTTAAGAATTTTTCAGTTAATTAAAAACTGTTTCAAGTGTTAATTGCCTATATATTTTTCTTTTTCTTAGCTTTCCATGGTGGTTGCTTTATGGTTGAATTTCGATCGGATTAGAGTATAGCATTAAAGCATGATAACAGAGTTGGTACAAATAACTTAAACATTTTTAAACTATTAACGTTTAACTCTAGATTGATATCATAAAATTTTTGAACAAGTGCTTGAATTAAGAAAAAAGGATTGAAAAATATGAAAATGCATTTTAAATTCACGTTGGAATAAAAAGTCTATTTTTGCATCAACGACGGTACCTCCTCCCTCCCCTTACCTCATAATAGGGTAGTATCTTTTTTGAATACCCTATAGTTATGATAAAGAATAACTCTCGTTAACCATAGAATATAATTGCATAGCAGTTACGGTTGTTCACGTACCCCTCCCTCGCTTATTTCTTCGTAGTCAACAGTTTTATTAATAAAAAAAACAGACAAATCGAAAAGGCAAAACAGATTTGGTACTAAAGATCTTGAAATAAAATAAACAAAAACCACTTTTCAAAGGGAGTGTTGACCATCATCGTTGAGACCCAACTTGCTGTTCTCATATCCGCATGCATTAATGTACCCCCATCCAAGTCGGCCACACTAGCTTTAGTCCTGTTACTGTCTCCTCACTTTCTTAAGCTTTGCCACCTGACGAAAATAACCGATAACGCTTAAAATGCTTCACAGATTTTTGCTCCATTGGTATTCATTCAAATGGGAAAACCTCACTCTCTTTAGGCAGTCCGAGCATCATCAGTGTATCCTATCCTACTACATCCAAAAACAGTATCCATTCCCGATCTTGCATTTGATCCAAAATACAATGATGATGACACACAAAAACCTAGACTTAAAGGGCCTCCACCACAATTTCTCCAGTGAGAGAAATGACATTTAATCCTGGTTTTCCTACTTACGTAGAAAACGTATTGTTTCAGCTCCTGATTAGCCAAAACTTTAATTGCGGGCATTTTAATTCCTTAAATAAATAGATTCAAGACAGCGTAACTATGGTCAACTGACAAACAATGAATTCCGTATAGACTACAAAGATTTAAAGGAATAGTTCATTACAATACCGTTTTCGTCACCATGTTCGATGAAGACTATACTACGTCTATGAAGTTTTGGTGTTTTGTGATGGTGTGAGCTGCATACCTCAGTCTCCACACGGAATATGCCTTTCTCCCAAAGCGCTGGCTGTTCTCCTCTACTTAAAAGTACTATATTATTTTAAAAGTTTTGGCTGTTAGTGTAGTTATTGCTAACTATTGTTAGTTGTTGCATCATATCCGAATGGTTTCTTCTGCTAAGAATGGTTTCTTCTACTAAGTATGATTGTACTGTGTGTTTAATATCTTCTCTTGCGCTGTATTGTAAAAGTAGAGGTTCCGGTAGAATTGTATCTGCTCATCTTTGGAAATAGAAACAGGTCTGAATGGATATTCACAGCCCGTTATAGGCACCTTTATTTTTGGAAGTTTTCACTCATTGGTGTATGCTTACATACAGCAAGTTTACAACAGAATGCATCTTCTTTGCAATTTGTAAGGGTCGAATATAAAGAAATACTCTTTGTTACAACCTACAGATTATTCTGAGGAAATTGAAGTGACAGCGCCAAGTCACTAACCTTCAGCAGTTTTCACCCAGGCCCAATTCTGAAATCGAAAATTTGTACATTTTTATTATTAGTAGACTTCATGCACTCCTTTACAGATCTGCAGTGAAAGATGCACGGTAACAGGGGAAGGCAGACCTTTTCTTTTTATTAAATTTTAAATGTGTTTCACGCATTCCCTCAGTAAGCCGTTTCATGATTAATTAAGAATCGTTGAGTGGGTAAAGCGGGCAGCCGTTATGACAACAAATGTGTTTACTTAGAAAACGTAATGCGTTTGTTGGAATCAATGCATATACAGGTTTGATTAACAGTGCTCAGTTCGGACTTCAGTCATAAAATTCCCCTTTCCGTGAAAATTCAACAAGTGTTTTATTCGTGGATCTTCCAAAACCTCTGGACGTGTTCAAGCTTGAACACGTCCAAAATCTAAAAGAATTTTTCCGGCGTTTAGGAGGATTGAAAGTATCGCTGAGAAATGCCAAGTTTTCCGTGTTAGTCCATTTCGTTTTTGAACTGATGGACTTGCCTGTTTAGCCCGCTACCGGATGGATTTGATCCAACCACTCAGCTCTCTCGGTCGGTATCAAAACCCGCAAGGGCCCTTCAATGCTCAGCTAATGTCTATGAAAGTCCATAACGCCTACAAATACTCCATGTGGGCATACTGTATATTTGACAAAGTTGAATTTTTCAGAAATGTGGATTTGTTTTGTTGGGGGATGCTTACTAGACCATAGGTTCATTAGTTGGAAGTTCACTAGACCGAAGATCCGCTCGACCAAAGTCTGCTTAGGATCAGACGTAAGATAAGTATCCGAGTCAGCTGCAAATTAGTTTTAAATAAAGGGTAAGCATTAGCCTCGGGTAATATTAGGGTTTTGGTTAGAATCATACATAGGGTTAGGATTTCGTTAAGAGTCAGGATCAGTGAACCTTCGATCGAGTGAACCCTGTCCGTTTCGCTAACAACTAGAAAGTTTTCCGAATTCAAGGAGGGCAAGACTGCAAGTATGTGACGTCTGGGTAGTTTCAGAAAGTTGCATACCATGGGATCGAGAAAGAGACCTCCTTTGATTAATAGAGAAAGATTCTGTCCCTCGCAGAAGATCCGAAATGTTCCTTGGTCAAGTGTGGTATGTTTAAGGAAAGTCACAGGAAAATGGAGCGAGCTTACTGCACAGGCTTATTACACTTGCTTGCGCAGTTGTAGTCATGACACGGCTCTTTGTTCAAAACCTAAGGATACATCCAGTTCGGATCCACAAAACAGAGGGAGGCTTTCTCAAGATGAATCGACGAAGCCTTGGGGTCTGGTGGGAGGGTAACGATTCCCACCTAATTCATACAATCGTATCTGAGGAGCTAAGTGACACGTGGACGTTACTGGTTTGGTAAAAACAATATCCATGGGCACCGCCTACAGGTACAGTTGTACGCATTTATTTTATAAATGTCAATAAATAGTCCTCTACAAAATATTAAATCTTTCTATATTTACTTCAGGGGTTATAAAAGCACTCAAATGATTCCCACGTTGTTAGCTCGCGAATTGGAGATATCGTTCTAAAGCACTTTAGGGGATTTGGTAACAATTTTGTTCGCCATCCTAAAATCGTTACGTAAACATAAAATTGAATGTCAAATCAGGAAGTTGCTATTTTGACAAAATAACAACTCCCTGGTTAGATCCATCACGTTCTTCAAAACCAATAAACTTGGCTATTAAAGATGGAAAACCAATAATACCTTGCATAATTAAAAGACCATCGCGCAAAGATAAATGGACAGGGAAGCAAATTATGAAGGTATAGAATACCGTTGACTTTGGCAGCTTACTTGCAAATTCTATTTTCGGTTAAACCAGGGAGTTGCTATTGTCAAAATAGAAACTCCCTGGTTATACAAGAGAAATGGAAAGCGATGCAGACCGCTGCCTCCATGGGAAAGACGCCAGTTGTAGATGATGAGATTGAAACCAATTGTTTGAAGGAGTTGCTGAGTCATTGAAAGATTGCGTGATTTTAATATCGCTCCTAATATTTAGAGCGTCAAAGCCATATCCTTGAAAATGATCTTTATGAGATAACAAGTCGAGTGAACATGGCCATGATGAAATACGTCAATGATCGCGTCCACAATGCTAAGCATTTACACGTCCTTCTTATCAAGTCTACCACCTTCAACCAACCTGACTCAACCCGACGTCAGCGATGAAATGCATGTAAATTATACCAGAGGGTTTTTGAACATTGGGAGCGTCTGATCCCTAACACCGAACGCCCCGAGTGAAAATAACATCGCATGGGTACATACCGTTCCCACGACAACACCTTTGAATATGGAATGTGTCAAATATTGCTATATTTGCCACTAATAAATCAGCCAGTGATATATTAAAATATGATTGCTATCTTTCCTCATTTGACGTACTTCAGGGAAATATAACATTTCATGTACTTACAACTCTGAGTGACTCTGGCCCAAGTTAGGGGATTCATATGTTGTATCCTGCAATGGATGACAGATCTTAGACGGTTAAATTGGTGCAGTACATGATAAGCGTTTTTGTAAATGACTCAGTTCAGGCTTAGGATACACTGACGTCATCAAACAGGCCAAAAGTACAACATGTAAGTGTGTATTGTTGGGTACCACGTACAGAGATGATGTCATCAACGATGACATAACTCCCAAATATTACGAAACATCTGTGAATTCCTTTCTTTCTTTTTCATTCACTCTTTCATCAACTGTCGTCAACAATAGACAACTTTGATTTTGAATATAATGATACAAATCGTGTTATAGCCGGCAGGGGCGTCAATTCGTATTCAAATGTGGGGGGGGGGGGGCATACATGACTTAGCACAAACCAATCCCTTTGATTTTGAAGAGGGGGTGTCTTCCTATAGGCCCTTTCCTCCCCCTCCCCTTATGATGACTGACGCCCTATTCCAATAAGAATGATCATTTCAAAGTTAACATGACTATCATAGATGATCTGCCAGGTGAAATACTCGGAGTCCACGGAATTACTTCAAGATGTTATTTTCCGCATGTCACAAAATAGCTGAAACCACGCTTTGCAGCGTGGATCATTGTCGGAGATCATGGGCCCGACCAGGCCTGTTGCTAGGGTGACATGTTTGGGGGTGTGAATTCCGACTGGCTGGATGTTTTTCCAACTGAGTGGAGACGTGTAAATTGCACTTTGTTTTATGCGCTCTGCGTTTTTTATACAGCAGTTGGGATCCTTCCTTTGTCACTACATAAATGTGTCGTCCTGGGGGAGGGGTCTAAAAGGAGGGGGCATCCCCCACCTCTATGAGAAATTTTTGTTAAATAAAGGGTGCTTAGGTGCAAAACGGTGCTATCTTTGGAATATTTTTGGAGCTGATCGTATATGGCTGGAAAATGTCCATAATTTAGTGAATTCTAATTATTCCGACTGACTGGATGTTTTTACTTACTGCAGTGGAGGTGCGTTAATTGCACCTTTTTTATGAACCCTGCGTTTGTATACAGCAGTGGGGATCCTTCCTTTGTCACTATATAAAGTGTCATTCTGGGGTAGGGGTCTAAGGGGAGGGGGAGTCCCCCTCCCCTTTGAGAAATTTTTGTTAATTTAAGGTTGCTTAGATGCAAAATGGTGCTATTCTTGCGATATTTTTGGAGCTGATCGTAGTATAGCAAAGGTGTGAAGGACTAGCAAGGGAGCTTTAAGAATGCTTTTTAGTCGTAAGTGTATTAACAATCACCATCCATACCGATAATAGCTTCGGCGAAGCGCTCGGTAAATATTTTTGAAAAATGTTTAGCGGCAACAACGTACTTTCAACCTTTCACATCATGCTACAGATTAGATGAATGCAGTGGCGTACCCAGGATTTCTGTCAAGGGGGGGGGGCATGCAGTATGTTGTGTGACCGCTGGCCTGGGGAAGGGGTCTAAGGGGAGTGCCCCCTCCTCTTTGAAATTTTTTGAAAAATTAGGTGTCGTTACATGCAATCTGGTGCCACATATATTACCTTTTGAAGTAAAGTTTGTGTTAAAATATTTAAGTTTTTTTAGGAACTAAAAAATAGGCATCAGTGAGGGGGGCCATGACCCAATGGGGTGTCCTCCTCCCCTTTGAAAAATTTTGAAAAATTTGGTGTCCTTACATGCAATCTGGTGCCAAATATGCTACCTTTTGAAGTAAACTTGTGTTAAAAAAATTTACGTATTTTTAGGAACTTAAAACAAATCGGAATAAGTGAGGGGGCATGGCCGAATGGCCCTACCCTCTGCGTACGCCACTGATTGAATGATCCCATATTGATGCGAGGCCCCTTCAGATGTTTGGAGATGTATGTCTGTTTTCGGAGAGTGTTGTGGTTAGAATAGTTCCATGTATAATTACCTTTTTAATGGTCATGAGAAGGAGTGCAAACCGTGACGCATTCTCCCGAGGCGCACCGAAATTTTGTCATTAAATAAGATTTCCCAGACGAAATCTGCATTCAGAATCTGCATCGAGACACTTAACAATTGCCCAGCAAACCTACATGCCACTCAAAAAGCCAGTCAAATAGAGCCACGACACTACTCTCTTACGCAAATGTGGGGGGGGGACATTGATATTGTGTCCCCCACCCATCGAAATGTGGGGGGACTTGTCCCCCGCCCTCCCCCCCCCCCAGGATTGACGCCCATGATAGCCAAAGTGATACGCATAGCGGTCTGCAATATAGTTAACAATACAACGCACCGATCAAGTACGAGTATTCTAACACAAAGCGAGTGTATCTCGTAGGCCATGTGACTTTTAAAATTCCCAATAGGTCCAAACCTACCAATATCCAAACAAGAAGCATGTAATTAATGATATTGTGTTAACCCACTTGTAACCCACTTGCATTAGGCAACTGTTTTTTTTAGTCTCGGATGCAATGTCTTCTGAAACAGAAGACATTTGTTTCCACTTGTCGTCCATTCCTGTTATATTTAGAAGACGTTTGGGTGTCGGTGGCTTTATGCGATTGCTGCAACCGTACTGTATTCAGATATGGAGGTCAGAAGCTGTCGTTTTTTCTTCTTTAACGTAATTTATATTCAGTGCCACCATGGAGACGACCGGGGTTATAAATTCTTCCATCTGGTACTCCCCAATTGTTTTGAGAGTATGATTCTTGTTGCGCAAGTAATACAGGACGATACGCAATGCTGCTATCGTAATGGCGAGTAAAAAGAATGTGTAGTAAACCACACATCGAAAACTCACTTAAGATGTTTTTAGGGTCGTATTCTACAGTACAGTAGTTAAAAAATGCAGCCAAGGTTATGAAAAGCGTTATTCACATGCAGGAAACAAATATGGGTTTGCTAGCCAAAATGTCATTCTTTTTTTGGAAAACCACATGTTCCAGCGCTCCCATATATTGGGCGGTGATGCTGGGGTCTTCTCAACCAAGGTGCCAGCCTTCTTCTTTGGTCATTGCCATCTAGATTGACCGTATTTTCTGTTCTACTGAAGAGAGTCGCTCTCTTGATACGAAGATAATACAGTGGTTTCCATCTTTCGTCAGGGTCAATACGTTGCACGAGATACATTAATTTAATAATGGCCACATCAAATATTATAAAACGTGGACTTACGTAAAGTTCTCAAAATTTGCAGAACGAGTTGATGGAAGCTCAAAAGAAATTGACGGAGATTTAAAGGAGGCATGAAAAGTCAGTTATATTCATAAGTTGATACACCCTCTATTGTTGAAGTTGTAATAGATCACTCGTTACCTAAACCTGGTCGATACGAAAATCAAAGTTAAGATGTAATTGAGGATGAAGACGGAGACTGGAGAGAAAACGAACGGCAAGAAATAAGGATGGTGGACCGCAAATGCGAAGCCTTGGCAACCGCAACTTGGGATAAACTGCCCACCGTTGCTCCTTCTAAATCTAATTTTGCTAATTGCAAAATACAGTACAGTTAAATACAGTTGCAAAAAATGGCTATCGCCAGATTACAGCAAAACGCTTTACTTTCGGAAAGTGACTTCATGGATGAAGTGGGAATTACCAAAGACGACTTGCTATGTTACACCTTTCACACCCAAAATTTGAGTTATTTTTCCACTTCAAAGACACGTTTGAATAGAATGGTTGGACTGGAGTATGCTGCGTTCGTTCGCAAAGTTAGAACGAAACTCGGTAGAAATTTAGTCGGGATATAACGTTGATTGGAGCCACGCAAATAAGTGGTGGAGCGACACAATTGGTGCTCTGTAACCTATGGTCAGTATACTGAATTCCTATTTCCCAAATATCGGTATCGGATCGGTATCGGCCGATATTGAGAACTAAAATATCGGTACCGGTAACATCGGCTACTTGCAATATCGGTACAACACTAGTTATGAATATAATGGAATATGTGTTTGCTACCATGGAGCTAATACTTGGTCAGGAGAAGAAACTTCACAAGTCCCTTTGTAGCGACGATCGTGATGCGAAGGTCAAACTCATAAAACATTTTTAACACCACTTAAACCTCTCCCTTTGTACTTTATTGAAGATTCAATAAGCTTAACAGGATTAGGAACAAAGCACAATACTTACATGTCGTCTGCTACATCTCGAATAGGCCATCGCCGAATTTTGCCTATCACTTCAGCATTGCCAGTCGCTTTAAATGAAAATTAAATTGCTGGTTTCGTCTCCTAGTGTTGCTTACACAAAGGTGTTGGTTTGATTCCTTGTTAAACGCTGAATATGAATAAAACCTTACAATACGCGCAATTATGCGGAAGTTGATCAAAATTCAACTGCAAAGTATAGTCTCGTAACTAGTCTGCTAATTTGCATATGGCATTATTATCACCCCTAGTACTAGCATCTCTTCTAAAGAAGCAATACCAGCCGTTTTGAATTTTTACTCTGCATTTCTTATTTAGCTGTCGGCAACTGTTCCAGCTTCAAATGATTGTTGTATTTAATCCAGTTGTTAGGGTATCAGTAGACATGAATGAGGTTGCCAATGACAAGGAGTGTAAATTGTAAGTGCCAGACAAAAGAACTGAACAGCCTTAAAGTCCCATCATCGTTCAGTACAGGATTACCTCCTCACGCATGTCAGAGCATCAATTAAGGTCGAACTTTCTTCTCCTGTCCAGGTAGTAGCTCCATGTAGTAGCTCCATGATGTTACCAGACAAAATATTGATTATCAAATGCGTAACTATTTTAAGCAATAATGAAAAAGACCCACGAGTTGCTTTTGGGTAATGAAGAAACATTCCTCTATATATCCCATCTACTTTTACCTCATAAATTATGTAGAATCACAAAATATGTTATGTTCCTTCCGAGGCGCTAACGTCCGCCTTTTTAGAGCTCTTAAGTACCTCATTACTGTCGTGGTTGATTATCAACTTGTTCATTTTGTATAGCATACTGTGCGTAGTATATTACACTCAAAACTTTCTTTCTTGTTTTATATTTTCTGTTACTTTCCTATCGTTCATTATTGAGTTTTAAGATTGTTTGTTTAAAATTCAAGGACGGTAATCATCAGATTAATTAATGTTTAAATCGATCGACATTTCATAAAATTTTAAGGAAAATGTTATTAAATATTTATATGTTAGATTCATATTACGCTTCGAAATAACCTCGTTATGATAATCGAATGTATGTTTATTTTAAATAATTATGTAAATGACTTACGTATTCTGACTATGAACTTTATAACATTCCTTTGTGTGTCCCAATTGCTTTTACCCTGTTTTATTAAGAGGCACGACGTACATAGTGTGTATCGTCTGAGGCGCTCACTCCTGTCCCGTTAAATCGGAATTATTGTAAGTCATGCTTTGAAAATTATCAACGTGTTTATTTTGTGTAGCACATTGTCCGCGGGTTGATTATGCTTAATGTATTCTCTCCTCTCATATATTTGCTGGTACAGTGTTACTCACTTGCATTCAACGTTCTTTGTTCGATTAATTGGTTAAATTTCGTGTATGGTTATATCCGCCCTTATGAATGTTTCAATCAACATATTTCATGAAGAAAATTGAAAGAATAATGATAACCTTGCGTTTGTCTTTATTCTTTGATTCAAACCGTTGTGTCACTTTTCACTTTGGAATTGCATTAAATACTATTAACCTCCCTAACCGAATGTTTCAAGAGATTAATCAACCATTTCAAACATACCTTTTAGCGATCCCTTCAATCTTAAAAAAATATTGGGAGGGCTCTATAGACCCTTTTCCAAATAGCAATTACAAAGGATTGTTTGATAGAGTTTTGGTATGCGTCGTTTTTGTCAATGGCAATTTACTGTGGACAAAAGGACTCACATCAGAACTCTTTCCCACAATTCTTTGAAATTGCTCTTTGGAAAAAGGTATAAATGAAGGCCTATAAAAAATAACAAAAAAATTTGATCCACCTGAACGCAACTGTACAACCAGCCTAATTCTCACTGAACGTAACTGGGAAAGGTAGCTAAAAGAACGCATTTACGCGAGCTATAACATGCCTGAACGCAATCTTTCTGCAAGAATTTTGATTACAGGTGGTGAAAAGGTGCGCTAAGGCGGTCTTAACGTCATTCAAAAGAACCTTTAAATTTCTCGGTTAGTCTTGCGTTAAGGTATCCCTGACCGCATCGTAAATGCTGCGGTCAGACGAGCGTTTCGCTTCGGAAAGACAACCAACCGTACAGGTACCGTGAACACGATTTGTTTTTGCTGTGTCGGTTTATGAGGTGCTGCAGAAAGGGCGGGGAAAATATAGGAATCTGAGGATAACAGGACCTGCCAATTGTGGGAAAACCTTCATTTTTTCACGGTTAAAGTTAATTAATGACTCATTTTGTAACCCCGCTTCCACAAGCTTTGCATGGGTGGCAGCCGAAAAAGCGAAGTGAATTTCGTTGGAGTCTCCATATTACACCAAGGCATGATTTGGTACTTCTTTTCGAAGGTCAGCCGATTCATTTGCCAGCCCTATGACACACTTTGCTCAGCATTTGGTATTATCCGGTACTACTCCCGTTTTTGTAAGAGGAAAGCATCCATTAGTTTTAATTAAAGGGGGTCAAGTTAATGAGGTCGAGACCGAAATGATAGTTGTCCGCTGAAAACGGTTTTCCGTGAAGTCACAAATCCCTGAGCATGAACAGTGTGAAATCCCACCATGTGGTGCGCGTTTTGCTAAGTTTATTACTAAATACAATAGAGACCGAGTGAATATCATACAGCAGTCTAAGTAATACTTATAATTCTTCACACCATATGATGTTGGAAATAACATAATATCATATTACAAACACTGAGAAAGAATACACTTTGTACACAAAAATCCGTATACAAAAGGACGGTCACTTGATAACCCAGTTGCTGCAAATAATTTGATACAGCTATCTCATTTCAGACGGTATACCATAGACCTGACGAGGGTCTACGGTTGACCTACACACTGTTTTAATGGGACTGACGGTCGACCGCACTTTTGGGGGAGAGAGGAAATATATTTATAGCAATTTTACGATACCGTGGCAAACAAGAAAAAAATACATTTTAAGGAATTAACTAATACCGTAATAAAGTACAATGATATCGTCCATACATGCTACACCTATGCGTGCTTATGACGTCATCCTTACAGAGAAATCTTCACAAAAGGTACGGTAGATCGCGCGTGTCCAGCCGTATGTTATGAATTAAAAAGGTCAAGTTTAGGAGGCTGTTTCAAAGTCTGGCCCATCCTGCTATTTATTTGACTGTGTTAAACCTCGCACAATAGAAGCATTTAGGTAACTTTCCTGTTTATGAACTGGGCTAGAATCGGCTCCGAATCCGAGTACAAAACAAGCTGCAACCACTTCCGGGCCTATTCCGATTCTGGGACCTCCCATTCGGACTCGAGTCGAATAAAGAAAGGATTCCAGTTCGGACTGAGGTTGAGTCCAGACTTGGGCTTCTGTTACGACTTCCTGTTGGGGCATTGAAAGATGCCGTATTATTCGTGAAAGAAAAAAAAATGGAACCATAACTTTTATGTAAATGCTCATGTGCCCCCATAAAGGTCCTTTTCGATGACTTTTCTATGACCCCATGAAGGAAACTTTGAAGACCCCTCCATGCAGTCAGGATGTTTCTTCGATGTTGACCCAATAACGAAAAACTTTCCCTTAAGATATCCCCAGTGATGAACTCTGATAACCCTTTCAATTAAATTTCTTCCAAAACGGCCTTTTGGAGAATTTTGATGAGGTCTGGGAGGATACCCGTGTCCTTAACCTTAGTACGGGTACTGCATTTTACCCCTCTTGATTTTGTGAAATAGTCCTTGCAATACTCTTTTCAAATTTTTTAGCTATTGTTGCGAATTTTTCCTATATTTTTCGAGTTTATTTTTGTCATTCTAAAGCATAACAGAGACTTCATTTGTTACTAATACCAATTTATTGACCAACCACACCATATTGATTCTTCAGACGTAAACACTCAAATCACAACTAAAGCACAGTAAGATGTATTAACAGCTTTTCACGATACATAGTTTTGTCTGTGGTTAAACTAACCGGTATGCTTGACATTGAGATCCATAGTAATCCAAAGAACAACGAGCTCAGACAGAACCGAAATAAAAACAAAAACAGAATGAAAATTTAAGTAAAACTTACGACACTGAGCTAACGAGATATAGGGCTCTGCAAACTGACATGAGCCCTCTATTTAAATAAAAACAAAGACGTTCAGCCCGAATATTTCCAAAATTGTGCTTTTGAAAGTATTACATGATTTGTCTTTCGTGTGATAGGACATCAAATGGAATATTTGGCTACCTTTCTTTAGCCATACTTGTCGCTTTTGAGCAATGAAAGGCTTCACAACTTGTCTAATGCCCTGGCCCAACTTAATTAGGTTGTTAGACTGTGGTCTTCTGAAATGCATCATGATATTACCAATTCATATAACGGGAACGTCCTTGCTCAATTAAGTATGAATCTGGAAAAAATCATTTACAACCAAATCCTTAAAAGTGTTTCAACAAACCTCTGACATGCAAGGAACATTTTGTACAAAATTAGCTTAATAATGCAATTTTACAATTTAGTAATATCGAAGCAGGCTAGCTATCGTAACCCTTCACAATGGACAATTAGGGGGTCTTCCCCTGGAAATGTTTGAACGTATAAGCACTGTTAGATGCAATTTTCCGACACTTTACCATCAAGATGAGTATACACTTAGTCTGCATTGCAGCTTTGCGATCGCCTTAAAAAGGAATGGCAAAAAGGGGGCAGGCTGGAACCGGGAAAGCATCCCTCTAAATCAGCTCCTGCTAACGTTCAACTAGCATAACACGAGTATATCTGTAGTACCCGGGCCTAACCTAGTCAAACAGGAAAAAAAAACTTACACAGCGCCATGAATTTGTGAATGTACACGCACCTAGAAATATATAGTTAGCTGAATTTAAAATAAATAGCAAGTAATAGAGTACCGTTTGATAAATACTCGTCTGATAATCTAGGCAAGATTATCATGTAATTCCTCAATTTAATTGATAACCGTGAACTCTCGTTTAACAATTTTGGTGTATCTGTTAGGAGGTAATTGTAGGCAACAATTCAAAACCGTATCGAGTTGAACACATGTTGATTGACTACTGAAACTGAAATCTCTGAAAGTTATCTTTCAATATATATACTTGCAGAAACAAAATCAAAATGCAATTACATAGTGGCATCAGCTTGTTAGCTGAGCGAGCGCAGATAAAGCGTCGCATAGGCATTGTTATGCGTATGCGACGATTTATCTGCGCTCGCTCTCTCCGCAGCAGCTGTTTTAAATGAAACAAATATCAGTAAATAAATTTACGGGTCTACGACTTATGAAATGCTGCCCTCGACCTCAGCCCTGTCCGCTTCTGTGCCTGACTGCTGCGTTTTAGGGTAACTGATCTAGAATTTATTGGCCACTTGCGCAGGATAGGTGTGCGGTTTCAGGGTGGGATTCTCCGCAACCTACTTAGTTGGGAAAGCCAATTGTTTCTCATTTATACCGCAAACCTACGCATGATGAACACCGAAATGATCACATTAGTAACTCACGCACCCTAGACTCAGAATTGTAGTCAAGGGTGGGGGCAAGGGGACAAGAAACCTGTCGGGGAGGTGTCCGGTTCAGGAAAATTCCAGTTTAGGGAGCCTTAGTACGGGAGCCTTAATAAGTACGATAAATTGAGTAATCACCCGACAACGACCAGCTGAACTTCTTCGTTTATCTCTCAAGGAGGGCAGATTCTTCAATAAAACCCCAAAATTTTTAACAAGCAAGTCTTCAATTTAATCTCAAAATTTTTGCTTCTCATTCAAAAAAATCGCATCGCCCATTCCTTTGGCAACCCGTCACCTCTGTAGGGGTTCCGGGTTGCTACCCTCCTCCACCCACCCTGTAAGGGAGCTTGGCTCCTTTTCGGGCAAACCCTTTAACCATCCCTGATTGTAGACACAGATTTGTGGTTTAAAGTGCGATTTCTGCGATCAAGGGCTCGTAAGCCACATTTTCCTACTCCAGTCCCAACTATGGTGGGGCTGAGGTCGGGTTGCTGCGGTACGACGCTGTAAAAGGGCAGATTGCCCTGTTAAGAACCGCTGCCTTTAAAAAGAAATTAGTTCCTCTGGGTTTCTGCCACTGTTTTCCATAGGAGAACTTTTAAGTATGGATTTCGTTCTCGAGTGTCTTCTCTCTAAGCCTTAGATCCTCCTCTGCCCCCTTCGACTTCAACCCAACCTATGCATGTTGCCCCCGACCTCAGAAGGTTTAAGAGCCACTGCGATACACCCTAAACCCAGGAATTTACCTTCGTTCTAAGCACTTGTTTGCCGTTAAACATGTATTTGAAACGATTCTAATCCCTTAACTTTCTGAGCGCCGCTTTTAATTGATAAACAGTTACAGTAATGTTTCATTGCCAAACATGCCCAGAGCTTAGGCGTGTATAGAAAGTGGTGGCAGCATAACTGATTAATTTGCTAAATAAATGAGCATGTTTCCATAGTGGGTCCCTCCTTAAAAGCACGCCCACTGCAGTGGCCAAGTGGTTAAAGCATCCGACTTGCAGCCGGAAATTCTAGAGTTCAAATCCTGGCCGGGTCATACCAAAGACTTTAAAAATGGAACCTACTGCCTTTGTGCTTGGTGCTCAGCATAAGCAATGGAGTAGGAAAAACAAGCAAGTGAGCCACAACTGGAAAAAAGGCCGTGGTTGTCTCGACTTGAACCAATTGGTTGGAAACTGGGACGTTAAACCTCATCTAACTAACTAACAAACCCTTCTTAAAAGCTATAGCGGCAGCTCCCTCGCTATGTAGTCTAATCTAGCAAACAGGTAAACAAATTTACACAGCGCCATCAATTTCAGAAAGTGCAGCACCATGACGCTTATAGTGAGCCGAATTTGAAATAAAGAGAAAGTAAAAAGTACCGGTGGATGAATATTTTCAAACGATATTCGAAGATTAAATAAACGAGACTCCAAGATTATCAGTTATAAATCAATTTGGAAAGAACATGAAAAGAACATCCCACTAAAATTTAAGAGACCCATCATCGCGAAATAGTGTTCTGCCTAACAAGTCTATCCACCCTTTCTCGAAACAGTCTCAACGCAGCAAATCTGACATCGGAACCTACTGGTACTTAGCTGCTCCATTATATAGTCCAGTTTCTTTTCAATTTTCCCTTCAATTGTCTTTCTTCTTAGTTGGAAGCTA
Organism: Holothuria leucospilota; assembly: GCA_029531755.1. Classification (NCBI taxonomy): domain Eukaryota; kingdom Metazoa; phylum Echinodermata; class Holothuroidea; order Aspidochirotida; family Holothuriidae; genus Holothuria; species Holothuria leucospilota. The sequence continues at coordinate 5,930,391 of CM055961.1, read as the reverse complement.
TGTGGACTGAGTTAAAATCTATGAAAGCCGCAGTTGTTGATATGACGGAATCAGTTGACTTTGTGGAAAAAGAAATTGATAAGATGAATGACAAGGTATCTATGAAGACAGACGAGGGAGACATGCATAATTTGAAAGTATCTGTCTCTGATAATAATATATCATTACTTTTAAAATTTGACGGGCTGGAGAATAGATCCAGAAGGAACAACCTGATTTTCCAAGGTGTTCCGCAGGCCCCCAACCAATCCACGGAGCAGTTGATTAAAGAACTATTTTTTACTTTGATGGGGGCTGAGTATCTTCAGTTGGAGCGTATTCACCGGCAAAACGCCCATCGAAATTAATCTTCACGAGAAACCCACCCTATCTATGTGCTTTTTTGAGATATACCAGGATCGTGATCGATTCTAAAGGGGGCCTCGTCCAAATTGAAGGGCTAGACATTCCACGGGGCAAGGGTTTTTGTATCTGATGACGTGCCAGTTGCCATTGGTAAAGCTCGCAAATCTTTGAGACTAAAACTTCCTGAAATTCGACAGAGGCCCGAAGTAAAACATTGTTATATCCCGTGGTCATTAACAGCATGCATAAATGTTTTCATGGAAAATGGTACTATGCAATGGCTGACAAATTAGCGTAAGGAGATATTTTGGCGCAACGAGTTTTCGTGCCTCACGGGATATATGTAGCTGTTGTCTGCATGGTACTTTGTGAACCTTGTGTTGTTTTTATGTCTTTTTGTTATGTGTATTCGTTCAGAAAGCTTTTGATTTTCTACACCAGAAACGGGATTTGTATAAAGCGGATGTGTTCTTTACATCATGTTAAATGATTGGTGAACTAGTTCATCTTTCAATTGTTGGGGATTACATGAACCAAGCAAGAGGATGGACGTTTTTGACTTTTTGAAAAGGAGTGATAGCCATGTATTTTGTCTTCAGGACGTCCACTGGGACAATTTTCATGTTCATTACTGTTTCTGGCGTGTTTTCAAAGTCAAGGAACTGGACGCCTGCCGGGTTTCTGGTGTTGGGTGTTGAAATGGGGGTCACTGACCTCACCACCCCTAGGTAGGCTAAATGACCTAAGAAGGTTACCATCTGAAGTCACCCCGTAATAAAGGCCATACCCTCGACATCTTTGAATGAGGGTTGCCAGACGTTATAAGCGTTAGGAAGGGTCTGCCAGACGCCAGTGTGGCCCTCAGGAAAGTAAGCTAGATGACCTCGGAAGGTTACCGAACGAAACGTACGGCAAAATATTCAGCGTGCCTTGGTAAATAAGAAATGGTCATCGCCAGACATGTATTTTGTCTTCAGGACGTCCACTGGGTCTCTGGCATGCTAGACGATATTTCCAAGGAATGGGATCATACTGATAAGTGTTTTAATGCTCCGTGTACAGGTAATTCCAGATGAGAAGCTGTTGTCTTAAATGCGAATTTTAAACCTGATTGGAACTCCAGCTTTCTAGTCGTCATCTACAGCCCAAATACTGGCACACCCTCGGTCTTTGAATATTTACAAGTGTTAATTGAGGATTTTAATACCTTGTTGCATCGTTGTCGGTGATTGGAATGTCCCTTTTGATCCGGAACTTGGTTGTTGTAACTATAGACCGGGAGCCCAGAGGGGTTAGCTTACCTGGGAAGGTTACCAATTTTCATGTTCATTACTGTTTCTGGCATGTTTTCAAAGTCAAGGAACTGGACGTCTGCCGGGTTTCTGGTGTTGGGTGTTGAAATGGGGGTCACTGACCTCACCACCCCTAGGTAGGCTAAATGACCTAAGAAGGTTACCATCTGAAGTCACCCCGTAATAAAGGCCATACCCTCGACATCTTTGAATGAGGGTTGCCAGACGTTATAAGCGTTAGGAAGGGTCTGCCAGACGCCAGTGATGACCCCAGGGAAGTAAGATAGATGACCTCGGAAGGTTACCGAACGAAACGTACGGCAAAATATTCAGCGTGCCTTGGTAAACAAGAAATGGTCATCGCCAGACATTTTAAATGTTGGGAGGGATCTGCCAAACGCCCCTGAATGTGCCTCTTGGGGGAACTCAGCTAGATGACATCGGAAGGTTACCCATCGAAACTATCGGCAAAATGTTCAGCGTGCCATTGTGAATGGGAAATGAACTTGCCAGACAATTTAAGTGTAGGGAGGGGTCTGCCAGACGCCCCTGCATGTGTCTCCCTCTGGAGTAAGTACGCTAAATACCTCGAATGGTTACCGAATAAGCTCACTGCAAAGTTTGCAGCATGCTTTGGTGAATAAGAATTGGGCACTGCCGGATATTCTAATGTTGGAACATTTTGCCAGACTTCCCTGAGTGTGTCCCTGGGAAGAAGGCAAGATGACCTCGGAAGTTTACTCAGAAAATGCCACCGCAATATGTTCAGTACTGTAACACTGTGTGAATAATGAATGACATCAAATGTTGGAAACCCAGGCCTAACGCCCCTAAAAACCCCCCTTCTTCGGGAATTGATAAAGATGACTTAGAGAGTACCACAAAATATTCAGCGAAAACCACCATAACAAGTAATCAATGAGAGACACTGAAGGTGTCAAAGGTATTGACCCGATTAAGGACCGTAAAAAATCAAAGTGAAGTTAAATGGCAAGTGTTTCTGATCCCATCTTTATTTCGGTGAACATAAACACTTGGAAGGTAAACATTACAACCACGCTCTACAATAAGATGGGGTGCATGCCTGGAAGTTTACACCATAGGACCGTTCCGAATATATGTAACGTCAAGGAGAGAGCCTAGTTGAAAAGCGAGAGGTGTGCAATTTCATGTCTTTTCTCTGTGTTTGTTCAACGTGTTTGTGTGAGTGTTATACAAGCTAACTACGCTTTCTAGTTTTTGTTTCAACTGTAGGTTTTCAAAAGAGATGAAAAAAGGCAGCATGCGGCCTGCGATACAATTTCATCCGGCCCGCGGGACAATCCATAAACATAACTTCAGAATCACCTGAATTTTATTGTTGATTATCCTTTAGCAGTTTAGCTTACCCTTTATCTCGCTTAGGCTACTTTTCGGATATTTCACGTAAATACGATACCATTGTATTTACTTTACCCTAGCATGCATAATATAGTTAGACATCAACCAGGTGCAGAATCATGGTAATACTGTAAGCAACGCAAGCTTTGCGTGGGAGACATGGCAACGGAAAGAAGTGCACTATCACATGTACAGGCCTACCTATAACAGTACGAAACTCAGTGGGCTCTTTGGTTTGTTCGTGTAGATTCCGGGGGTCACACGTCCTACCCAATGAAGAGTGAATTAAAATTTGATAAGTGGATAATTTTGAAATGTATAGTGGAAAAAATAACTTTGCTTCACAAAGGCGAGTTTTTCGCGCACACTTTTCGTACGACTTCGTCCATTGTTACTTCATACATATTACAGGGGGACGGCAGGGGAACACGTGCCCCAACACGTTGACTGTTCCGCCGTGTGCTCCCAAATGAGATTTTCGGTATCAAAAATTAATGCACAAACACCAATTATGTATTGATATGAACAATAGAACCTACTGTTGCTTTATCCGTCAATGATGGGCCTAAACTTGCACTAGATATTCCCAAAACCTTCCACGCATCTATTTTTTGAAGGACTGCCTTGCTGGAAAATTTATTTTCCAATGGGAAACAATGTTGAGAAAGCTACCGTCCATGTTTGCCACTGAGGGATACCTTCACATTAGAGCATCGAAGGTGCATCCTCGGCTGTGATGATGACGAGGAAAATTTGAAAAACGACGCCCTTAAATGTAGTTTATTGGGTATGAGATACCTTCATATTTTAATTAGGACAACTGCATTTCCTGGTAGTGCCCGCTGGAGCCAGCCCTGGGGCGCGCGTGAAGCGAGCAGAAAAGCCCGGTACTCAGTACCGTATCTAAGAAATTTGGTGCAAGTACTTACACCCCTTTTGGAGGTATCACCACTTTATGATCCCTAGTGTTGTACTTCGCCTTCATCTCTGTAAGGATTCAGGAGAGCAAAGTTCAGCCTTACATGATTCGACGTCCCCACCTACAGCCTATCCCTAATCATTAGACTGTTAGTGTGAGTAAGGCTAACAAAAATGGTCAAATTAAATTTGTGTGTGGTGTGTGTGGGTGTGTATGTGATCTGCTTAGTGCTCATCCAATGCCATCTGGAAAATGTAAAATGCTTCATTCTAAAGGTCACAATTTTGTACGTAGCTCAGAGCTTCCGGGGCTTCGCTTCTGACCTCTGGAGCTTTGTCCCTGGTACCACCAGCGACCATACGGTGGGCCGGTGGGCCTCAGCACCTACAGATGACCCTTTCTGGTCACCAAGACGCCTCCGGCAACGCCCAGTTCTTCATTTAGGTGTGCCCCTTTGGCGGAAGGTTGTGCCCCCAGTTCGCAACTTCGAAAACTCTGGCGATGCCACATTCACTTGTGCACCATCAGCCAATCGTAGGCCTAGGTTAAAGGGAAACTCAATCAATTCTGGGGCACTCAAATCACCAGGAACAATTGTAACTATGTAATAGTCTTCAAGTTCAGCCCAACTTAGTCTAAGAAGGTGAAAGACATAACGAAACCACGTATACTGATAAATTTACTAGCTAGCTTCTGTAAATCCTGAGGTCAAGAGTGGGGAAATGTCCAGTGATGGGACCGCGTGCTCTCTTTACTAATTAATGGGAGAAAATGTTTTCCTCCAGCTTTACTTTGCAAAAAACGATATAAAACTACTGACATTATCGTCAACTTACCCAAGGAGCAGATTCCAAATGACCAACAAAGCAGCAATGTTCGTACCGGTAATACTTCAGCATTGTAAATTGCATTACATATCACTGTGACAACAATAAAGCGCTATCTTTCCTTTGTGATCTATTTACACCAGGTGAACAGGAAGATATTTTAATGTGTTTATTGGGCTAATTTTTGGACAGGAGAAGAAACTTCATATATCCCTTTGAAGACGACGATCTTACCGCGAAGGTCAAGCTCATAAAACTGGTTAACACCACTAATCCCTGTCCCTTTGTACTTCACTGAAGATTCAATAAGCTTGAAAGGTGTTAGGAACTAAGCACAATAGAGGCATGTTCCCTGCTACATCTTGAAGAGGACATCATAGAATTTTGCCTATCACTTCAGCATTAGCAGTCGCTTTAAGTGAAAGTTAAATTGTTCGTATTGTCGATGATACATAAGTCTTGCTTTGATTCCTTGTTAAAAGCTGAATTATGCGAAAATTGTTCAAAATTCACCTGCAAAGTATAGACTCGTAACTGGCTCTGCTTATTTGCATGTGGAATAAACATTACTCCTAGCGCGAGCATCTATTCTAACGAAACAATAACCAGTCGTTTGAATTTTTCCTCTGTATTTCTTATTTAGCTGTTGGGAACTTCCACGACATCAAATGATTGTTCTATTTAATCCATTCGTTAGGGTATCAGTAGAAATGAATGTGGTTACCAGTGATAACAAGTGTAAATTGTAAGTGCCAGACAAAAGAACTGGAAAGTCGTAAGTCTCATCATCGATCATTACAGGATTATCTCCTCACGCATATCTGGGTCTAATTGGATTATCATAAATTAAAGTCGAACTTTCTTCACCTGTCCAGATAGTTGTTCCATGTGTTTGGTTCAACCCAAGACAACGTGTACAAGTTTTATTTATTATTAAATCGAGAAATTACTGTCTAGTACATACCACCTACAACTTGGAACATGGAATATAAGGCAGGGTACACCATAAGGTTCCACTTGACTGAGGGTTGACTACTGAAGGTTCATTACACCGAAGATGTTATCTCCAATTGTAACACTTAGATCTAAACCAAATTCGAGTCCAATCATTTTCCTACTGCCAGCAGTATTTCAATATAACCCAATATAACCCTAATACCAACCGCAAGAAAATAATTTGTGTACTGAACTTTAGAGGCAGTGAACTTGGATCTAGTGAGCCTATCCGAATACAACACAAAGGTAGAATAATTTAGGCATATCACTTCACGTATTGTTTTCAGCGTAATCTTTGATTCAAAAAGGACAAGCACAGCCATGCATAACCAAACACAACCATACTTTACCGGGGTGCCACTTTGAGAGGATAATTTTTCCACCTACGTACTGCAAGTGTTTCAAGATGTTCTCACGCACTCCTGTGCAATGCTTTCTAACTGTTAAATTTAGAAGTTCTCAGGGGATAACCTAATGAACCCAATAAAGAAACTTTCATCTTCCGTACCATCTCTCAATATGGTTGTATGTTACGTCCCTCGAATAGAATCCAAACCTACTTAGTTCACCCAAATCATGAATTTAGCCTGTACGAGTGGTCAATGCAATGAAACTTATAGTACTTACGGCACTCTCTGTTCAATATTATTCAGTAGAGAGGAAATATGATAAATCTTTTTTAAGCTTTTTCGTGAAGAATGTGTGAGTGGCATACAAGACGGCGCTGGTAGACACGGAACTTTTCATGGGGGTGCATGGTCTGGTGACCAGTTTCATACATTTTTAAGACCTCATTCCATCAATATAGAGTAGGGGTTTGGGTACCCCCTACTACATCCCCTTCTTTTCAGAGCGTTTGCAAAGATGGATGTGCACAAAGTCCCGATGGCGGGAACCCTCCCCAAGTTATTTATTTCTTCACATAGATCGAAGAAGCCAAAACATGAGCGGATGCTTAGGTCTTCTCTGCAATTTTTCTTTCATTTAATACTTTTAAATGGGATATTCTGGCCATCAAAAAGGAAACAAAGTACCCATCATGAAAATTTAATCTTAAATTATCACTCAGTCAAGGTTTGATATATCCTCAGAAAGAAGAGCACAGCAAAACTGAGTCTGAGTGAAGGACGCTTAAACAGCAAAACTGACCATCTTTTTTCTATTGTTGGCCCTCTCCTGCAAAAGTCAATGAAACCAATCCCCGCTTTCCCGTTCAATGTTGACTTAAGCACCTGAGCACAACATTGAATGGTGGAAGGGGAGATTTGGGAAACTGGGAGATTAAAACTTTTCATGGTTTTAGCCATTTTGTTTCATTTGCTTTGTCGGAGATTATCTGAACACCTGTACCATCACGGTTCAAGGAATATGGTCATGTTGAAATAACATTTTGCGTGTTTTTGTTGTTTAATATTTTGAAAAGTAGCTGGATAATTATCTTTGGGATGGAAATGCAGTTTCAAAGAAGGAACTGGGTTTAACTCGGAAAGTTTACTTCTTAAAGGCAGGACACCATTTTTGTCTAGCAGTTTTGCGTTTACTAAGAGAAGCGATGCCTGTCAAAGCTTAACTATTCATAACTTTTGGATTTGGTTAAATAAGCATTTTAATAAACATGATATAGTGTAATGGAAATACATGAAGACACTCTTAAACGTTTAAAGTTAATGGCAATGAAATAACAAATTGCTAGTTACAAAAGAAGTAGTTTTGTGGGAAATCTATTCTATTTTCACAGGGCTATTGTATCGTGCATATACAGAATAAGTGGAACTGCATAAATACCACTTAAAACTTATCGGAAACTTTCAGATTTGATAAATGTCATTTTAAGCCAAAAAACATACCTTACTTATTTTGTAAATTTCAAGCTCCTGGTACCTCATTTATATGGAAAAATAGGTTTGTTACTCTTAATATCACAACAACGAAATGTCATGGTTAGTACACTCGATCACGACTATGTGTGGCATCTAAAGTGACAGTGACCGTAGATCACTTCTTCACTGCTTTAAAGTACTGCTTATTTGAAGGTGAAATAAATTACATTGTAAACTGGAACACTAAATGTTCTAGCTAGAATTATGGAATCACTCACAGATATAACAATATTAGGTTACATAATGTAGTAAAGATTGAACACGATTGCAACCAAAGATTCGTTATTCAGTGTTTTTGTCAGGATAAAACCTATTCATAATTTACTGTAGCTGTAGTTTACACTAGTCTGAACAAAGTTGCACGAGTGACAAAATTGTGAGAAAAATGTCATGGCAAGTAGGTCAGCCTTATAAGTAGCTTAACTTAAGGTTTAATGTAATATTACTTTACGTGCAGTTACTGTGAGGCAAAACTTTCAGCCAAAGTACGTTTCTTCGGATATCATGGCCTTTTGACCTAAAAAGAAATACATGTGTGCTTACAGTATTAGGTATAACGGTAGTATATGCTGTTTGCTAAGCTGTGATACACTATAATTTTGCATGTATTTTAGCTTACTTATACTGCAGCCATGTTTGAATTGGTTTTATTAAGGAATACAATATAGACAGAACAGGGTCTTGTGCCACCAGCTGTACATTTCTTTCTGATAGGTCTTCGTCCCTCCAAATATATTATGCTCCTTATGCATGATTCATGTGAGATCAACCGTAATTATAGTTATAAGAATGAGTAATAATGAGTCAGATGGAGTGAGATTATAAGGCTAATGTTACAACACATGCAGAGTTCCGACTACGATAGCTGAAGCAGGCATTTATTGTTTCGTGAGGGAAAGAGACCCACGTCTTTACTCCCTTGCCCGATTACATGAATAATTTAAATTTGTCATAACGTACTTAAGAAAAACCAGGGACTCCTATCGGGTGCTCTCAATTAGGAGAAAATTTCAATACTCATTCTGTTCCTATTCATCAGTTTTCTGTGAACAGTCCTTAGCTATCAAAACATCTTCAAATTCAATCCGGGAGAGCCCTGTCCCCCTTTCGAGTACCCCTCCCCCAGCCCCCAGCTTTCGTCGTTTAAGCCGTGGTGACACTCTTGCATATATTGCGGTTGAAAATGCTGAAAATCGACATTTTCCAACTAATCTTGTAAAGTTATGAGAATCCAGGAAATAGCACGTAAGGTTTTTTTCTTTCTTAAGTTACCGGAAAGCCCCCGGACCTCCGCCACAGACTCACCTTCGGTGCTCTTATGTGACGGCCTAGCCCTGACGCTTTTCCCTCAAACTCTGGATCCTCTCAAAATTATCGAAATATTGTTGATAACCCTTCCCTGGGTAATACAATAAGTAACATACCGGTTAAAGAATCATAAGTCACATTTTGCCCTTCAAAGGGAATACAAGTTTTCTTGTTTTGTGTATTTTTCTGTTTTTGGAAATGTAGGTTTCTCAAACACACCCCAAACGAAAAGAGCGCACAGATGTACAGATTCAACTCCTAAGCCCCGGGAAGTCCCATTTTCAGCAATCCAGCAGCCTGGGAGACTTTTCGTCAAATAACCCCTCCCCCGCTTACCCGTCTGCAGTAATTTTTTTACTTCTTTAATCAAGGTCCTGCATTCATTTTGATTTACTTTTGACAAGAATTGCTAGTATTTTGACTATTTTTTATTTTATTTTTGGAGGGTGGCTATTGCTATTGTAGGCTTTGCACTCTTTGTGATAGAATTGCTGCACCTATTTGCCAGCGTTTGTTGTAAGATTAACCTCTGTGTGCCCTCTGACACACAGACTCTTTATTATTATTATTTTTTTTTTTTTGCCTTGTTTGTTCCAATGTTTTTTCCCCAAACGGGTTGTTATCATTTACCCATTTACCAAATAGTAGACTTAGATGGCGCTCCCTTTGTTCTATACCTCGCGTCTGCTTTTTCTACTCTGATTAGCCTCGGATTCTATTGGTGGCTCAAAAAGGTGTGGTTCAAAAAGGTGTGGTGGACAGCATGAACGAAAAACAAATAAATGGACCTGTTTTTGGATCACATCCTATCATTCCAGCGCTGACTGTTGTGCTTATATCCTCCAGATATCACTTCAAGAAGTCATCATGAAGACTGCCTTTGTTTTGATAGTCGTTGCAGCTTTCGTGGCGGTCTCTTATCAGTTGGAGATCGACGAGACTAAGCTAGAGGCCATAAGGTCGCTAGTGGATAGCCTAGACACTGAAAGAAGGCGTATGTCCAACTCCAACAACAACAACGAATTTAGTAACAACAATGAAAACAAAGACATCGAAAATAGCCGTGTTGGATAAAAGAAGAAGCAAGAGAAACCTGACGGCTGAATTTGAGGTTGGTATTCTTATTTCTTGAACTAGCAGCAATGCATCACGTGAATTAAATTGATAAAAGCGTAAAAAATATTTTTTTTGGATAATTCTTAAACCCTGATGCTTCAGTTTTCCTAAATTCCTAACGTAGTGTCCGTTTTAAATGCAGATTCCTGATAGATTTTTGAATAGTCAAATCAGATTTGTAATTCTTTACTTGTAACAAGGATTGTAGGTGCAGCTGGAGGTGTGTTCAATTAACAAACACATAGATATAAGCATTTTGATATAATTTTGCACTAACTGCTTTTATTTCTACCGAAATATTATCAACGTGGTCACCTCTTTTGACCAAAGCAACCAGAGGTAACATCATGGCATCACAATAGTTAATATTCTTATTTATCCTTTAAAATTGACATCCAGTGTTATACTCCACAGTGTAATTCTTTCATTATCTTAGTACATAAAAGGCATGAAAGTTTTACAAAATTTAAAGGCAATAGGCAGCCACCCCTATCAGAGTTAGTATGCCCCGTCACTCTAGTTCATGAATGACCTATTTTGATCATATGACAATGTTTTTGTTAGTGAATTGTCTTCAGAGGTGCTTGCAATGCAATAGGAGGAGATTTGCAAGAATTTGCTGATTTTTCAAAGAAAATTTTGGGGCGACTGCCTACTGCCTTTAAGTTTACTCATGGTTAAACTTATACTTATATCTATTTTAAGGTCGAACCAGTAGAACAAAAGCAAAAGGACACAATATGAGATCACATCACCTAGCTTGCATCATATTTACTTGGGTCACACATTTAGTAAAAACATGCAATAAAAGCCGTTTCAAGCCTTTTATTCAGATTAACACATGTCAAAAATGCTTAAAGCAAGGGACATCCCGCAAGATTACTCCAAGGAAATGTAGCACCCTGTAACACTCGTGAAAGTATTGATAATTACCAAATGGAAAGACAGAGAACTAGTTCAGTTAAGTTTATTTCGTTCACATATACATCACATACATATAATTACATACAGTAAGGTAAGATGATGCAGTGGTATAATGTAGTTGTATAAACAGGATACTATTAAATACATTTAAATGTTTATCGCAGCTAGTGACCTTGAAGGGAAGAAAGGAAAAACATAACAGAAGACAGACATACATGCAAAAATCATACGCTAGAAGGAAACAAGAGAAAAAAAGAAAAATGGGGAAGAGGGATGAAAAATGGCAGAGAGTTCCGACGAAGTAGTTGTCTACCAAATGAGATTTCACTTTACTTTTAAAAGGTGCATAAAATCTAGAGAGCTTGACATCATTCGCAAGAATATTTCAAACTTTGTGACAAGAATTATTCAGAACTTTCCTTTGTTTAGAATTGTATCTGGTAACTAAAAAGAGGGCATTAGTTCTTAGGAAGGGTAAGAGTGGAGACTTTCTGGGGTAAATGATGTTAAAAAATATCTGAGACAGTTTACTTTTCACATAATCGTATACAAAGGCGCACATCCTGAAAATGTAAATATCACTGATTTTAAGAGCCCCAAGGTTACTATGCATCTTGTCTGTGTTTTGCCTCAGAGACTCATTAGGGACTACATTAAGAATATCGGTAACATACATCAAGAAAAATAAGGTTCAAAGAACAGAATCCTGGGGGACACCGATTAAAATATCTGCATAATACGATTAGACAACTTTCACGTACAAGGGTTGTTTTCTGTTAGAAAGGTAGCTAGAAATAACATAATACGCTTTACCACGAATACCATAATTGCATAACTTGTCAAGAAGAACTCTATGGTCAAACGTATTTCTAAATTTAAATGTAAACCTAAGACACTTTATTCATTGTTGAGATACGTGCGTACACAATTGATAGTTTCTAAGAGTGCATGGATAGTGACATGCCATTTCCTGAAGCCGAATTGGTGGTCAAATAGGGTATCACTATTTTTCCCACAATATTGTAGGTCGTTTTTCAACAATCCTTTCAAGTACTTTATTAATACATGATTACAGATGATAAGGAGATAATTCTCTGGATAGTTGAGATCCCCCTTTTGAAGAGTAGAATGACTTTCGCAACTTTAAGCGTATAAGGGTATGTTCCAGTGGTAAGCGCAAGGTTAAATATGTCACATAAGTTAGGGACAATAACGTAACAAATGTATTTTAGAATCGGGGGGGGGGGGATAATTTCATCTAAGCAGGGGGATTTGCCATCTTTTAGAGAAAGGGTTTCTTTAAGAATTCCATCATCATTGACAGGTGATTAAAATATAGGCTGTGGGTTAGTAGCATGCAAAACCGCCTAGGGTCATTATTACAAGAAATATTATCAGCAAGTTTGTTTGCAATTATAGAGCGAAAATCATTGAAAGCATTAACAATACCAATATTATATTTAACGGTTGCGTCGTTGTAGAAAATACTATTTATTACAGGGGTAGAATTTTTCTTCCTGTTAAGGAGCTCATTTAATACAGTCCAAGTCTTCTGAGAGGAACACTGCAGACATATAACCATTTTCTTATAATAAGACGATTTTGAATACCTTATGGATTTGTTTAAAATACCTCTGCACTTTGCTTAGGCAGCATATTTTACAGGAGGAGGATTGCTAATGTATTCACGGAGAAGTAGGGTGTTTTAGACGTTTTGATTCTAATGGTTACCGGTGGCTTGCTTTTAAGCCTGTTTCTAAATAATTTAACTTTGGGGAAATTAGCATCATGCAGAGAACTAATCATTTAATTAAAGGATTTTTAGCAACTTATGATCAAATGAATCTTAAAAGTCTGAAAGGTCTGTGCATTCAAATGATTGTACAAACATCGAAAAATTGCCATCGTTGTAAAGCTGAACCATTGGTCTAGGGTTAGAGTTACTGCCGGTGTCACTGGTAAAACAAATAGCTACAAACATAATACACACTCAGTTCCGTGATTGTTATCGATGGGTAATTTACAACTGATAACCTGGTTGTTTCAGTCATACAAGTTTATCAACATTATATTGCCCAATCTCTTTTCCCACTTTAATAGCAAACAGTTATTCGCATTGTTGAGTTTCGAGTATTCAAATTGAGACGAAAAATTGTAGTAATTACTATTGCAGTTACATATCCGTTGCTGCAGCTCTACGTTTTCACATTCTTTAAAGTGCCTCACTTTCACCATATTATACGTCAACTGTAACTGCCATTCGATATCAAACTTCTCTTGTCTTTTCTACAGGCCGTTTCAAACGTAAGGCCCAAGGCTGACATGGACATTTCCTAGTTTCTCATAAACCTTGGCTGTAAAACATCTCTGGCGGTGGTTTCAATTCTTTGCTGTGAATGAGGACGAATGACGAAAATATTCGACGACTGATCTATGAGTGGCAACTACAAATTACAGTACCACAATTCTTGTAACAGAAGTTTCCTGAACACTCTTGAGTGAAAGTGGTAGAAGGAGCCTTGCATATTTTTATTTCATTTTCTGAATTTCTGATTAAATAAATTGGTGTTGCAATGTTCCTTTTTACTGTGATATATGTTCTGATCACTAGATGTACTGCAAACCCAGATCGAATGATTGCTGGATATTCTTGCAGAACGCTTAATAACAAATGTAACAAAGCCATTTGTTCTTTGAGCTATTAAGCATTCTGTTTACTTTGTAATTATGAACTAAACACTGCTGTAAGCTAGTGGGCATGAATTAATTTAGACGTAGCAGTTTGAAGGACCTGCATATTGGCTGTCGGCTAGTTATGGACAGCGATGTAGAATTCTTTGGGTCGGCAAATTATTACTACAATAATTTTGCTTAATAGTCGATTTTACTGTATTCACTGAATTAGAAATTATAAACGTGTCAAGAAAAAATACAATACATGAATGATTTTAGTTTCAATTGACCCGAAATCACCAGCGCAGGTTCAAAACGGTATGAAGTAAGTCTGGAGGCTTTTCATGAGTACACATTTATCAGGACTTTAATTAAAGGAAACTCTACTTTTAAAAAAATGTTAATAAATGTTAAAATTTGGGACGTTTCCATAGAATACCAACCCACCTTCTCTTTTCCCGTGACTTACACCCGGCTTCAATTGCTTTATTGCGAAACTTTCATCAATTGAACTTCATAATAACATCTTCATCAGATTACTTTCCGAACTTTACGAAGTCATCCAGTCAATTCTGAAAGAAATAGCGTTTGTTTCGCAGGCTACATCTATATTTGTATCTTGGGCATCTGTAAGCTAAACTTTGATAACCTGGAACACTAAGTAGGTCTTGCTAGGATTATAGTCATGGCAGCTCACTGCCATGGAAGGCACATAGATACGACGCAATTGACTGAGGTGTCATTAAGGGAGGCAGGGTGCACTTGCCCAGCAAATTTCAGAGTGCCCCCATCCTTGTACCCCTAATGAAATGTTAGCTATTACAAAATAACGCACGAGCATTACCAAAAATGGCTTAAATTGAACAATGATGGGAATGTCATAGACTTAAGTAATCATTTATGATGTGTCCGTATTTCATTTTACTTTGGTTTGGAACCTCTGACAATTAGGGATAATAAAAGAAACACATTTGGCACCACGAAGCTTTTCATGAAAGTGGTACTTAGTGCTTTAAATATTGCATTATCGACCTAGTATAACTACCAAACTTTGACCGCATCTCCCGGATAATAAATAAATTACACTTCTCAAAGTTACATCCTTGCTTACTGGACAGTTGATGATGGCTGTGGCGTCTATAGCATTAATATCGGTGAGTGTGATTGCCAAATATGCCAAATTACTATGGGTGCTTTGCATGAGGGTTTTCTCGTAATTTTTGGAGGCTGAGGGGCTACAGCCAACTTCCAGTGAGACATGAGGGCCAAAAGCATGCTTCTTTTTGCAGTTTTTAAGGACCAAAACCTTTTATTTGTCGACTTTTCAATAAAACATTAAACACTTCCAAAGCATTTTTTCCAAACATTTTTCCAACGTCACGTCCCCCTTATCTATCTTCCCCTCCCCTTCCTTTCCCTAACCTCCCTTCCCCTCCTCAGGATGGTTTGATATGATCACCCCCTCCCTCCAGATTGGGACAGCTTCCTACTGTTATGAAAATATTCATGAATAGACACACATAGCTAGGTATGTTTTAGCTTTATGACCGATTAACAAGTAAGTATACCTATACATCCCCCATGTACTATGTTCTTAAGGGGGGGGGGGCTGCAACGAACACCTAAATGGCTTGGGGCAAGATTCGAGGATTGATGAGATAAGAAGCTGCTTACTGAAGTCCTGGATACAATTAATTTATAGGGAAAACAGACGAACATGAAGATTTTGGTCCAAAATACTTGAGCGCTTCTGTAAAGCAGGGAAAAACATGTAAAATAGCCAAACCAAGCAATCTATTCTTCTGTTAATTTTTTTGTACAGTTTTGTACGACTCATTTTCCGTACATGCTTTTAAGACCTGTATGTATGACTTAAACTGGTAATTTGGATTTCAGTTGTTCAACGCCGTCACTCAACAGGAAATATTTATCTTGCTCCAGTGTGGATAACTGTAGTGTAAATCCCAGGTATACTTTTGTTGTCAATAGGTTAATACTAGTAAGAGCGGAGGGGTTTAAGGGACACTCGGTATGTGTGACTTTTTCGGTTGCAAAAGGGGTATCATATGTATCCAAAGTCCCAGTCTCCATGGGTAAAAGTAGCACATTTCCTAAACCTTGCCAAAGTATCATAGTAGGCCTACCGTTCCTTCCCATACAGATCAGATTTCTTTGGTGGGACACCACAGTGGCCATGGGAAACCATGTCTTCATGCTTGAATAAATCCCCTATGCTTGTTTCTGCCTAGTTCATTTTCCTTCGATAAACATAATTTATAAAGGCTACCGGGGTGCCAGGCCAGAGAGAGGGAGGGGGTCACGGCCCCCACTGGGGATGGTTGCTCCTTGCATTGAGAGAATCTTCCATTTTTATTGGGAGCCTTAATGGGTATGATGAAGTAACCTACGTTATCCCCAACAGTGACCAGTCACCCCGCCAGTTTACTTGTCTTTGCTCACAAGGAGGGCAGATTCTTAAACAAATTCCACTACTTTTCAATTACAATTACGCCTTTTACTTTTCGCAAAAAACACCTGTAAACATACTAATTGAATATTCACGAAAAATACGTTTTTGGTTTATAGGGTATATTTCCCCTAGCAACAGCAGTCAAAGGGAAGAAAAAATACAAAATCCAAACTCACAATCACGGGAATACAGAAGAACCATTTTTGCCCATTTTTTAATATGATAAGTAGTACACTTTTTGGTTACTATGGAAACTTTTCCATAGGATCGGATCGGTCGGTACGAGTGTAGCACTGAATGGACACAAGATGCAAACTTCCAATTGTATGAATGAAGGATAAATGTCATTACCTTTTCAAGAGAAATCACCCTAAATGATAGGACTCACGAACAGTACACTATGTGGTTGCTAAAGACAACTTTTCCTGGCAACGGAAATGAACTCACAGTATAAAGGCAAAACTTGTGAAAACTTCATATTGTGCGCACAGGTGCTTCCGGGAATAAAGAATACATTTTTTTTTTTTACTTTTCATTACAAATCAGTCAGAATGGTGACGCTTTAAACAAAATTCAATATTTTTGTTGCTGAGAATAATTTTCACTACCAACAGGTTAAAGGGAAAATGTAGTCACTCTAATTTGAATAGTGTGCCCGGTTACTGTATCTTATGAAAGGCTCTTGAGAATCATGTGACAATGTTTTTCTCACTGAATTGTAAAGTTCAGGCAGAGTAACCCCTTGATTTGCCTTGAATATACAATATTCATGTTTTATAACATCATGACCAAAAACTGAAAGGAAATTAAAGGATATTTGTGATATTAAGCTGTTGTTTCAAAATAACTTTAAGGTCACTGCATATCCCATTTACAATACAGGATAAAACACAAAAGGCGATTAGTTTTGAGGAATAACGTCAGTTTCAGTTCCTTGAATATGTAAACATCTCATATAATTAGACTGAATATCAGATGAACTACACAAATGATGGTAGGTACAAACAAAGGTGACTGCCCTCTGTTCCGAAGTCTCTTTCTTCCGACGTCTCTGTGATACCGACAAGTTTACATTGAGATCAGTGTAAAAATGAAGGTTAGCTTTGGGTTACTGCGCCCCCTATAGCAAGGCAAATGTCCAATAATTCAGGAAACTTGGTTCATCAATTGATAAGCCTAGCTTACCGATCGAAAAGCTTGTTTTATCAGCTGATAAACCTGGATTATCGAATTATTAGTCTTTTGGCGTCGATTAATCAGGTATATTAAGTGATAAGTCAAGTTTTTTGATGAACTAAGCTTATGTTATTAATAAACTAGGTCTATCAATTCGATAAAACAAGTTAATCGCTAGAAAAATGATAAACCTAGATCATCGGATACCATAAGTTAGTTTTTTCCAATCAACAAACCAACTCTATTAGTCAAAAACCAGGTGTATCGACGCTGAACGTTTATTAATTCGAAAATCCAGGTTTATGAAATTGAAAAACCAAGTTTATTGACTTTTCAGGTGAAAAATGACATAAAACGTGATTTATCAAACAAAACTGGGCTCATCGGTTGATACACTAGTTCTATTTTACCGGTAGACATGATTTATTGACCGATTAGCTAGGTTTCTCGACCATTCATAATACTTACAGTGGTAAAAATCCTCAAGTCCGGTTGGTCCATTACGGTCAGGTGAAAGTGCCTTATCCTAGGGTAACTGCGCGGCAAATTAAGAGTATAACCACCGACAGATGGATACAGTAATACCGTACTATAACTTTCTCCAGATATGGCTGGTTTGGCACCTAGAATCAGGGTATAGGGCCTTCATACCCTGCTCTATAGTTTGGCCCTACTCACTTCAAGGCCTGCCAAGATGCTTCCATTACTCAGAAATGGTTTTGTTACCAAATCTTGCATGAGACTCTCACAGGCGAAGGATTCGTACAAGGTTATAACACAAACTCAAATAACCAAGACCTAGGTCTCCGTAACATTACATGAAGGCTGCTCGTCGACCACTGAATCCTCGAACGAAGTCAACGTTACTATTGCTGTTAAGGCTGAGACCTCTTATATGTCCAATCTTTTCTACGTTTTTGTAATTTCCAAAAATGTTGTTACTGCCAGTCCCAATCAGTCCCAATCAGTAGTTAATCCTAGAGGCAAACTCCAACATCTGGAGTATACCTGAACAGGTCTGTTAGGGTTTGAACAAATGGCGAACAATATAAAAAGACCGTGCAGCTTACGCACAGAAAAGGTGGATATGTCACTAAATATACGTGCGTGTGTATGTACAATGTATATGTACACAGCCTGCGCTCACACAACGTACACAACGTACCATGCTTTAAATGTCAAGACTAGGAGCGTCTAGTGAACAGATGAACGTTGCATACCAGCTCTGTGTGCAGTCCAAATGTACATGATACAAATGCGAGATTTCGTTTCTAGGAGGTAACCATGAATTATTACCTCTAGTTACGTTACCAACTGTTAATGTTGTCCTGTTTTCAGCTGTTGAAGTCTTTAAAGAAGAGCTCTATTTCCCAAATTTAGTTACATCGTTGTTATATTTCATGATTCATGAATGTTGTTATTGAATGCATTTTGTTTAATAGCATTTTCTTAATTTTGCACGAACATTGTTTCAACTTAATAAGATCAAAACCTTTTGAAATCATGTGACATTAAATGGCCTTTCAAATGACCTACCCTATATAACCATCTACATGCTAAATGTGAACAATCCACAGGCCAGTATCCAGCCAGTATCATGTTTACAAGGTTATCATCTTTTGTGACCCCAAATGACCTTTGACCTCCACGAAAATTATTGGGTTCATCTACTCAATATTGGCAATCCACATGTTTACAAGATTTTGTCTTTTTGACCTCTCGTGACCCCAAATGTCCTTTGACCTCCACCACAAAAACAAAAGGGATCATCTACTTAATATGGACTACCTACACGCCAAGTATGGGATCTCTCGAAATTATCCTTCTTGAGATATCGTGTTTACAAGCAAAGTGCCCCACACATACACTCACGCTTACACACACACAGGCACGACATCAGCATCGGTCTTTGGTAAGGAATCAACGAAAGTACACAAGTAGGTAACGGAATTACACTTTTTGAATATAGTAAATAAATTAACGGCAACTTCAACAAATAATACTAAATAACCTCAATTAGAAGTAAAATAAATCAGGGGAGCCAGTATTTCTCCTGGTAAACTTTCTCATATATTTCTCTGTGCAATATACTTTTGCAAAGTAACACTGACACTCTTTTAAAGAAACTGAGGAACCATTGACCGTGTGGATAGTCTTAACCTTCGTACAACCAAAATATACTTCTTTTATTTCAAAATAACGCAATATACTTCTTTATACTTTCTTTTTGTGAGAAATTGCAATGGAAGGTGAAATGCTGAATGAATTTGGAATAAAAAGTGCAAAAATTAGAGGAGGCTACTTTAATAGTATTCGGATAGTTATTTGTCGGAATAATTCTGCGCAACAATAGATATTGAAACGATGGAGTGGACACACCATTAGAACAGTATAACTTCCACGAATCCCAATATGCAAAGTCTCTTCCCATTTAGGAAAGTTTTTACTCGGGAGAAAAACATTTTAAGCCATTTTTATGCGGAGTAACTAACATGTAAAATATCCATCAGCCAGTACGATATTATACCATCTATTCATAAATACTTTTTGAGAATGCTGGCTTGTGATTGGTCAGTTACCCATGTTCTAATCCAGTCTAGAGACATAGGGTGTATGGAGGGCAACTTTTTGATCAACATGATTGTAGACACAGCTCTAACACTACAGTAAACAGTTTGTTTGTATAGGCTAGGTAGGCCTGGGCCTTCAACTGTAATTTTTTTTTCCAGTAACTGTCCAAATTATAAATAATATATTTTGGTTGACAGCAATGTTGCACATCCAAACAAATAATCAGCTTCTAAGCTACAAACGATATTTCAAGCCTTTTCAGAGAAATTAAAGTGATTTCACGCTGAGTAAGGTGTTTTACGGGCCTAGGCTCTAACGTTAGCTTTAATAGCGTGTCAAACTATCGTGCGTCCGCTTGAGTTTGGTACATCGCCGATAAGAAGAAATTATACAGCATTTCTTACCTCAGTAATATACCATTATCTGGGATGGGTAGTAATATAAATACAGTTGTAAAATGAGTGATGAGCACTCACTAACCTTGAAACTCATCTTTCATATTCCAGAAAGATAGCGTTGGCCCCACGTATTCTGTGTACTATATTTCAAAGAAATATAACTCCAAAATCATCAAGGGGATTTTCAATCGAAGAACAGAATATATGCTATGAAAACGATGGCCGGGGGCTACTATCCAATATGCCCAGGCCTAATGACAAAGTACTGCATCAACAACCTTATCCAAATTGCGGTATCCTACATTCTTTTTGTAAGAAAAGCTCAACGTCAGTAAAGAAATCTGTCTGGTTTAAGTTCCACTCGTAAAAAACAAGCTCTCTGCGATGACATTTCCAACCACTAACGTTAGGTCTAACGTTAACTTACAGCACAAGTCAAGCAACTAACGTGAGGCCCTAGCACATGATAACTGTTCTGGCAAAGCACGCTGGTTTTACTTTGATCCGAAACAGTATCAATATTGTCAGTGCACACATGTAAACAGTTTTAAATCACATTTGAAAAGTCTCCTTCGTATCACAAAATCGCAAGATAGAAATTGCTTGCAAATGACACTCGGGTAAGGAGACTTCGTCTAGTACGAGTCTAATTCGAACTGACTCACCGTTCGAAAACAGCGTAACGATAAGTTAGTAGCCTAGGTTAAGGCTAGGACAAACGTTGGCCTAACGTTATTTGTTTTCAACAACGTAGCAGCACGTTAGTGTGTTGAACGTCACGGTGAGCAATATCGCAAAAACCACATATCCTCACGCTAGTAAGTCCTCCAAAGGTAGTTTTGATGGAACTGTCAAGGCGGAGTACATTTCCAATTCAAACAGAGAAATCGTCTCAAATATGATCTCGCTCAAAATATTCCAAAAAATCCACATTCGAAAAGAGACGTCACAAAGTATGGCCATGTGTTTACCAACCTCAAAGCTATAGCGTGCAGCTAGTTATATAGCCTACATATTACATAGCTCGTAATTTAGCAGGCAGCCTATACGCAGTCTTATGTGCACTCTGCGAAAATTTAGTCAGTTTGGGAGAATAATTCATGATCAATGGAAAATCGTTAAAAAAGCAAGCATTTCCACTTTTAAACGTCTCGAAATTAAAACCAGCAGAGCTTCGCCTCGGGTCTCTCAGCCCATATGCGTGACGTCATAGCCTGATCGAATCTGATGTAGAGACATGGGCACCATTGACTTTATTCCCTAATTAAAAGGATTACACAAACACTGATGAATATTTTTGATGACCTTTTTCCAACTAGCTTTGATTCCGTTAGGTACACCGTGGTACTCCAAAAAGTGAGTAGGTAACTAAAACTTCGTTGTTACTTGATCCAGACTGGCTGGTTATCAACTTGAATCGTACTATTGTTCCAAATTGATTGACAAAGGACAAAAGAAGTCTTACAACTAAGACCACGATTACAGTTGGACATGTAAAGGTATGTACCATGAAAAACATCTCGCCAGGAATATTTGGTGATTTGTAAGCTAGCAAGCTGAATAAAATAGTCACTTTTAGTTTCAAAATTATCAGCGTTAATGTAATATCTTTTTAAAATTTCACTAGAGGAACTACCGGTATGATTTTTCCAACAACGTGCAAAGTAAGGAGTTTTCAACGCAGAGCAATACATCGAGAAACTGATCATCTCCAGCCCCCCCCCCCCCCATTTGAGTAAATTTGAAACATTTTACTTTGGAAACAAAGTTTTTGTGGAATTGGGGAGTGAGGAAAGGTAATGCTTAAACTATGGTAAACTAAAGGACTTAACAATAGTGATCCTCCAAAGAACCGAAAAATTCCTTTTGGGCCACGTATCACAAATGACTTCCAGTTTTGAAAATGCTTTTGCGTAATTATTTTCAGTTATCCTTGAGACATCAGAGTTAAAAGTAAAACCGAGCAATACCAAATCATCGTCAACAACCCACGAAATCTCATGCAATCACTCAAAATCTACGACCAAACCTATTAAAGACCCAAGGACTTCCAGGAATTATTTACTTTGATTTATATAGAAACCAGACATTGAGGCAAAGTTATTTAAAGCCTAATTAGACAAAGAAAGGACACTTCACCTGGTTTAATTAAGAAAGTGTCGTGAGCGTATTGGACTAATTAACACTACCGATCCCCAATAGAAATACCCTGGATATTATCGTCATTACGAACAGATGCATTGAATTATTCTGAAAAAAAAACGATGAAAAGATATAGAGACAAAGGATCACCTTGTATACTTCTAAAGAAAACCGTTTAGAAATGAATCCTTTAGCAATAACAGAAGAAGTAGCCCCCTTATGAAAAAGCGCCAAGCCTTTGAATAATTGAACATTCAAAATTATAAACTTTAAGGACATAAAAGGTAACCAAATACTATCAGAAAAATTCTCAAAATCAATGGAAAAAAGAGCATCGGGTAATTGATCTTCCTGTAAACAAAGCATGACATCATAAATTGCCCTAATACTATCCCCAAAATATCTGCCTTTGATAGAGACTACTTTGCTTAACTGAGATTAAATTTTAAAGGACAGTTTTAATGCGATATTCACTACATCTTGAGGCATTTTTATAAGACACATTAAGGAGAGAGGTCGGTTTTCATTTTTTTTCAAAAAGCTTCTAGGGTTATCCCCTTAATGGACTAATGAAACGATACCCATGCTTCTGAGTGACGGACAATTTTTTCTCATTGTCACCATAATTTAACGATCTTATCAGGAAGTGAGAAATATCTTTCCAGAAAAACTTATAAAACTCCTCAGTAAAACCATCTGTGCCCGGCGATTTGTAATTTTTCGTTTTTCGCAAAGCACCATAAACCTCATTGTACTGTAATTGTCCTTCTAAATTAGCAGACTCACTAACGGATAAACGATTCAAGC
Organism: Holothuria leucospilota; assembly: GCA_029531755.1. NCBI lineage: Eukaryota > Metazoa > Echinodermata > Holothuroidea > Aspidochirotida > Holothuriidae > Holothuria > Holothuria leucospilota. The sequence goes on along the minus strand of CM055961.1, from coordinate 5,907,167 downwards.
AATTCCAATAACCATGGCATAGGTTTACATTTAACATGTAAAGTTTCTGAGAAAAATTGTAAAAACTTTTATGTCACTCGCCACCACATTTTCTTTTATCTGAACTGTAAAGTCCCCTACAATTTAAGGGTGATGAATCTTTTATATCACTCGCCACTCCAACATCATCTTTTTGTTACTCACTGTAATTATTGAAGAATTATTTCTTTGCAATAAGTAATGGCAAGAGAAAAAAAAACACACCAACAACACGAAAAAACAAAGAAAAACCAAAACCTTGCAATAAGCTTACTTTTCAATCAAACTAACGACGTGAGTTTTGCATCTTTAGCAAAAACATACCCATTTTTAATGGACTTATTTCTGCAAGAAACCTTTGAAAAGTTTCAAAAACATTACATTTTCGTCATTCATAATAACATTGTCATATATTACGTATACATTACCATATTTTACATCAAATATAGTATATTTACAGTCCACATACACAAACATATTTGGATATGCTCCAAAGTAAGATTTCAGTAATGTCCAATATTAATTCATCTTTGTGTAGAGTTTAACATTATATTTACCATTTTCCTTCCGAGAAAATGCTGAGTAGTTCAAACATTTGTCCGTCATAAAAGTACCGACAGTAGTTTTTGCTAAAAAAGAATCCAAAGATTTGCCTAGGTATGTGATTCAAAACAATGTTGGACTAATCATCGGTATTAAGTGTTGTATCAGTCGACCTTTGTACAGTAATAGTAAATAAATATTCGAATAAACAAAGTTAATGTAAAATTTCATTAATCAAAGCAGACAACATTTCGTAATTCAAAGTGATGCTCTGTTTTTAAAAAATAAGTCTTTAAGTCTCAAAACTTTGTCAAAATAATCATATATTGTATCCGTAACAAATACCCATTTCTTTGAAGCCACTTCAGTTACAATTTTGTAGCATAACATTTTCATAGGAACATTTTCTTCTTTCTGAGAATTCCACAGAATTCTGTTAATTGTAGACAGAGTCGTCCTGGTGTTCCTTGTTTGTCATTGCAAGAGTCAAGATGGCTGAAACTAAAGTAACTATTTTCTTCTTTAAAATGTATCTAATCGGTATCAGCTGAGCTGTCTGTAGTCTGCCCTTATACCTTTAAATGCTATAAATGCACAGGACTACTTTTGATAGGAGGCTGGTTTTGAACGCGGAATTATGTGAAGTTTTAATTTTTCTTACTTTGTCAACTGTGATACAAGATTGTAAAAGGCATATGCTTAACAAGGCCAGGAAAGTCAAACTAAAAGTTGCAAATTTTCATACACAACAAGCATGTAGTTGAAAAAGTCATTATGCTTTCTAAATTTGTAACTAAATACCAAACAAATAAGTGTTCTGAACAGTTACCTGATCTCAAAAGGTTTCTTTTAAAAGGTAGCACACGGTACTGTGCAGAACCTACCAATTTATTTCAGGTATAGATTACAATCTAAAGTTACCAAACAAACCTGAACTAAATTGTGACAATAATCGGTTTTAAATTGGTAATATCAGAAGGTATTGTAAAGTATGGTTAATAAATAAAATCGTTATACCCTCTTTGTATGTATGCCAAGTGCGATCAAGTTTACAAAAAGAATTTCGATGTGGTATCACGTGATTGCTTACTGTATTTTGCTTTCGTTGTAAAGCAAAATAAGTTTCTGCACTTAAATTAAAAGTGGTGGCATAATATAGACTAGGTGTGATGTGAAGTTTTCAATTTGTTTAGTACTTTCTAAAATCATGCACAGTAAACAGACTGCTATTATTAAAATACTTCATGCTGTGTACAGTTTCCAAGGGGAAACGAAAAAAAGATAGCTTTCGGTAATGTGAATAACGTTGTAAAGAGTGTGAATTTAAACAAACTTTGTATCAGCAAAATGATTCTTTGCTGTCAAGTAACAAAAGTTACAAAATTTACGAAAATTTTGTGTCCCACATTTCATTGAAATTTACTACTATTTTGAATGATTTTCGAAGAGTAACTGGAGATTATGCATAAAGTTTAGCTGCTGAAATGCATTACGTTACGTTTTAGGTCATATTTACATGATAGACAACCTGTAACGACAAACAAAGCTGAAAAATATTACGACCAATTGGAATGGGGTAAATTGTGAATAACTTGGGACCAACTATCGATCCCTGCAGTTACCCATAGCTCAGACTGTAGCACTCAGAGAAGATTCCGTTTATGCAATCACAGGTTGTTCTGTCAGGGAGATAGGAGTTGAACCATTTGAGCACAGTTTCTCTAATCCCCGATGACATAGGTAAGGCGGTCAAGCTAGATGGAGTGACTAACTGTATCGAATGTTGCACTCAAGTCTAGAAGAACAAGTAGCACACCTTCCGCATGGAAATATTCTGCATAATGTCATCTTTAACTCAGAGAAGCGCCGACTCAGTGGTGTGTAATGCTCTGTATGCTGATTTCAGAGGTTCTCCAAGATTCTCACGAGTCATGTAGTTGATGATGCTTCTAATGGCATGGTTTTCTATCACGTTAGACAGGAAGGGAATATTTGAAACAGGTCTGTAGTGTTTTAGTAGGTTACGATCGATTAAGAGATTGCTTCTTTATTATTAGAGTAAGCACGGCATGTTTGAGTGCTAAAGGGAAAACACCGTTACTAAGGGAACTATTAACAATTCGTGTTGTAATCGGAAGAAATATCTGAGGGTATTTCTACAAGAACCACGTCGGTAGTGGGTCTAAAAGACCAGGCAGAAAAAGAAAAGAACTTCTCCAGGCAGGCCGCACCTTATGTCGACTCCTAATAGAAAGCTTTTATCTTTGATGCACACTCATGTTTGGCATACTGAATAGGTATGCAGGAATAAAAAAAAATATAGTCTCTTAACTAGTCGGAGCAATTTCATTGTTTTTCAGTTTCACAAATATTTATGTCGCCCTCTCTCTCACAGAACGTTATACATTAATAAAAAAGAACAGAAATGTTAAACAATGGACAAGTGCAGCCAAACGGAAACTGACGGAAACTTAAAATGGAACTTAAAATTGTGGGTTCCCATATGCAAAAGCAAGACAAATGAGCTTAAGAGGAAAATTAATACACAAAGGCTAAGTTTGGGAATTACAAAGAAAGAAAAGGGTTACATGCAAATGAAATTACGTGAGAGTGTACTTGTAAAGTGGAAACTCGTTTGATGTTTTAAGAGACTGCCATAGGAACAATAAAGAAGCCAGCAGTCTCTAAAGAGGTGTGAACAGTAAGGTGAATAACTAGTGTTAAAACGTGGGTACCGTTGCGATAGTAGAGTAAGAGGATCATTATTTGACAAAACAATATGTAGAAAAGACATTTTTAAGGTGTTCACATAATTATAGATGGGTGGCGCGTAATACCAAAGGTCTTGTTTTACATATGATTCGGATATTTTTATTTTAAAGAACAAAAAATCGGCTGAGTCTACTCGATTCCAATTCAGTCAAAACAATATTACAATAAGAAAAATGTGTAGGGATGACAGCATTGTAAATGGTTTGGATTACAGCTGGGTAATATATATTTGTTTATTTGCAATGTCTACTCCTTTTGATACTTTGTCACGCCAGGTAAAGTGATACCCACGTACACAACTTCGTGGGAGTGGAAAGCGGATTACAGTTTTATAAAGACAAATAAAAGCTTTTAAAATTTGAAGGGTTTGTTCATGGTACTAAACAAGACACATGTTGTTTTCTTGATATTCAATGAAGGTTTGCTGGTACAGAACCGTCTGTAAATATTTAAAAACTCCTTTTCAGGATTCAACAATCTGCATATCAAATTTTATGTAATACAATGCTCGACAGGTAAACATTATTACGTTTGGCGATGAACAGCAGAAAGCTTAGAATTGCCAGCTGGGGAATCCCCCAGTAGTCAAAGCGCAGAGAAGATTTGGCCTAAGTAAGTCACTAACATAATTGTGATGTATTGAATAAGTTATGTTTTAACCAATTAAGACATAGACCACACATTTTATAACTTCTAAGTGTCGGTAAGAAGATATCACTTTCAATTGTCTTAAAGCCTTTTGACAAGTTATTTTGTCTGTTTAATAGACCAGGGCGTACGCAATCAAACAATCTGGTAAACATTAGTCAAAATATCATGTACTCAAAAAAATGTAAGGTGTGATAAAGGAGGACCGTGCCTTTTAAAACTGTTTTTCGACAACACATGTGAAATATAAGTTAGATGTATTGTTTTAGGAATTGCGATACAATATGCAAAAGACTTTTTTCAAACGATGTCCTAGGATCTGTAGTTCTTCACCACCTTGACAAAGATCTCAACGTTTCCAGTTATTTTCCAATTTTTCTTCAGTAGTCTGAACCGTTCCTTTTAACTGCATAAAATACAGATCCATGGGATAGCCTTTGAAAACATCGAACTACTGGTATCAAGCGGTTAGAATAACAATATATCCATGCAAATTGTCCCCGTTTTCCGACCTGTAACAGGAAAAAGGATCATATTACATTCACTCTTAAAGAACTTCATTGGCTTTTCATTGAAAAACGCATTGTAAACAAATTAATGACTTTTACATATCACTGTGACAACACTAAGGAGCCATCTTTCCTTTGTGATCAAATCTATGTACACTAAGTGAACAGTAAGAGATTTTAATGCGTCTGGTTCAATCCAAGACAACGTGTACAAGTTTCATTTATTATTAGATTGACAAAGTACTGCCTGGTACATATCACCTACAACTTGGAACATGTAATGTAAATCAGGGTACACAATAAGGTTCCACTTGACTGAAGGTTGACTACTGAAGGTTCTTTACACCCAAGATCATGACTCTAACCGTTGTACTTAAATCTGTTCCAAATTCGAGCCCAATCATTATCCTAATGTCAGTGGTTTTTCTATATGGAATCCTAACCCTAATACTAACCGTAAGAAAATAGTTTGTCTACTGAATTTTAGAGATAGTGAACTTTGGATCTAGTGAGCCTATCCGCATAAAACGCGAAGGTGGAATAATTTAGGCATATCACTTCACATATTATTTTTTAGCGAAATCTTAGATTCAAAAAGGACAAGCATAGCCATGCATAACCAAACACAACCATACTTTACCAGGGTGCCACTTTGAGAGGATAATTTTTCCACCTACGTACCGTATGTGTTTCAAGAGATCCCCTCGCACTCTTATGCAATGCTTTCTAACTGTTAAATTTTCAAGTTCTCAAGGGATAACCTAATGAACCCAGTAAAGAAACTTTCATCTTCCGTATCATCTCTCAACACGGTTGTATGCTACGTCCCTCGAATAGAATCCAAACCTATTTAGTTCATAACGTAAAAGTTCACCTAAGTTATGAATTTCACCTGTGTGATTGGTCAATGCAATGGAACTTATAATACTGTACTTATGGCACTATGTGTTCAATATTATTCAGTTGAGAGGAAATAGGATAAATCTTCCGTAAGATTTTTGCTGAATAATCTATGTGAATGGCATAGAGTTGACGGCGCTGGCAGACATGGGACTTTTCATGAAGGGGGGTTCATGGTCTGGTGACCAGTTTCATACATTTGTAAGACCCCATTGTATCAATTTGGAGTAGGGGTTTTGTGTACCCCCTACTACATCCCCTTCTTTTCTGTGCGTTTGCAAAGATGGATATGCACTAAGTTCCGATGACGGGAACCCTCACCAAGGAAAAATATTAACATTAATTGCTGTCAGATTCGATTTCCTAACATCTGGCAGTTGATCATTATTCGTTGTTCCCACTCCGTAATATCAGAATAGTCAAGTTATTTCTTTCTTCACATAGATCGAAAAAGCCAAGACAAGAGCTATTGTATCGTGCATATACAGAATAACTGGAACTGCATCAATACAACTTGTACAACTTATTGGAAACTTTTGAATTTGGTAAATTTCATTTTAAACAAGAAACATTCCTCACTAATTTTGTAAATTTCAAGCTCATGGTTTCTCATTTATATGGAAAAATAGGTTGGTTACTCTTAATATGAAAAAAAAAACGAAATGTCATAGTTAGTACACTCGATCACGACTATGTGTGGCATCTAAAGTGACAGTGACCGTAGATCACTTCTTCACTGCTTTAAAGTACTGCTTATTTGAAGGTGAAATAAATTACATTGTAAACTGGAACACTAAATGTTCTAGCCCGAATAACGGAATCACTCAAAGATATAACAATATTAGGTTACATAATGTCGTAAAGATTGAACACGATTGCAACCAAAGATTCGTTTTTCAGTGTTTTTGTCAAGATAAAATCTCTATTTCAGTAGCAGGTATATATACATAATTTACTGTCGCTGTTAAACAGTGACATGTCTATGCGGAAAAGCCAACCTGGTTAATGAACGTTGTTGTTTACACTGAGCAAAGTTGCATGAGTGACAAAATTGTGAGAAAAATGCCATGGCAAGTAGGTCAGCCTAATAATTAAGTAGCTTAACTGAAGGTTATACTTAAAATTACTGTACGTGCAGTTACTGCAAGGCAAAACTTTCAGCCAGAGCACAGCCATGCATAACCAAACACAGATCGTAAATTGTTTCCTCTTTCGACCTCATGTTTTGGTGTCACGGTATGTGTGTTAAAGGTATTTAGGCTACGCACGTACATCATGCATACCACATGGACTACATGGAGTTGTATTGCACTGTCGTCTACTACGTAAGCTGACTGTGTTTCGCATGGGCTGAGTTTGCATTATTATATTCCCGGCATAAAGGACGGAAACTTTTAACCACTTCTAAGGCTCTTCCATCTTATTTTCGGCACTGTAACCCAGGCGGAACTTTGGACGGTTACATATGCTGTATGTTGTATGCTAATTGCTGTGATACAATATTTTGCATGTATTTTAGCCTACTTTTACTGCAGCCAGTGCTTGAATTGTTTCATTAAGGAATAAAATATAGACAGAATAGGGCCTTGTGCCACCAGCTGTACATTTATGTCTGATAGTCTTAGTCATTTACAAATATATTATGTTTCATGCATGATTCATGTGAGATCAACCATAATTATAGTAATAAGAATGAGTAATAATGAGTCAGATGGAGTGACATTTAAAGGTTAATGTTACAACACACGCAGAGTGCAGACTGCGATAGTTGGAGCAGACATTGTTTCGTGAAGGAAAGAGAGACCCACGTCTTTCCTCCCTTGACCAATTACATGAATGATTTAAATTTTTCATTAAGTACGTAAGACATACCAGGGATTCCTTTCGGGTGCTCTTATTTAGGAGGAAATTTCAATATTCATTCTGTTCTTATTAATCAGGTTTCTGTGAACATTCCTTAGCTGTCAAAACATCTTCAAATTGAATCCGGGAGAGCCCTGTCCCCTTTCGAGTACCCCTCCCCCCAGCCCCCAGCTTTGGTCGTTTAAGCCGTGGTGACACTCTTGCATATACTGCGGTTGGAAATGATGAAAATCGACATCTTCCTACTAATCCTGTAAAGTTATGAGAATCCAGGAAATAGCACGTAAGGCTTTTTTCCTTCTTAAGTTACCGGAAAGCCCCCTGACTTCCGTCATAGACCCACCTTCGGTGATCTTATGTGACGGCCTAGCGCTGACCGTAATTTTCCCCAAACTCTGGATCCTCTCACAATTATCAAAATATTTTTGATAACCCTTACCTGGGTAATACAATTAGTAACGTACCGGTTAGAGAATATTAATTCACACTTTGCCGTTCAAAGGGAATACAAGTTTTCTTGCTTTGTGTATTTTTCTTTTTTAGGAATGTAGGTTTCGCAAACACAGCTGAAAAGAAAAGAGCACACAGATGTACAGATTCAACTCCTAAGCCCTGGGATGTTCCATTTTCAGCATTTCGGCAACCTGGGAGACGTTTCGTCAAAAAACCCCTCCCCCCGCATACCCATCTGCAGTAACTTTTTTTAAATCAAGGTCCTGCATTCATATCTGGATTACTTCTGACAAGAATTGCTAGTGTTTTGACTATTTTTTATTTTATATTTGGAGGATGGTTATTGTCATTGTAAGCTTTGCACTCTTTGTGAAAGAATAGCTGCACCTATTTGTTTGTATTTCTGTCAGCGTGTGTTGCAAGATTATCCTCTGTATGCCCTCTGACACAGCCCCTTGAATTCTTTGCCTTGTTTGTTGCAGTGGTTTTTGCCCCCTAACGGGTTGTTATTCTTTACCAAGTAGTAGGTTAAGAGGGCGCTAGCTTTATTCTATACCTCATGGCGCTTTTCTCCACTCTGATTAGACTCAGCTTCTATTGGTGGTTCAAACAGGAGGTGTGGTGGACAGCATGAAGTGAAAACAAATAAATGGACCTGTTGTTGGATCACATCCTATCATTCCAGCGCTGACTGTTGTGCTTATATCCTCCACATATCACTTCAAGAAGTCATCATGAAGACTGCCTTTGTTTTGATAGTCGTTGCAGCTTTTGTGGCGGTCTCTTATCAGTTGGAGATCGACGAGACTAAGCTAGAGGCCATAAGGTCGCTAGTGGATAGTCTAGACACTGAAAGTAGGGGTATGTCCAACTCCAACAACGCCAACAAATATAGTAACAACAATAAAAACAAAGACATCGAAAATAGCTATGTTGGATAAAAGAAGACGCAAGAGAAACCTGACGGCTGAATTTGAGGTTGGTATTGTTATTCCTTGCACTAGCAGTAATGCATCACGTAAATTAAAATAATGAAAGCGTGAAAAATGATTTTTGGATAATTTATGAACCATGATGTTTCAGCTGTTCTAAATTCCTAACGTATTGTCCGTTTTTAATGCAAATTCCTGATAGCTTTTAGAAGAGTCAAATCAGATTGAAAGACACACACTGTAATTCTTTACTTGTAACAAGGATTCACGGTGCAGCTGGAGGTGTGTTAAATTAACAAAGACATAGATATAAGCATTTTGATATAATTTGCACTAAATTCTTTTATGTCTTTTATTCTTTGAACATATATATATATATATATGTCAAAAATGCTTAAAGCAAGAGACATCCCTCAAGATTACTTCAAGGAAATGTAGCACCCGCTAACACTCGTAAAAGTATTGATAATTACCACATGGAAAGACAGAGAGCTAGTTCAGTTCAGTTTATTTCGTTCACACATATATCACATACAAAAAATTACATACAGTAAGGCAAGATGCAATGGTATAATGTAATAATTAAATACATTTAAATGTTTATCGCAGCTAGTGACCTTGAAGGAAAGAAAGAAAAAAGCATCACAGAAGACAGACACACATGCAAAAATCATGCGCTAGAAGGAAACAAGAAAAAAAAGAAATACGGGGAAGGGGTCAAAAATGGCATAGAGTTCCGACAAAGTAATTGTCTAGCAAATGAGATTTCACTTTACTTTTGAAAGTTGCATAAGATCTACAGAGCGTGACATCATTTGGAAGAATATTCCAAACTTTGTGACAAGAATTATTCAGAAGAACTTCCCCTTGTTCACAATTTTATCTGGTAACTATAAAGAGGAAATTATTTCTTGTTGGGAAAGGTAAGAGTTGAGACCTTCTGGGGTAAATGATGTTACAAAATACCTAAGACAGTTTACTTTTCACATAATCGTATACAGACGCGCACATCCTGAGAATGTGGATATCACTCATTTTAAGAGCCCCAAGGTTACTATGCATCTTGTTTGTAGGGTATCGCCTTTGAGAAAAGGTAATGGTTTTCATAATTCTGTTCTGCAATACCTGACGACGTTTCAAAGAGGAGGCACTAGCGACTCCAATGGTTTCAGTTCTAGGTAATTTTGGAGTAGACGAGGTTATTTCACAGGTCATCAAGGTGATTTTCAAATGAACGCTTATCGTCAGTCAGTAATCCTAAATATTTAGCACAGGCTGCCCTATAACATTTTAAATGGGAAATTATGGGGACAAGAATGAAAACCATACTCATTAGCATGAAAAATCGAAAAGGTAATTTTGCCTGGTGGACAGTAGAGTAAGATTGCCAGCATTCAACTAAGTTTTAAAATTGACTAACAACAACGTGTGTTTGCCTTAGAGACTCATTGGGAATTACACTACTTATATGGTCAACATACATCAAGAAAAAAAAAACGTTCAAAGAACAGAACCCTAAGGGACACCGATTAAAATATCTGCATAATACGATTAGACAACGTTCACATACAAGGTTGTTTTCTGTTAGAAAGGTAGCTAGAAATAACATATAAAACACGCTATACCACGAATACCATAATTGTATAACTTGTCAAGAAGAACTTTATGGTCAACTGTATCCAGCGTATTCCTTAAATTTAAATGTAGACATAAGACACTTTATTCATTGTTGAGATACGTGCGTATTCAATTGATAGCTTCTAAAAGTGCATGGATAGTGACATGCTGGTTCCTGAAGCCGAATTGGTAGTCAAATTGAGTATAACTATTTTCTCCAGAATATTATAGGTCGTTTTTCAATATTCCTTTCAAGTAGCTCATTGGTACATGATAACAGACTGATAGGGAGATAATTAAAATATGTAACATAAGATTAGGACAATAACATGACAAATGTATTTTAGAATCTTGGGGACAATTTCATCTATGCCGGGGGATTTGCCATCTTTTAGAGAAAGAGTTTAGAAAGAGTTTCCCTAAGAATTTCATCATCATTGACAGGTGATAAAAATATAGTCTGTCGGTTAGTTGCACGCAAAACCTTCTAGGGTCAGTATTACAAGAAATATCATCAGCAACTTTATTTGCAATTGTATAGCGACAATCATTAAAAACATTAGCAATACCAATATATCATTACAGGTTGCTTTGTTATACAAAATACTATTTATTACAGGGGTAGATTTCTTATCCTGTTAAGGAGCTCATTTAATACAGTCCAAATTTTTGAGAGGAACACTGGCGAGCATTAATCATGTGCTTATAATAAGACGATTTCGAATACCTTATGGATTTCTTTAAAAAACCTCTGTACACTGTAAAACCCGATTTGTTGGGATAACTTATAAGATTTGAGGTAACTTGCTGCATGGACCTTTCAAATTTTAGTCAACTGAGTTTCTCTTAATAATGAGATGCATAATCGGAGACACTCAGTTGTCTGAACTTTAAAAGGCCCATGCAGCAAGTTACCTCAAGTCTAATAAGTTACCCCAACAAATTGGGTTTTACAGTGTACTTTGCTAAGGCAGCGTGTTTTACATGAGTAGGATTGCTAATGTATTTACGAACAAGTAGGGGTTTCCTCCTTTTAGACGTTTTGATTCTAGTGGTTATCCATGACTTGCTTTTAAGCCTCTTTCTAGATAATTTAACTTTGGGGAAATTAGCATCATGCAGAGAACTAATCATTGAAATAAAAGCATTGTTAGCAACATTGGGATCAAATGAAGCTTAAACTTGGGAAAAGTCTGTACATTCAAATAATTGTACAAACATCGAAAAATTGCCATCGTTGTAAAGCTGAACCATTGGTCTAGGGTTAGAGTTACTGCCGGTGTCACTGATAAAACAAAAGGCTACAATCATAATACACACTCAGTTTCGTGATTGTTATCAATGGGTAATATACAACTGATAACCTGGTTGTTTCATTCGTACAGGTTTATCAACAGTATTTTGCCCAATCTCTTTTCCCACTTTAACAGCAAACAGTTATTTGGATTGCTGAGCTTCGAGTATTTAAATTGAGACAAAAAATTGTAATAATTACTATTTTAGTTTAAAATATTCCTGGTTATACCTTATATATCCCTAGTTGCTGCCATACGTTGGCACGTTCTTGTAAGTACCTCACCCTTACCACATTACGTCAATTGTAACTGCCATTCGATATCAAACTTCTGTTGTTTTTTCTACAGGCCATTTCAACGTAAGGCCCAAGGCTGACATGGACATTTCCTAGTTTCTCATAAACCTTAGCTGTAAAATATCTCTGGCAGTGGTTTTCATTCTTTGCTATGAGTAAGGATAAATGACGAAAATATTCGAAGACTCTAACAGTGGCAACTACAAATAACAGTACCACGATTTTTGTAACAGAAGTTTCTTGAACACTTTTGAGTGAAAGTGGTAGAAGGCGCCTTGCAGATTTTTATTTCATTCTCTGAATTTCTGATTAAATAAATTGGTGTTGCAATCTTCCTTTTAGTGTGATAAATGTTCTGATCACAAGATGTACTGCAAACCCAGATCAAATGCATGCTGAATATTCTTGCGAAACCCTCAATCACAAATTAACAAAGCCATTCAATCTTTGATCTATTGAGCATTAGTAGTCAGTAGCGTGTTCAAAGGGGGGCCGGGGGGCACAGGCCCCCTACCTCCAAAGTCAGTCGGGGGAAAATCCCTTAGTCGGGGGATTGAAGGGTTAGGGGAAGAGATTCATCAGGGATGGCGCCAGGTTGGTGCAGGAGGCCGCATCGGTGAGTCTTAATCTATACGATAGAGTATGCAGTTCCCAACGGAGCCTGACAGAGGATAATTTCTAAAATAAAAACCCCAAATTTTCGGCGCGCTACGCGCGCTGTACAGTCACTCCAGGATCTTCAGCATTCCCATTCCACATTGCTAGATAGCACAGGTCCTGCCATCCTTAACACGAAACATGTACGCAGAGTACACTGTTTATGTGGAGGTCGGAAATTCCATCCCATGTCGCTAAGCCTAGTTGCCGTTCTCTTGTGTGTGTCATGGGGTACGGACAGTTTGTGAGCTACTCACAGACCAAACTTTGGCTATTTCATAGGGTAGCCCAGGTGTTTCGATAAAATGTATGTTATCCCCGATATGGTCTAGAACCCCTATAGTTTTTCTTTTTTTCTTCTTTATGTTCTTAATGATCACATATCTTTTTTGTGTAAGCCTGCAAAAATTTTTGCGCGATTTGCAAATTCAAGTTACAGATTCGAAAGAACACTATAAAGTGCGCAACTCGGCTCATGAAGTATTAAGTGATATTATGCAACATATGCCCTGAAATGGCATGGGATAGTAAGTCATATCCCCTTGTTACCACCTCTTCGACACAGGGGCTGTCGGAGCTTGGGGTCGCTGTCATGGCCCAGCCCTCTGTCGGGAAAATTCTGTCGCCACCCATGATCGGTTTACTTATTTTGGCTTTCAAAGGGTCATTTTTGCAATGAAACCCAAGATTTTCGGTACGCTTTACCCACTCTTCCTCAGTCCTGTTACTTATAGCTAAGTATAGTATAAACCATTTCCACCTTTTCAAGTAACTGAAGAAGTGGAATACATGAATTTACGTAAATGTTGGGAATTTCACCTCATTTCACCTCATTTAGTCAATATTCTCTTCGGTCTGTCGTGCGATACGGCTATAGTGACATGAGGAGAGAAGTACAATGTAAGTAATGCCCGATAGGGACCAACTGCCCGGACAATTGACGTTTATTAGCTTTTAATAAGTACCGATTCTTTTTAGTGTAGGATAACCCAAAAATTTTCGCGCGCTTTGCGCGCTTTCCAATTTCACACTTTAGATTCTGGGAACATAAAATCAGCGACGAAACTACTTTCCTCTAGTATATACACATTTTATGAAATATATGCCTCGCAATGGCATGTTTTAGTACACAGTGTAGAGTGCGGATTAAACTTGAAGACTGAAGAGCGCCACCAGAGGAATCACAGAAACTTTCTTTGCCATTTGCCTCTTTATTCAGTATTTACAGATTTGAATAATCAAGTGATGTGAGTGATTGGTTGGATACCATCGTTGTGTGATATGCAGTGCGATAGTTACGATGAGCAGAGATTAATGCGATTCACTGCAAGGAAAAAATAAACAAGATTAAGGAAAACTGTTCAGACTTCAAATCGAGAAACAAATCAAGCAATAATCAGACAGACATTACCCTAAACCTCGAAAGATAGACCAAAAAGGTATACTTCACGTTAACACTACTGTACCGCATCGAGGTAGCATAACCAATTACTTTAACCATGGCAATACAGCAATGGAAAACCACATTTTGGAGAGTAAAACATGAATTCGGATTGTTTGTCACCAAATCCTAAAGACTAGATAGGATACTACAGAATATCCAGTAAGACCAAAAACAAAGTCAGCCACGCAGGCTACTAAATACAGTGTACACTTGAACCAAAGCAAGCAGTCATTTAAACATCAACTACCAGTCCCCAATCCCCCCAGCCAACATCTACAGTAGTCATTGCATTCCAAAGTAAACCAACGGGGGGGGGGGGCATAGTGCATGGCTACACTAAACTAACACCCTAAACCCTCTGGTCTAGGCCTAAATCATAACCAAACGCCCCTTCACAATCAGGCCCACTTGGCTAGAACCCTGAATAACCACCCAAAGCACACGAATGGTACATAAAATACAGATATGTCAATAAACCGTATGCCTATCATAAGGCATGACCTTTGCATAATATCATGATCAAGTACAGTACACAACACTACACTCTAAATCAAACAAATACATGCCAACAGAGCTTATCCTAGCCCTGGGCTAACATCACAGTAATTTGTACGTAACGTAAACATTAAACTCCTACACACGTGCAAATCATTTTTTTTTGCCCTAAAACTCTTCAAACACCCTAAAGCTAACAAAGCACAGTTCCTAAAACGAACTAAGCATTCAATTACCAAAGTTTTGTGGCCTTTCCGCATCTACGATGGACTTAAGGCACATTGTTTAGACGGAAAACAACTGACTTTTACACAAATGCTTGCGACATGCGAGTCGCCATTTTGTTCACGGAATCTTAACAAGCGCCCTCAATAAAATTGTAAACTGTACAGCAACACTCCGGCCCCTTAATTGTAACATCAATTACACAAACTTGAGATAAACTAGAATGTCAGATAACATGCAGAAATAAAGTTAATAAGCACTGCATACATGAATACTAAATGATCAACAGTCCTTTAACTACTGTTATGTCCTACCCCTCACTTTCCAACAACAAACACAATTTATGGATAGGTCTTTCCAATGTGGAATGCTCCGTCTTTATGCTACAGGACCTCACATGCCCCTTACTATCAACTCTGGTCTCAAGCACCCGCCCCAGTAACCAACTATTTCTGGGAAGTGTCTCATCTATAACAAGGACAATGTCCCCAATTTGCATGCTTCTCTTAGGAAAAAAACCATTTTTGCCTTTTCTGCATAAGTGGCAAATACTCTTTGCGCCAGCGCCCCCAAAATAAGTCTGCGAGATATTGGACTTGACGCCAACGACGTCGTACATAAATATCCTTCTTGTCAAATACACCTGGTGGCATCATTGAAGAGTTTCTCATAGTCAGCAACATATTTGGTGTCAATGGCCTGATGTCCTTAGGGTGGGTGGAGATGGTTGTCAGATGTCTCTGGTTGACTATATTTTCAATTTCACACATTAACGTGGCAAGGCCTTCATCATCTAGCCGGATAGACTGCTCCTTTAAGACACCATTCATAACCTTTCTGACAACTCTGATCATTGATTTCCTCACACCGCCAAAGTGTGAGGCTGCGGGGGGATTAAATTTCCAAGTAATACCTCGCTGGGCCAGCCAAGCAGGGATGTCACTGTCATTCCAAGCCCTCTCTCAGGGTGCTTTCCGAGCCAGCAAAATTGGAGCCATTATCACTCTGGATGGTGCTCACTGCTCCTCTCCTACACAGGAATCTCCTTAGAGCATTTAAACAGCTGTCAGTGTCAGCCGAGTGCAGAATCTCTAGATGTATGGCTCTGGTTGCCAAACACGTGAAGATGAGGCCGTATCTCTTGACCATACTCTTTCCTCTCTTTATCTCAAAGGGGCCAAACATATCCATGCCAGTATTATTAGATGGTGGCTTGTCACCTGTTACTCTTTCCATTGGCAGAGCTGCCATCTTTTGTTCACTTCTTTTGGCATGGTACTTTCTGCAGGTGATGCACTGACTCATGAGACTTCGAATTATGGTACTAGCACCAACTATCCAGTACTTCTCCCATAGTTTCGAAAGGATTGCAGATTTGCCCATATGACCCAGTGACTTGTGAATGTCCAAAATAATAAGGCGGGCAACTGCTGAACACTTTGGTATGATTGTCTGGTGTTTGGATTCTTCAGGTAAATCAGCCCGTCTCAATCTACCTCCAACAACAATCAAACCTTCACGCAACATGGGGTCTAAGGTTCGCAAAGAACTTTTCCTCATCACTGAGCTAACTTCATTCTCAGAACCACTCTTGAGGACCCTCAACTCTGCCTGTAGATACTTCCTTTGCTCATGTGACAGGATAAGAGTATCGGCTGCCTTCAAATCTTCTACAGTCACATGACAATCAACAGGTTTGGCTGGAAATTTGGACTGCACTTTCCTGACTTTCCTAGTAAACCTGATTATCATGCCCACCACTCGTTTGAGTTTTGAGAAACTGGAATACCTGACAATCAAATCATCAATGAAACAGGCATGGTCACTTCCAAGGGTCATAGTACAGACTCTCTTTACCTCGGGATCATCATCGTTTAACCCAGTAGGAAAGGTCAGGGTGCCCCAATCACTGCCTGACTGGTACAGGAAACGTGGCCCATGTATCCACCTTTTGTTTGTGAGGAAATCATCAATTAATTGACCTCGAGATGCTTCATCAGCAGGGTTGTCATGGGTGCTGACATAATGCCACTGGTCGACATCGGTGAGGTCTAATATTACTGACACTCTATTGGCCACAAATGCTTTGAATCTTCGAGTGTCATTTCGAATGTATCGTAAGACAGTCTGGCTATCACACCAATAGAAAGTCCTTCCTACTTCCAATTCTAACAGGATCATACTGGAAAGACGAGCAGCCATCACAGCAGCAGTTAACTCGAGCCTAGGAACTGACACATATTTTATAGGGGCAACTCTGCTCCTGGCAAACACCTGAAGGTTTCCTTCTTTATCTTCTTGACGAAGGTAGGCACACATGCCATACCCCTTATCGCTGGCATCAGAAAACACATGTAGCTGTCTGTCCACTACTTCAGCCTTCAGGTCACACTTCATACATCTTTTGATACTCCACTCATTCAGACGCCCCAGCTCAGATAACCAACGTTGCCAGGTCTGCAGGGAAGCATCATCGATGGGTTCATCCCATCCCAAGCCCTTACGGCATATGTCTTGTAGTAACATCTTTGCTGGCAAGACAAAGGGGGATACAAATCCAAGAGGGTCGAATAAAGAGCTAACAACTGATAGCAGTCCTCTCCTTGTTGCCTCTTTCTGGACCAGCATCACCTCAAAGTGTTAATGTGTCTGTCTGCGGTGACCACTGTACACCAAGGGCACGGCTGATTGGCATATCTTGCTGGTTGAGATCCAAAGACTTCAACTCTGGAGCATGGTCATCATAAGGGATGCTTGCCAGTACTTCTTTACTATTTGACATCCATTTAGTGAGCCTGAACCCACCTTGGGCACACAGTTCAGTCAGGCCCTTTGTCAAGGATATGGCCTCGGAATTGTTACACGCTGTGGCCAAGCAATCATCAACATAAAATGAGTCCTGAATAGCCTTCTGTACGTCAGGACTGTACTTATGCCCATGGTCTTCCCCAGTCTTCTGGAGTGCCTTATTAGCAATGGCTGAGGATGATATGGCCCCAAAGAGGTGACGGGTCATCCTATATATCTTTAGCTCTTCTTCTTCTTCATTCCTCCATACAAATCTAAGGGCATCACGGTCTTCTTGGGGTGCTACAACTTGAAGAAACATCCCCTCGATATCTGCCGTGACTGCAACTTTCTCTTCCCTAAATCGTAGGAGGACTCCGACCAGACTGTTTGTGATGTCCGGCCCCTGTAGAAGCAAGTCATTGAGGGAGACCCCGGCTTGTTTGGCTCCACAATCAAAAACCACCCTTACTTTACCAGGTTTCTTGTCACTGATGACCGGGTGGTAAGGGAGATACCATTCCCTGGCTACGGGTGTGGCTCCATCAACTTCCTCCATGTACCCACGGTCATACATCTGTTTCATGAACTCTACATACTTCACTTTAAGTTCTTGGTTACTCTGGAACCGTCTTTCTAGCATTTGAAATCTTTTCATGGCTTGTCCTTTATTGTTTGGTAGGACTGAATTTGGGTCAGCCCATGGTAGGGGAATAACATAATGCCCTCCCACCAGCTTTGTGCCTTCTTCAACAATCTTAACAAATTTCTTGTCTGCCACTGACATCCCAAATTGTTCTGTCCCTTTACTTTCTTGGAAGTCTATCCGTGTGGCCTTTTGCACTAGTTGTGTCAATTGAGAATGGTCCTCTATAGCTTTTGACTCCACCCTGTTGACTGTGTGGGTATTTGGGGCTGGACCTGGTCTCACAATGCTCCATGGAATCCAGCCAAGGATGGAACGCTGGGCAAACGGTGTGCCCCTGGGCCCAGTAACTATTTCCAATGGAGTGTAGGCATCTGCAACAGCATTTCCTATCATCAGTCCAATACCAGCATCAATCTGTTTCAGTAGAACTTTGCCCCTGAGGTGGTCCCATGCATCAACATCCTCTCGTGTCGGTACGTGCTCTTTGGTAACAGGCAGACATTTTTTAGTGTACACATTGGGCAGCTCAATGTATCTCCCTCCTTCCAAGTTACTGATTGCCAAGTTAGAGACTATACTGGTTTCAAGGATATAAGGGGCTGCCATAGTCTCAATAGGTATTCTGGCCCTTCGACCTCCAACACCTAACTGCTGCTTTAACTGGTCAGTACAAAATGACATACTCGAGCCTGGATCTAAGAAAGCATAAGTCTGTAGGGCTCGACCATTCTTCAAGGACTTAACTATCACAGGGATGATGGCCATGGTGCACAAACCATCACTATTTCCACAGGCTGAAGCAACTTCTTTGGACTGACTTTCTTCTTCAGCTGTATTGGGCAACTCATCTCTGTGAAGCTCCGTTGGGTGTCGTTTTTCACAACTGGAACACCTCAGACGGTTCTTACAAAACTTGGACCTATGCCCTGGTTTCAGGCATCCAAAGCACAGTCTCCAATTTTGGACCCATTTAACTCTTTGGTCAAGAGTTGCATCCATGAATTTCTTACAGGTCACAGATTCATGATCCCCTTTGCATAGGTCACATATGGCAGGCTTTGGCTGGATTGTAGCACAGGCTTTCTTGCTTGGGGGACTCTTTTGTTGGTACGGTGTTGCCGCCTCCCGGTGACAATCAAACATTGGAATGTTGGTCTCCTGCGCCCTTTCGGCAATGAACTGGGCAAATTCTTCAAAGGGGGGAAAGTGCCCTTTATTATTTTGATACTTCATAATGAATGTCCTCCATTTACTTTCGATATGTAGAGGCAGCTTGGCAACCATCTTGTAGTTTTCTTGGGGGTAGTCTAGAACACCCAGGTCTCTTTTGGATTCTTTGGCTGCACGTATTTCATCAAGAAAGTTTGAAAATCCCTTTAAGCCTGCTGAGTCTTTCCCATTAATTTTTGGCCAACTCTCCAGTTTTCCTAGGAAAGCCCGGCTGATCACTGCATCACCACCATACCAGTACTGTAGTTTTGCCCTGGCTTTGTCATATGCAGCATTATCTTGCAAAAGTAAATAACCTTTAATCATGGTGAGTGGCTCCCCCTCTAAGTGTTGGCTAAGGAGATTCAATTTCTCAGAGGGAGTAGATACCCTTGATGCAATGAGATTGTCAAATGTGCTTTACCACACAGGATACTTTAAAGGGTCTCCTTTAAATTTTTCAACATGTATCCGAGGTAGACGAAATGAATTGACTAGCTCCCTTAATGTGCCCTTTTCTTCCTTATCTTCTGCCTCAGCAGCTGACTGAGGCATAGTTTCGAGGAACCTTACCACATTGTCATTTGGAGCATCTTCTGGCATATCACTGAGGATATTTGGGGTAATTACTTGATCTACTTCGTCTTCATCTGATTCCAATCTAACACTTTCTTCGACAACATCTAATAATGCCTTTGTTTTTTCCATTTCCTTCTGGATCTTTAATTTCTCCAGTTTCAATTCAAGCTCCCTTTCTTTGAACTCCAACTCTACCTTCTGTATCGCCAGTTGTCTTTCCAACTTGAGCTTCTCGCTTGTCCTTGATGAGCGAGTAGATAACTTCTCAAATTTGGCAGTACAGGGGTTGGCTTTGGTTTTATTCTTTGGTTGGGGAGTTTCCTTACTTATGGCATCAGGCAAGCTTGTTGTTCTTTGATATCCTTTTCCTGATCTCGTCGCCATCTTGAATTGGAGAATGAAAACTTTGTGAATGTTGTAGAGTGCGGATTAAACTTGAAGACTGAAGAGCGCCACCAGAGGAATCACAGAAACTTTCTTTGCCATTTGCCTCTTTATTCAGTATTTACAGATTTGAATAATCAAGTGATGTGAGTGATTGGTTGGATACCATCGTTGTGTGATATGCAGTGCGATAGTTACGATGAGCAGAGATTAATGCGATTCACTGCAAGGAAAAATAAACAAGATTAAGGAAAACTGTTCAGACTTCAAATCGAGAAACAAATCAAGCAATAATCAGACAGACATTACCCTAAACCTCGAAAGATAGACCAAAAAGGTATACTTCACGTTAACACTACTGTACCGCATCGAGGTAGAATAACCAATCACTTTAACCATGGCAATACAGCAATGGAAAACCACATTTTGGAGAGTAAAACATGAATTCGGATTGTTTGTCACCAAATCCTAAAGACTAGATAGGATACTACAGAATATCCAGTAAGACCAAAAACAAAGTCAGCCACGCAGGCTACTAAATACAGTGTACACTTGAACCAAAGCAAGCAGTCATTTAAACATCAACTAACAGTCCCCAATCCCCCAGCCAACATCTACAGTAATCATTGCATTCCAAAGTAAACCAACGGGGGGGGGGGGCATAGTGCATGGCTACACTAAACTAACACCCTAAACCCTCTGGTCTAGGCCTAAATCATAACCAAACGCCCCTTCACAATCAGGCCCACTTGGCTAGAACCCTGAATAACCACCCAATGCACACGAATGGTACATAAAATACAGATATGTCAATAAACCGTATGCCTATCATAAGGCATGACCTTTGCATAATATCATGATCAAGTACAGTACATAGCACTACACTCTAAATCAAACAAATACATGCCAACAGAGCTTATCCTAGCCCTGGGCTAACATCACAGTAATTTGTACGTAACGTAAACATTAAACTCCTACACACGTGCAAATCATTTTGTTTTTGCCCTAAAACTCTTCAAACACCCTAAAGCTAACAAAGCACAGTTCCTAAAACGAACTAAGCATTCTATTACCAAAGTTTTGTGGCCTTTCCGCATCTACGATGGACTTAAGGCACATTGTTTTGACGGAAAACAACTGACTTTTACACAAATGCTTGCGACATGCGAGTCGCCATGTTGTTCACGGAATCTTAACAAGCGCCCTCAATAAAATTGTAAACTGTACAGCAACACACAGGTTTTCTTCAGATCCCTCCTCACCATCCCCTTGAAGGCGTCGGGGCTTCGGGTCGCTGTCTCCGTCCGTCTGGTAAATCCTGGCGCCATCCCTGGCACTTAAAACTTAGAAGTAGCCTACAGAATGAAATTAGGAGAGAAATTTTTTTATTACCAACAATGGCTTAGATTGAATAATGATGGGAATGTCATAGACTTAAGTAGTCATTTATGATGTGTCCGTATTTCATTTTACTTCGGTTTTGAACCTCTGACGAGGGATAATAAGAGAAACACATTTGGCACCACGAAGCTTTTCATGGAAGTGGTACTTAGTGCTTTAAATATTGCATTATCGACCTAGTATAACTACCAAACTTTGACCGCATCTTCTGGATAATAAAATGCATTACACTTCTCAAAGTTAAATCCTTGCTTACTGGACAGTTGATGGCTGTGGCGTCTTTAACATTAATATTGGTGAGTGTGATTGTCAAATATGCCAGATTACAATGGGTGCTTTGCATGAGGGTTTTCTCGTGGTTTGGGAGGCTGTGAGAGCCAAAGCCAACTCCCCGTGAAAAATGGAGGTCAAAAGTATGCTTCTTTCTGCAGTTTTCAAGGAACAAAACCTTTATTTGTCGACTTTTCAGTAAAACAGGAAACACTTCCAAAACAATTTTTCAAACATTTTTTCAACATCCCGTTCCTCTTACCTATCTTCCCCTCCCCTCCCTTTTCTTAACCTTGTTTCCCCTCCTCAGGATGGTTTGATATGTTCAACCCCCCCCCCCCCTTTCCAGATGAGGACAGCTACCTACTGTTATGAAAATATTCATGAATGGTCATACATAGGTAGGTATGTTTTTGGCTTCAGGACCGATAAACAAGTAAGTATATCTATACATCGTCCAGGTACTATGTTTTTAAAGCGCAGCTTCCAAAGCGAATCTAGATGGCTCGGGAGAAGATTCGAGGATTAATGAGATAAGAAACTGCTGACTGTAGTCCTGTCTACTACAAATAATTTAAGGTGAAAACAGGAGAACAAGAAGATTTTGGTCTAAAATACTTGAGCGCTTCTGTAAAGGAGGGAAAAACATGTAAAATAGCCAAACCAAGCTTCTATTCTTCTGTTGATTTTTTTTGTAGTTTTGTACTACTCATTTACCGCATTTTCTTTTAAAACCTCTGTTTATGACTTAACCTGGTAATTTGGATTTCAATT
The DNA here is from genome assembly GCA_029531755.1 of Holothuria leucospilota. NCBI lineage: Eukaryota > Metazoa > Echinodermata > Holothuroidea > Aspidochirotida > Holothuriidae > Holothuria > Holothuria leucospilota. The sequence goes on along the minus strand of CM055961.1, from coordinate 5,884,447 downwards.
GTTCAACACCGTCACTCAACAGGAAATATTTATCTTGCTCCATTGTGGAAACTGTAGTGCAAATTGCCATGGTATACTTCTGTTTGTTATGTATGTATGTATGTATGTATGTATGTATGTATGTATGTATGTATGTATGTATGTATGTATGTATGTATGTATGTATGTATGTATGTATGTATGTATGTATGTATGTATGTATGTATGTATGTATGTATGTATGTATGTATGTATGTATGTATGTATGTATATATATATATATATATATTTATAGATATATTGCAGGTTCTTACAGTAAGAGCAAAGAGAAGTTGTTTACATTTTATATACTGTTGCAATAGGTTAATGCTAGTAAGAGCGGAGAGGTTTAAGGGACACTCGGTATGTGTGACTGTTTTTGGTTGCAAAAGGGGTATCATATGTACTACCAAAACCTTACCAAAGTATCATAGTAGGCCTACCGTTCCTTTCCATGCGGATCAGATCTCTTTGGTGGGACACCACAGTGGCCATGGGAAACCATGTCTTCATGCTTGGATAAATCCCCCATGCTTGTTTCTGCCTAGTTCATTTTCCTTCTATAAATATAATTTATAGAGGCTACCGGGGTTCTAGGCGGGAGGGAAGGATGCCATTGGGGGTGGTTGCTCTTTTCATTGAGATAGTCTTCTATTTTTATTGGAAGCCTTACTGGGTATGATGAAGTAGCCTATGTTATCCCCAACAGTGACCGGTCACCCCACCAGTTTACTTGTCTTTGCTCACAAGGAGGACAGATTCTTAAACAAATTCTACTTCTTTTCAATTACTGTTTCAACAAAAATCCTAAATTTTTCAATTTCAATAAAAGTGCAGTTTTTTTTTCAAACCCTTTATGAAAAGCGAATAATATCAGCTTCTATAATTTAAACACGAAGTTTGGTGTCTGAAGCATGCTCAAAATTTTGGCTTCAGACGAAGTCCAAACGTCTAGAAGTGCTCTAGTTCTTGACTTTTGTAGTTCCCATCAGAAAAGTCTTTAAAAATGGGCTAGATACATTGGAAACAATGTCCTAAGACTATTAAACATGTATCCACCTCTTACATCTACAAAGAAAATACTCTATTTTGGTTCCTAGGAAAAAATTTTCCTATAAGCGGTAGGTTATCCGGAGGAAAAAGGACAAAATCCAAACTTCCAATTATGAGAATACCGAATGAATGCCTTTAACTTTTCGAGAGAAAACGCCTTTTTACATGTAATCACGAAAAACACGTTTTTTTGGTTACTAATATTCATGTTCTGAAACATCATGACCAAACATTGAAAGGAAATTAAAGGATATCTGTAAGATTTAGCTGTTGTTTCAAAATAACTTTGGGGTGACTGTATATCATCTTTACAGTACGGGATAAAATTAATAGGCGACCAGTTTTTACGAATAACGTCTCGACAAGTTAACATTGAGATCAGTGTAAGATAAAGGTAAGGTTAGGGTAACTGCCCCCTCCCCATATGGCAAGACAAATGCCCAATAATTCAAGAAACTTGGTTCATCGATCGATAAACTTAGTTTATCGACCGAAAAGATTGCTTTATCATCTGATAAGCCTAATTTATCGAATTATTGGGCTTTGGGCGTTGATTAATCAGGCATATTAACTGATAAATCAAGTTTTTTGATGAACCAAGTTCATTAAATTGAGAAACTAGGTTTATCGATTTGATGAAGCAAAGTTTATTACTAGACCCAGAAAGCCAAAAGGCTTAGTTATACCTTACCAAAGGGGATGCATTTTTTCACTGAGGTTCATCTCTCGATTTTTTACTTCTTGACTATCTCATTTTTTTACAATGTTGTAACAATTTGACCTCTGCTGATCTCACATGACCTTTGAACCCCACAAAAAATTGACAAACAGAAATTCAGAAGTGTCTGTACTTCCTCCCTTATAATGTCATGTTTACACAGTTTCAGTTTGACCTCTGGTGACCTCACATGACCTTTGAACCCCACCAAAACCAATAGGGTGCCTCCTCCCACCATTAAAAATCTATAACAAAGTATGAAAAGCGTCTGTCATTCCTATCTTCACATATCGTGTTAACAAGGTTTTCAGTTTTGGACCTCTGGGGACCTCAAATGACCTGATCTCCACCAAAAACAATGAGGTTCTCTCTCTGAACATGACAAATGTAAATACCAAATATGAAAAGCGTCCGTCATTGCTACCTTGCGATACGGTGTTTACAAGCCATTTACAAGATTTCACAGATTAACCTGTAGGGAACTCAAATGACCATTTGACCTCCACCAAAACCAATAGGGTTCTCCCTCACAACATGACAAATCTAAATACCAAATATGAAAAGTGTCCGTCATTTCAACCTTGCGATATGGTGTTTACAAAACATTTAAAGGTTTTCACAGTTTAACCTCTGGGCACCTCAAATGACCATTTGACCTCCACCAAAAGCAATCGGGTTCTTCCTCTCAACATGACAAATTTAAATACCAAATATGAAAAGTGTCCGTCATTTCTAGATTGCGATATGGTGTTTACAAACCATTTAAAGGTTTTCACAGCTTAACCTCTGGGCACCTCAAATGACCATTTGACCTCCACCAAAAGCAATAGGGTTCATTGTCTCAACATGACAAATCTAAATACTAAATATGAAAAGCGTCCGTCATTGCTACCTTGAGATATGCTGTTTACAAACCATTTACAAGTTTTTCACAGTTTAACCTCCGGGGACCTTAAATGACCTTTTGACCTACACCAAAAGCAATAGGGTTCTTCCTCTCACCATGATAAATCTTTATACCATATATACGAAAATTGTCAGTTATTGCTGCGTTGTTATAACGTGTTTACAAGGTTTTCGCAGTTCAACCGCTGGGGACCTCAAATGACCTTTGACCTTCACCAAATACAATGGGGTTCTTTCCCTTTATAAGACAAATCTCTGTACCCAAATATGAAGAGGGTGCGTCATTGCTAACTTGAGATATCGTGTTTACAAAGGTTTTCGGTTTTTGACCTCTGGTGACCTCACATGACCTTTGACTCCCACCAAAAACAAGAGTCTTCTTTCTCTCAACATGACAAATCTATACACCAAATATGAAAAGTGCCCGTAATTGCTATCTTGAGATATCGTGTTTACAAGCCATTTACAAGGTTTTCGCAGTTTAATCTTCGGTGACCTTGAATGACCAAATGACCTTTGACTACTACCAAACCAACAGGGTTCTTTTCCTCGACATGACGAATCTATATACCAAATATGAAAAGTGTCTGTCACTGTTTTCTTGAGATATCGTGTTTACAAGCCATTTACAAAGTTTCCGCAGTTTAACCTCCGGTGACCTTACATGACCTATGACCTCTACCAAAAACAGTACGGTTTTTTTTTTCATGACATGACAGATCTTTACACCAAATATGAAAAGTGCTGGTCATTGCCACCTTGAGAGATCGTGTTTATAATGTTTTCGGTTTTTGACCTCTGGTGACCTCACATGACCTTTGACCTCCATTAAAAACAATAGACTTCTTTTTCTTAACATGACCAACTTATATATTAAATATAAAAAGTGTCGGTCATTGCTATCTTGAGATTTCGTGACTGTTTACCAACCATTTACAACGTTTTCACAGTTTAACCTCCGGCCTCCTCAAATGAAATTTAACCTCTACCAAAAGCAATAGAGTTCTTTCTCTTGACATGAAAAATTTGTATACCAAATATGAAAAGTGTCGGTCGTTTGCTGTCTTATGATGTCGTGTTTAAAAAAGGTTTTTTACCTCTGGTGACCTCAAATGACCTTTGACCTCCATCAAAAACAAGGCTCTTCTTTCTCTCAACATGACAAATCTATATACCAAATATGAAAAGTGTCCGTAGTTGCTATCTTGAGATATCGTGTTTACAAGTTAAGTCTCACATACACACACCACACCATGGGCTCACACATTCGCACACACACGAAATCACCATCGCATAGATTCCTTGCCTGCCTTCAGCAAGGAATCAAAAATGATAACCTACTTTTTCGGATACCAAAATTTAGATTTATCAATCAACAAACCAAGTTTATTAGTCAAAAAAAGGATTTTCTTTCAGGGTAATATCAGAGCAACTCAAATTTGGCAGTATATACAACTTATTAGTGCAGAACACCATGCGAATACACCTGAGGTCATGCAGAAGTATTAAAAAGGGGGGGAATACTCTTTGAAAAGGAGAGGAACACATCCAGTAAGTTTGAGGAATTACCGAAGGCCTCTCTTGGTTATGAATCAATTTTCATTCTTTGAAAGAACTACCATCCTTCAAACGATACAGCTACAGGCGCGGATCCAAGACGGGCTTTCCCCGGCTCAATTCTCCCCCCCCCCTTTCGCCACATCAACAATAAAAAATACGCGAAAATTAGCATAATGTTAATCTAGGACAAAATTCAAGAGGGCTTTCAGCCCCCCCCCCCCCCCTTTTCGAAATGTCTGGATCCGCGCCTGAGCTATGTCATAATGAGCTGATTTTTACATTCCTTGGAAACATGATTACTAGTTTTTTAAACTTTTCAATCTAAAAATGTTGAGCAATTGAAAGTCCTGGTACATGACATTAACATTCACGGCACTTTTGAGAACTGTAGTAACAAAACTGGAGACAAAAACATTAAGGTGATATTATTTGTATAGTTATCTGAAGTGAGAAAAGAATGAATCTCTCATGTTTAAACTGAAATCTTTACTGAAAAAGAATCACATGATTCAACTGGCTTTTTACCAATTTGGACCGTACTATTGTTCCGAATTGGTTGAAAAAGGGACAAAAAGAAGTCTTACAGTTAACACCACGATTAATGTTGGCAAGTAAAGGTATGTAGCATCCCGCCAGGAATGTTTGATGATTTGTATGCTAGTAAGCTTAATAAAATAGTCACTTTTAGTTTCCAAATTATCAGCGTTAATGTAACATCTTTTTAAAATTTCACTAGAGGGACTACAGGTATGATCTTTCCAAAAACGTGCGAAGTAAGAAATTTTCAAAGCAGACCAATACATAGAGAAATTGACCATCCTCAGCCTCCCCCCCCCCCCCATTTGGGTAAGTTTGAAACTTTTTTTTTGGAAATGAAGTTTTTGGTCTGATTGGGGACGGAGGAAAGGTAATAATTAAATTGTGGTAAAATAAGTGACTTGACAACAGTGATCCTCCAAAGAACGGAAAGATTCCTTTTGGTCGGCGTATTAGAAATGACTTCCAGTTTTGAAAATGTTTTTCTGTAATTATTTTCAGTAATCCTTGGGACGTCAGAGTTAAAAGTAATACCGAGCAATACGAAATCATTGTCAACAACCCTCGGGATCTCATGCAAACACTCAAAATCTACGACCAAACCTATTAAAGACCCAAGGGCTACCAGAAAACATTTACTCTGATTTATACAGAGGCCAGACATTGAGGCAAAGTATTTGAAAGCCTAATTAGACAAGGAAAAGACAGTTCACCTGTTATAATTAAGAAAGTAGTGTCGTCAGCGTACTGGACTAATTTACACCGCCAATCCCCAATAAAACCTACCCTGGATATTACCGTCATTACCGACAGATAAGTAATTCTGAACAAACGATGAAAAAATATGGAGACAAAGGATCACCCTGTCTACCAACTCTTTCTAAAGACAAACTTTTAGAAATGAATCTTTAGTAGGTTTGAGATTTTAGTATCCTACTAATACTTAGGATAAGAAAAACATTAGTCTGACTTACCCCAAGTGTCGTGTTCACAGCAAGTTGCAGCGGACGATTGACCAGGTCCTGGATCCAAGGGAGTAGGCCTAGTGATAGCGGCGATTATTCGCCGATCAACATGACGTTAAACTAACTAACTACATATATTAGTGGCGGTAATTCGCCAGTCATTGACTACCTGAACAGCGCACGATTTCTGTGCCTGGCGGTAATTCGCCAGTGGAAACGTTATACTGCTTAGTTACTAATATTAAACATGGTATGCAGCAAGGATTGGCACATTATTGCGCAGTGATCGATCACAGGCTCAAGCTACCTGATCCTACGCAATACGGGCCTACACTAAACTGGAATACTGGCTACACACAGTGTAGAATAAACTAGCTAAGTAAACAAAACTGATCAGTCACAAAACAGCATATAACTGGACTGCTCTGTACTAAAAATAAGGCTGTTCAATCTGGATCGCCTTCCTAAGGATGATTAAATACTTAAATACAAAGATTACGGCGATGGAGTCCAAAACATGAAAATACTCTGGATACAAAAACGCTAGTTTGGTAAGTCTCTCGAAAACAGTAAACGCACGTGAGAGCCTCGCTGAACAAGAAATCCCGCGAATTGCTAGGCAACGCAAGAACAGCCGGCGGTAGCCTGGCCTCGGCTTCTTACGCAAAACTACCGAAGCCTCAAACAGACATAATCACTACAAATCCATTAGAAAGAAGAGAAGAAGTAGCTCCCTTATTAAAAGCCTCAAGCCTTTGAATAATTGAAGATTAAAAATTATAAAGTTGAAAAACATAAAAGGTAACCAACTACTATCAAAAGCTTTCTCAAAATCAATGGAAAAAAGAACACCGGGTAATTGTTCTCCCTGTAAAGAAAGCATGACATCATAAATTGCCTTTATACTATCCCCAACATATCTGCTTCTTGTTAAGATGATCCCAAAGAACTGACTGTCGTAAGAGTTGGCAATGAATTGGGAAAGTCTGGCAACGAATTGGGAGACATGCCTTTCACTGCCACTTTATTTTATGGACTTCTCAAGGTTGACTGGTACTGGGTATATTGTGACACAGGGTTTCTTCAAAAGAACACCTTTGTCAAAAATATTATTTAAAAAAAAACCAGATTTTATAGAAAATTTACACCTTCCTCGATCTGAATTTTGTCAAATTCAAGCCCCCAAGACGTTATAAATAATAAAAGAAAAGTAAGCAATAAATCACAATAAATTAACACCTGTTCGGCAGCTATTAAACTTACTCCCTGCCGTCAAGAGAGTTGGCACCACAGAATTCTGTGGTTGCAGACGACTTGGTAAATAAAATGAAATATTAAAAACGATCTGCTAGGTCAATCAAACTCAAGTGAGGAAGTACGTGTAGGCATTTTTATAAGACACATTAAGGAGAGAGATTGGTTTTCCTTTTTGTTTTTAAAAAAAGTTCTAGAGTTAATGAAAAGACACCATGCTTCTCAGTGACGGATAATTACTTCTCATTGTAACCATAATTTCATGATAGTATCAGGAAGTGACAAATATCTTTCCAGAAAAACTTATAAAACTCCTCAGTAAAACCACCTTTGCCCGACGATTTGTAATTTTTCTTTTTTCGTAAAGCACCATAAACCTCGTTGTACTGTAATTGACCTTCTAAATTAGCAGAGTCATTAACGGATAAACGATTCAAGAAATTCCAATAACCATAGCATAGGTTCACGCGGGAGATACGAGAACCATTTAACATGTAAAGTTTCTTAGAAAAATTGTAACAAATTTTATATCACTCGCCACTCCATTTTCTTTTATCTGTACTGTTAAGTCCCCTACAATTTAAGGTTGCAAATTTTATATCACTTTTCACTCCAACATAACCTCATTGCTACTCACTGTACTTAATAAAGAATTATTTCGCTGCAATAAGTAATGGCAAGAGAAAAAGAAAAAAGCACAAACAACACGAAAAAACAAAAAAAAAAATTGCAATAAGCTTACTTTTCAATCAAACTAACGACGTGGGTGTTGCATCTTTAGCAAACACCTACCCATTTTAATGGACTTATTTCTACATGTAACCTTGAAAAAGTTTCAAAAACATTACATTTTCGTCATTTATAATAACATTGTCATATGTTACATATAAATTACCATATGTTACATCAAATAAAGTATATTTAAAGTCCACATACACAAACATATTTGATCAACATTTAGAGTAGTCAGAAGTGACTACACTTGCTGTAAAAAATGTTTCTTTAGGTTAATTACCAATTTTTCATGAACTTTTAAAAAGTTCAAGCCCAGTCATTTGGAAATGCTCCAAAGTAAGATGTCAGTAATCTCCAGTGTAAATTCATCTTTGTGTAGAATTCCTCAAAAATGCTTCCTACGCGTGTCATCTGAGAGCAGTTCAAACATTTGTCCGTCATAAAAGTACTGACAGTAGTTTTTGCTAAAAACGAATCCAAAGATTTGTCTAGGTATTTGTGATTTGTGATTCAAAACAATGTTGGACTAATTGTCGGTATTAAGTGTTGTATCAGTCGCCCTTTGTACAGTAATAGTAAATAAATATTCGAATAAACAAAGTTAATGTGAAATGTCATTAATCAAAGCAGACAACATTTTTTACTTCAAAATAATGTTCTGTTTATATAAAATAAGTCTATAACTACTTCAACCTTTGTCAAAATAATCATATCCGTAACAAATACCTATTTCTTTGGGGCCACTGCATTTACAATTTTGTAGCATAACATTTTCATAGGTACATTTTCTTCCTTAATATATATCTAATCGGTATCAACTGAGCTGTCTAGAATACTAGCCTGTAATCTGCCTTCATTACTATACATGCACAGGACTACTTTGATTGGGTGTAGTGATGAAAGCGGAATTTATGTGACGATTAATTTTTTCTTACTTTGTCAACTTTGACACCAGATTGTCCAAAAGCTGAACTAGGCCAGGAAAGTCAGACTAACAATTCCTAATTTTTATACACAACTCACGGTAGTTGAAAAAGTCATTATGCTTTCTAAATTTGTAACTAAATACCAAACAAATAAGTGTTTTGAACAGTTACCTGACATGTTAAGGTGTCTTTTAAAAGGTAACACACGGTACTGTGCAGAATCTACCAGTTTATACCAGGTATAAATTACAATCTGAAGTTACCAAATAAACCTGAACTAAATTGTAACAACAATCGGTTTTAAATTAGTAATATCAGAAAGTATTGTATAGTATGGTAAATTATTAAAATCGTTAAACCCTTTTTGTATGTATGCCAAGTGGGATCAAGGTTTTAAAAAAAAACTTTTGATGTGGTATCACGTGATTGCTTACTTATTTTGCTTTGGTTGTAAAAGCAAGATAAGTTTCTGCACTTAAATTAAAAGTGGTGGCACTTGATACATAATATAGACTAGGTGTGATGTGAAGTTTTCAATTTATTTAGTACTTTCTAAAATCATGCACAGTAAACAGACTTCTGATATTATTTAAGTACTTCATGCTGCGTACAGTTTCCATGGGAAAAAGAAAAAAAGATAGCTTTTGGTAACGTCTTCTCGGTGAAACGTGAATAACTTTGTAATGAGTGTGAATTTAAACAAATGTTGTATCAGCAAAATGATTCTTGCTCTCAAGTAACAAAAGTTACAAAATTTACGAAAATTTTGTGCTCCACATTTCATTGAAATTTACTACTATTTTGAATGATTTTCGAAAAGTAACTGGAGATTATGCATAAGGTTAAGCTGCTGAAATGCATGAAGTTACATTTTATTATATCATATTTACATGATAGACAACCTGTAACGAAAAGGAAAGCTGAAAAATATCATCATGTAATCATTATGACAAAACATAATCAGCATGTTGCTATTTTGCGAGCAATTGAACTGTGATTTTCCGTTTCATGGGACAGTTCTTTATTTAATAGTGAGTTACGTTGATATATTTTAAGGTATAAACACGTTTTCTTCAGTAAAAGTCCACAATTTCATCAAACCTTACATTATTAAATTTTTAAAGCTTTTCTTTGTTGTCTAAAAAACCTTCTAAATAAATCCATATCGTCACTCAACCAAGTAAAATTAAATATGAGAGGCGGAATGGCCACACGGGCATATGAAAAACGCCCGAAAAGCAGCTTTGCCGGTGGGTCGCTGACTGTTGGGCCGGTGAGATGGCTGGCCGTTGTGACCGTGTGGATGAAAATAAAAAGAAGGTTCTTATTAAAACTAAAGCTACTTTTTACACTAGTTAATAATATATTACAGACCTATTACAGAACCTTTTCAGTTATCATAATAACATTATTTCTGAAATAACCTGAAAGTTCTACTGGCAGCCTACATCTTACTCAAAATAGGTCCTCTTTAATGAAGTGTTAGGTATGTGTTTTGTTTGCACACATCCGTATGTACATACCACACTTAGCTATTGAATATCATAACATTATAGTAACGTGGACCCATTTTCTGCCTTCAGATATTACAATGTCTTGGGAGAGTTTCCGACGGTTCTCTCAATAAACCCCCTGCCTGGGACTTGAACAAAACCCGGTGTAAGCCACGTCAGCAAACCCCCGACGCTTGCGAGCTTTGCAACTTCCGTACACTCACAAACAGATGCAGGGAAGTGCCTATAGGGTTTCCGCACTGAAAGATGACATCCACACATATCTTTCTTTGACAATCAGTAACTCTACATCTAATTGTCAGGCCTTGGTGGAAAATGTGCGGCCGGTTTTGACACCAAATCCAATTTCGCCAAAAAAAAAAAAATGCCGACACTTAAAAGGGATCCACATTAAATAGAAATGAAATTGTTGGTATGGGTCGTTTGATATTTCAGGAAGTTAATACTGTGGCATATTTTACAAACATTTAAAATTACCTTTTCTTACAATTACAGCAGGCTGACAAAAAAGAGAGCTAAATCTTGACTAATGATAAGTTTTGTGATAGAAGAAGTCTACCAGGGAATCTAAATATTGGGAAGAAAAATCTCATTCATGCAATACTAGAATGTATACGTGTATGTCACAAACCATAAAGAAATGTTAGGTGGTTCATACCACCAAAACGACAATACGCACAAGCTTTACTTAATCTTTTAATTAACAACGAACAATCTGATAGGTATAATTTCAAATTAGCCAGTGGGATATAAGAGGGAATATATCAGCAGATATCCACTGAAGTAGAATGATTTATCCACCTTATGCTAGGCTTTGTTCTAAGGTGCTCATTTACAAGCAGGATCTATAAGGACGGATTCCCAATTCAGTGAATTTTCTCTTTTGACCTGAGGTACGCTTACACTAACACTGATCATTAACTGTAACCTTAATCGTAGTCCCAACCCTCATCCAAATACTAAGATTAATCCTAGCTCCTATAACAAACATACAGTAGCTGAGACCTTCCTTCCAGCGGACCTTTGTCCTAGTGAACCTTTGGTCTAGTTGGATTGTCTCTAAATTATAATACCAGGTTCACAAAAGACAAAAATCGTGAAGAGGAAAGCGCCTTTACCAGGCTACCACTTAAAGAGGATCCACTCACATATTCAGATATGCTTCTTCATGCAGTTTCCACACAGTAGTTCTCTAATGCAATGTGCTTTTAAGGTTTTAGATACTCTCACGCAATTATATCAGTTTCAAGAACCTATATGTTACTATGTCACATATTTCACAATCCCATTAGAAACAATCTTTTAAATCATCTTCCAAGAGCTTTATGCAACTTCGTTTGAAAAATTGAAATGCGTTCAGTTCATAAGAAGAAAATTTCTACAGAACAATTCCCGGTGACCTTGTTGGAAATGTCCATTAGCCAACAACTGGCAACAGCTAAACTTTCTAGCAAATAATTTATGCAGCTCATTTCACATACATACATACATACATACATACATACATACATACATACATACATACATACATACATACATACATACATACATACATACATACATACATACATACATACATACATACATACATACATACATACATACATACATACATACATACATACATACATACATAATACATACATACATACATACATACATACATACATACATACATACATACATACATACATACATACATACATACATACATACATACATACATACATACATACATACATACATACATACATACATACATACATACATACCGACCGACCTCCATACGTTCCTACCTCCCTACCTCCCTGCTGAGTTGAAAGTTCAGGCTGAAGCAAAGATTTGTGATAAAGACTGCATGGTCAAAGTTCTGTCAAACACAACACCGAGGATGCGAACAATTTCAGAAGACACGATTACTTTGTCATCAACCAGAAGAGAAACAAAAGGCAATTTGCGTTTGACATGTTCTGGAACAACAATAAGAAACTCATTTTTCTCTTTGTTGAGCTTTAACATGTTTTGCGTCATCCATGATTTAATATCTAATATGCAGGCAGAAAGCTAGGAGAGAGCTTTAGATATTGATTGTTCGTCATTTAGGTCAAAAGAAATGTAGAGTTGGATATCGTCTGCGTAGAAATGGTACTGAAGGTTAAGTTTCCTAATAATACGACCAATTGGAATGGAGTAAATTGTGAAAGACTTGGGGCCAACTATCGATCCCTGCGGTTAAACATAGCTCAGACTGTGACAGTCAGAAAAGACTCCGTTTATGCAAACACAGGCTGTTCTGTCAGGGAGATTGGATTTGAACTATTTGAGCACAGTTTCTCTAAACCCCGATGTCATCGGTAAGGCGATCATTCTAGATGGAGTGGCTAACTGCATCGAATGCTGCACTCAAGTCTAGAAGAACAAGTAGTACACCTTGCGCATGGAAATATTCTGCATAATGTCATCTTTAACTCAGAGGAGCGCCGATTCAGTGGTGTGTAATACTCTGTATGCTGTTTTCGGAGGTTCTCCAAGATTCTCACGAGTCATGTAGTTGATGATGCTTCTAATACCATGTTTTGCAATCACCTTAGACAGGAATGGAATATTTGAAACAGGTCTGTAGTGGTTTAGTTGGTTGCGATCAAGAGATTGCTTCTTTATTATGGGAGTGATCACCGCATTTTTGAGTGCCAAAGGGAGAAAACCGTTACTGGGCGAACGATTAACAAATCGTGTTATAATCGGAACAAATATCTGAGGGTTCTTCTTCAAGAACCAGTTGGCAGTGGGTCTAAAAGACCAGGCAGAAAAAGAAAAGAACTTCTCCAGGCAGGCCACACCTTATGTCGACTCCTAATAGAAAGCTTTTTATCTTTGATGCCCACTTATGTATGGCATACTGAATAGGTATGCAGCAATAAAATTATATGGTCTCCTTAACTAGTGAGAGCAGTTTCATTGTTCTTCAGTTTCACAACTATTTATTTAGCCATCTCGCTTACAGAAGGTTATACATTAATAAAAAAAAAGAACAGAAATGTTAAACAAAGAACAAGTGCAGCCAAACGAAAACTGACGGGAACGTAAAAAGGAACTTAGAATTGTGGGTTCCCCGTCTACAAAAGCAAGAAAAATGAGCTTAAGAGGAAAATTAACACACAAAGGTTAAGTTTAGGACCTGCAAAGAAAGAAAAGGGTTACATGCAAATGAAATTACGTTACGTTACGTTACGTTAAAAATGAGTGTCCTCTTAAAGTGGAAACTCGTTTGATGTTTTAAGAGCCTGCGTAATAGGAACAATAAAGAAGCCAGCGGTCTTTAAAGAGGTTTGAACAGTAAGGTGAATAACTAGTGTTAAAAACGTGGGTACCGTTGTGAGCACTAGCTCGGAGTAAGATGATCTTTATTTGACTAACAAATATGTAGAAGAGACAGGTTTAAGGTGTTCACATTATCATACAGGGGTGGCGCGTAACACCAAAGGTCTTGTTTTACATACGATTCGAATATGTTTATTTTGAAGAGCAAAAAACGTTTGGTTCTACTCTATTACAATTCAGTCTAAACAATATTATAATAAGAAAGATACGGAATGATGACAGCATTGTAAATGGTTTTGATTACAGCTGGGTAGTATATGTTTGTTTATTTGCAATGTCTACTCCTTTTGATAAATTTGTCACGACAAGTAAAGTGATACCCACTTACACAACTTCGTGGGAGTAGAAAGCGGATCACAGTTTTATAAAGACAAATAAAAGCTTTTAAAATTTAAAGGGTTTGTTCATGGTACTAAAAAAGACACAAGTTGTTTTCTTGATATTCAATTAAGGTTTGCTGGTACAGAACCGTCTATTAACATTTAAAAAAGTCCGTTTCAGCATTCATACAATCGCATATCAAATTTTATGTAATGCAATGCTCGACAGGTAAAGATTATTACCGTTGACAACGAAAAGCAGAAAGCTTAGAATGGACAGCTGGGGAATCCCACAGTAGTCAAAGCGCAGAGAGGATTTGGCCTAAGTAAGTCACTTAACATAATTTTGATGTATTGAATAAGTTATTTTTTAAACAATTAAGACGTAAACCATACCTTTTATAACTTCTAAGTGTCTGTAAGAAGATATCACTTTGAAGTGTCTTGAAAGCTTTTGACAAGTTATGGAAAGTACCACGCAAAGAGTTTCTTTCAAAACAATGAATGATTTTGTCTGTTTAGTAGACCAGGGCGTATGCAATCGAACAACCTGGTAAACATCCGAATTGGAAATTACACAAAATATCAACACAAAATATCATGTATTCGAAAAAAAAATGTAAAGTGTGTGAAGGAGACCCGTGCCTTTTAAAACGTTTTCGAAAACACATGTAAAATATAAACTTTGATATATGGTGACTGAACAAGTTAGATGTATCGTTTTAGGAATTGCGACAACTATAGCTTAATTATTCCAGAATTTACAATGTGTTCAAGACTTTTTAAATGACGAGGCTCTGTGGTTCTTTAACACCAGTTCGGGAGATTCACCATTCGGGAGAATCTAACTTTCCACCGATCAGGAGAAAACGTGTTCATGAGCGTCGCCATTTTGTCTATTTTACCCACAATCCCACGCGTTCTTTGTATACATTGTCAGTGGGGAATGGGTTTTGGAACCCTCTTGCAAAGATTGTCGGTCTAATGTAAAGGAATTAAATGTATATTTGGAAGGTTTATTGTCATAGCTACAGAAAAGCCTAATCTGTGGTTTACTGTGCCGTTTTCGAGTTTTTGAGAGGTTCCCATTCTTTCTTAACCTTTGTTTTTGTTAGGCTAGCAAGCCTATACAATGTGTTGCATAAGTATTCGGGAGAATTTTGGTTTTCCCACAAACGGGAGAATCTCCTGGACTGGACACCTTAACCAGGGGTTTCATCGTTACCCGGGGATGTTTTCTTTGAAGCTGAGGCCATACGGAGAGTTTATTGTCGCTATCAGGTCTTACATCGATTGAATGAGGGTTAAGTAGTGGTAAAATGTCCCTAAGAGTCTAGAAGATGCACCCTGGTATTTCGTTCTCTAAAGAATTCCTGATCTTTATACAATATATAGTCATTATACAATAGTCCTATGCACTAAATTATTGTGTACCTTTTCATTTTATAGTAGGTTTCGAAGTTTACATCCAATTAAAGAGTACGTTGATATTTTTTCAGTATTCTGAGCGGTGCTTTTAACTCCATAAAGCACGTATCCATGGGATAGACTGTGAAGACATCGAACTACTTATGTAACGCAGGTTCGATATACTATATATCCATACAAACTGTCAGTTGTAAGATGTCTTAGATACTTGTTGTACAGCTTACTTTTAGTGCTACCAAGAAGCTGTCACGGCCCATGGTGCAGCGAGACATTTTAGATGCTGGAGTAATCCAGCTGCTATTGTCTCATTCTCTCTATGTGGCCTAGTTACGAGCATGAAACCACAAAGCTAACAAGTCAATAAGGCGCACCCATGAGTTCTGCTAGAATGTTTCTATACCAGAAAGTAGTCACAGATTTAGAAAAAATAAACCTAGTAGACTATCACTGAAGGTTTGTATCCTGTATCGTTGAGTTTCCATGAAAACTGTGAAAATCAAAAATCTATTTGTGTTAGACATTGAAAACGTGGGTCTGGAACCTGTCAAATGTCCATATATACGTATTTCTTCTTATTGAATACACTCTAAAAAAGGTCTGGTGAAATTTGAACCTAATCTGATCAGAGGGGCACCGAACAGGAATCTGATCAAATATTTGATAGATTTGGTTCGAAAATGACCAGAATTGGTCCATTTTTGAACCGGATCTAGTCAAATTTTTGACCAGATTCCTGTTCGGTGCCCCTCTGAGCAGACCTTTTTTAGAGTGTACCTAAAATCTAACTTCCCGTTTTACTGTAATAAAAAACTGTTAATTAACGGACAGCAGTTTCACGATGCACCACAAAAATGCAGCGGTCTCGTCTTTCACACCGCTGCCTGCCAAAATTCTTGAAGCCAGCTACAGTATAGTCTGACTTGCTCTTTTATAATCATTTTCTAAATATGAGGGTATCCTGCCCGCAAAGGTTACAAAATTTACTTCTTTCTCGGTCTCTGCCTCTTTTCCTCCCGTCATCTAGCACAGTGCCTCTTAAAGTGGCCGGTCGAAATTTGTGACCTTCACACCCCAAAATATATCATCCTAGCATCGGACCTGGTCGGGTCCATGATCTCCTACAATGATCCACGCTGCGTTGTTTCAGCTGTTTTGGGACATGATGAAAATAACATCTTGAAGTAATTCCGTGGACTCCGTGTATTTAACCTGGCAGATCATCTGTGATGGTCATGTTAACTTTGAAATGATAATTCTTATTAGAACAGGACGTCAGTCATCGTAACGTGGGGGGGGGGAGGCCTATAGGAAGATACCCCCTCTTCAAAACCAAAGGGATTGGTTTGTGCTAAGTCATGTATATGTCCCCCGTCCCCCCCCCCCCCACATTTGAATAAGGATTGACGCCCCTGTCTCAGGGAGATGGGATTTGAACTATTTGAGCACAGTTTTTCTAAACCCCGATGTCATCGGTAAGGCGACCATTCTAGATGGAGTGGTTAACTGTATCGAATATTGAACTCAAGTCTAGAGGAACAAGTAGCACACCTTGCGCATGAAAATATTCTCCATAAAGTCATCTTTAAGTCAGAGGAGCGCCTACTCAGTGGTGTGTAATGCTTTGTATGCTGATTTCAGAGGTTCTCCAAGATTCTCACGAGTCACGTAGTTGATGATGCTTCTAATAGCATGTTTTTCAATCACCCTAGACATCTATTAGTGCCAAAGGGAAAAAACCGTTACTGAGCGAACAAATCGTGTTATAATCTGAACAAATATCTGAGGGTATTTCTTCAAGAACTACGTCGGCAGTCACGGTGGGTCTAAAAGACCAAGCAGAAAAGAAAATAACTTCTCCAGGCAGGCCACACCTTATGTCGACTCCTAATAGAAAGCTTTTATCTTTGATGCACACTCATGTATGGCATACTGAATAGGTATGCAGGAATAAAATAATATGGTCTCCTTAACTAGTGAGAGCAGTTCCATTGTTTTTCAATTTTACAACTATTTATGTGGCCATCTTGCTTACAGAAGGTTAGACATTAATAAAAAAGAACAGAAATGTTAGACAAAGAACAAGTGCAGCCAAACGAAAACTGACGGAAACGTAAAAAGGAACTGTGGGTTCCACATCTACAAAAGCAAGACAAATGAGCCTAAGAGGGAAATTAATACACAAAGATTAACTTTGGAACCTGCAAAGAAAGAAAAGGGTTATATGCAAATGAAATTACGTGACAGATGTTTTAAGAGCTTGTGTAATAGGACCAATAAAGAAGTCTTTAAAGAGGTTTGAACAGTAAGGTGAATAACTAGTGTTAAAAACGTGGGCACCGTTGCGATAGTAAACACTAAGTTGGAGTAGGAGGATCACTATTTGACTAAAACAATATGTAAAAAAGACAAGTTCACATTATCATACAGGGGTGGCGCGTAATACCAAGGGTCTTGTTTTACATACGATTCGAATATGTTCATTTTGAAGAAAAAGAAAGGCTGATTTCTCGATTACAATTCAGTCAAAACAATATTACAAAAAGAAAGATTTGTAGGGATGACAGCATTGTAAATGGTTTTTATTACAGCAGGGTAGTATATGTTTGTTTATTTGCAATGTCTACTCCTTTTGATACTTTGTCACGCCAAGTAAAGTGATACCCACTTACACAACCTCGTGGGAGTAGAAAGCGGAGTTGTTTTCTTGATATTCATTTAAGGTTTGCTGGTACAGAACCGTCTATAAACACTTAAAAAACTCCGTTCAGCATTCGTACAATCGCATATCAAATTTTCTGTAATACAATGCTCGACAGGTAAAGATTACTGACGATGAAAAGCAGAAAGCTTAGAATGGACAGCTGGGGAATCTCACAGTAGTCAAAGCGCAGAAAAGATTTGGCCTAAGTAAGTCACTAACATAATTGTGATGTATTGAATAAGTTATATTTTAACCAATTAAGACATAAACCACACATTTTATAACTTCTAAGTGTCGGTAAGAAGATATCACTTTGTAGTGTCATAAAGGCTTTTGACAAGTTATGGAAAGTACCACGCAAAGAGCTTTCAAAAACAATGAATAACTTTGTCTGTTTAGTAAACCAGGGCGTACGCAATCGAACAACCTGGTAAACATCAGATTTGGGAGTTACACAAAATACCATGTATTCGAAAAAAAAAAAAGAAATGTAAAGTGTGTGAAGGAGCCCCATGCCTTTTAAAACTTTTTTTCGAAAACACATGGGAAATATAAACTTTGGTATATGGTGGCTGAACAAGTTAGATGTATCGTTTTAGGAATTGCGACAACTACAGCTTAATTATTCCAGAATTTAAAATATGTACAAGACTTTTTAAATGACGAGGCTCTGTGCTCCTTTAACACCTTGACAGAGGTTTCGTCGTTACCAGGGGATGTTTTCTTTGAAGCTGAGGTCATAAGAAGAATTTCTTCTGGCTATCAAGACTTACATCAATTGAATGAGGGCTACATGGTGGTAAAATATCCCTAAGAGTCTAAAAGATACACCTTGGTATTTTGTTCTCTAAAGAATTCCTGACCTTTGTACAATAGTCATTATAAAATAGTCATTATGCACTATATTATTGTGCATCTTTTTCATTTTATAGAAGTTTCCGATATTTTCATTCACTTAAGGAGTACCGGTACGCTGATATTTTTCTTCAGTATTCTGAGCGTTGCTTTTAACTCCAAAAAACACAGATCCATGGGATAACCTGTGAAGACATCGAACTACTGATGTAAAGCGGGCGCGAAAAACTATATATCCATACAAACTGTAAGATGTCTTTTAGTGCTACCAAGAAGCTGTCACGGCCCATGGTGCAGCGAGACATTTTAGTTGCTGGAGTAATCCAGCTGCTATTGTCTCATTCTCTCTATGTGGCCTCGTTACGAGCATAAAACCACAAAGCTAACAAATCAATAAGGCGCACTAATACATATACGCCATGAGTTCTGCTAGAATTTTTCTATAATAGAAAGTAGTCATAGATTTAGAAAAAATAAACCTAGTAGACTCCACTAAAGTCTTACATCGTGTATCGCTGAGTCTCCATGAAAACTGTGAAAATCAAAATCAATGCCTGCTATTTGTGTTAGACATTGGGGACGTGGGTCTTGAACCTGTCAAATGTCCATATATACGTATTTCTTCTTATTAGATACCTAAAATCTAACTTCCCGTTTTACTGTAATAAAAAACTGGTAACTAACGGACGGCAGTTTCATGATGTACCACAAAAATGCAGCGGTCTCGTTTTTCACCTTTTTACAGCACCACCAATGACGTAATTGTTTCCGGTTTGCCGACCTGTAACAGAAACTAGAGCAGCGATGCTGCTGTATCTCAATACAGTCAGACATTTGTTAGGATGAGAATAAAGGATGTGGACTCAAGGTGGTTCCCATACAATCAGTAAATGTCATTTTCTAGGAATAATTCCGCAAAGAAGTGATTGTATGTCGAAAATTGTGTCAAGTACCAAAATGACAACTACATGACCATGCAGTGACCAAATAGTTCTCAACGCCCTCAATAATGCAAATTAGTATCAACGTTACAATGCTAAACACCTACAATCATCACTGACAAATCATTATCCATTCATCATTGGGTCTCACCGTAACTCACCGGGTCATCATTGGGTCCACGTCACACTCAAATTTGCCCAAGTAGCCAACAGTATTTGTTGATGGGCCAAGTCTTATTTTTTTATCACTTTCTTGTAACAGTGTATGGCTAATAACACTGGTAATGTAAGAACAGGGCTGAAAATAAGTTTTGGTGAGGGCAAGGCCATTTGGCCTTGAGCTTTCCTTATTTTATGAGATACCAAGGCGAATTAATAGGGCGCCTAGGCCAGAATAGTTTGGCTTACAAGTAATCAACGTTTTGAGAAATATTCCTAGCCTCCTCTTTGTAACTGTGTGGTGAGGGGGACGTTCAAAGAGCCATGAACCCCAAACATGACATGCCGAAGCCTTAACTTTACACCACACCAACAGTACTGTCAAATTTGACAAATAGCATCGTTGAATTTGGTAAATACCTGCATGAATTACAGCAAAAACCCATCCTCTATTCATTACTGACAGTAATATTCAGTTTGCAGCGGCTGTTAACATTTTATGCTTCCTAGGCTACGGTTGAGGGTTCTTGACCATTTAGGCCTAGCCTAGGCCTAGGTATTTAGCATCCTTGAATTTAGACTACCTGTTTGCTGAAGTGAGGCACGTCAACAGAACAGATTTTTCATGCTGGGGCCGAGTTGGCTTTGAGCCGAGTTGTCTTTAGGTCAAAATTGCTTGGGGCCAAGTTGCCTTTAGGCCTAGGCTAGGCCGATTTGGTTCGCAGCCAATTTGGCCTACTCCCTCGTACATAGCCTAGGCATAGGCTAGTTCATATAGGCCTATAGGCTAGCTATACTGTAGGCCTAGGCTAGGCCTATATAGGCTACTATACTAACAACGTAGGCAAACACAGTCTAGCCTACAGTACTACAGATTTTCCATGCTGGGGCCGAGTTGGTTTGTGGCCGATTTGTCTGGAGAACGAGCTGGCGTGGGGCCGAGTTGTCTTTAGGCTGATTTGGTTCGCAGCCGACTTGGTCTGCTCCCGTATGCATAATTAATATAGGCCTGGCCTATATACTGTACTAACAACGTAGGCAAACACGAAACTTGGCCTACACAGTTCTCTCACGCAGACTGCAAACCTTTGTAACTCTCACTCTCAGCCACATTATGCTACCTGTTAGAGCAGTGCATCCAACATCTCTTCGGACACATCGTGGAAAATAAGACCACTAGGCCTAAACTAAAATCCCAAACAAGGCATTTGTAAGTCATCCTTCTCAGACAGGATGATTACAGACTGATGCCAGTAACCTGTGCAGCTAGCTTTCCATTCAGTTTGCATGCTGATATATATTATTTATCAAGCTAAATATGACATCACAACAAATGCCTTGTAGACGGTAAACAACGTATAGAGTCAGAGTCACCCTGACGCGGAGAAACTTGTTTACAAATTGCCTGTCTACCTACCTATTGACAGGTACGAGAAAAGACCAAATACCGACGGTTATCTAGGCAAAGTAACCCTGACTATACTCAGTCTTTCAGAATACAAAGCTCAATGGCGATACTGTACTGGCAGCAAAGGAACGCGAACAGTAATGCAGGCCTTGGGTATAGGTGTACAGATATGTACGTGCACAGTATATCGCAGACAACCATGCGTGCTGCTCCAACACAAGTTCATACCAAGACCAATTGCACGCAAGGGATCATGGGAAATGAGACAATAAACACGTTTTTACTGGTATTTGCCCACTCAATCAGCCAAAATAGCCCAACAAAATCAACATGTTCACATCCTAAACACCACATTTGTTTCCCCTACATCGACAGTACTTGCTGTTGTGATAGGGTTATAAAATGCCACAAAATGACAATGTTTTAGGCAATTTCAGCTACAGTTACTGACCAGCTAGTGTGACAATATCTCAATACATGTTATGTATTGAGATAAAAAAGGATCATATCACATTCACTCTTCAAGGATTTTATTGGCTTCTCATTGAAAACCACATTGTAAACAACCTAATGACTTTTACATATCACTGTGACAAAAATTAAGCGCAGTCTTTCCTTTGTGATCTATCTACACCAGGTGAACAGGAAGAGATTTTAATGTGTTCACTGAGCTAATACTTGGACAGAAGAAGAAACTTCATAAATCCCTTTCAAGACGACGATTTTACCGCGAAGGTGAAACTCATAAAACTAGTTAACACCACTAATCCCTGTCCCTTTGTACTTCACTGAAGATTCAATAAGCTTGAAAGATGTTAGGAACTAAGCACAACAGGTACATATCGTCTGCTACATCTTGAAGAGGACATCACCGAAGTGTGCCTATCACTTCAGCATTGCCAGTCGCTTTAAGTGACAATTAAATTGCTCGTATTGTCGCTGATACATAAGTGTTCCTCAAATACATACATAAGTGTTGATCATAATTCAACTGCAAAGTATAGACTCGTAACTGGGTCTGCTTATTTGCATATGGAATTAACATTACTCCTAGTGCGAGCATCTATTCTTACGAAGCAATAACCAGTCGTTTTCAATTTTTCCTCTGCATTTTAGCTGTCGACAACTTCCTTGGCATCAAATGATTATTCTATTTAATCCATTTGTTAGGGTATCAGTAGAAATGAATGTGGTTACCAGTGATAAGAAGTGTAAATTGTAAGTGCCAGACAAAAGAACTGGAAAGTCGTAAGTCTCATCATCGATCATTACAGGATTATTTCCTCACGCATGTCTGGTTATAGTTAGATTTACATAAATTAAAGTCGAACTTTCTTCTCCTGTCCAGGTGGTAGTTCCATGATGTGTTTGGTTCAACCCAAGACAACGTGTACAAGTTTCATTTAATATTAAATCGACAAAGTACTGTCTAGTACAAATGACCTACAACTTGGCACATACAAGGCAGAGTACACCATAAGGTTCCACTTTACAGAGGGTTGACTACTGAAAGTTCATTACACCGAAGATTTTAACTTGAACTGTAATACTAAAATCATACCTTATCCAAATTCGACTCCAATCATTTTTCTAATGCCAGCGATATTTCTATATCCAGTCCTAATAATAATACCAAACGCAAGAAAATAGTTTGTGTACTGCACTTTAGAGATAGTGAACTTTGGATCTAGTGAGCCTATCCGAATACAACACGAAGGTAGAATAATTTAGGCATATCACTTCACGTATTATTTTCTATCGTAATCTTAGATTCAAAAAGGACAAACATAGCCATGCATAACCAAACACAACCATACTTTATCAGGGTGCCACTTTGAGAGGATATTTTTTCCACCTACGACCGCATGTGTTTCAAGGTGTTCTCACGCACTTCTATGTATTGCTTTCTAACTGTTAAATTTAGAAATTCTCAAGGGATAACCTAATGAACCCAATAAAGAAACTTTCTCCCATACCATCTCTCAACACGGTTGTACTCTACGTCCCTCCAATAGAATCCAAACCTATTTAGTTCACCCAAATTATGAATTTACCCTGTACGATTGGTCAATACAATGAAACTTATAGTACTTATGGCACTATCTGTTCAATATTATTCAGTTGAGGGGAAACAGGATAAATCTTCTGTAAGCTTTTTCCTGAAGAATGTATGTAAGTGGCATACAGGACGACGCTGGTAGACACGGAACATTTCATGGGGGTGCATGGTCTGGTGACCAGTTTCATACATTTTAGGACCTCATTCCATCAATACAGAGTGGGGCTTGGGTACCCCAACTACATCCCCTTCTTTTCAAAGCGTTTGCAAAGATGGGTATGCACAAAGGTCCGATGGCGGGAACCCTCCCCAAGTTACTTATTTCTTCGCATAGATCAAAAAAAGCCAAAACAAGAGCGGATACTAAGGTCTCCTCTGCATTTTCTTTTTTTTTTTCATTTAATACTTTTAAATGGGATATTCTGGCCATCAAAAAGGAAACAAAGTATCCTTCATGAAAATTTTATCTTAAGTTATCAAGGTTTGATATATCCTCGGAAAGAAGAGTACAGCAAAACTGAGTCTGAGTGAAGGACGCTCAGACAGCATCTTTTGATCTTTTTCCATAGTCGACACTCTCCGACAAAAGTAAATGAAACCAATCCCCGCTTCCCCGTTCAGTGTTGACTTAGACTGTCCGGGGTGAAATTGGGCGCAACTTTAAATGGTGGAAAGGGGGATTTGGGAAACTCTTGAGAGATTAAAACTTTTCACGTGTTTCGCAGCTTTGTTTCATTTGCTTTGTCGGAGATTATCTGAACACCTGCACCATCACGGCTCAAGGAATATGGTCATGTTGAAATGCCTTTTTTGACAGTTTTTGTTGTTTAATATTATGAATAGTAGCTGGATAATTTTCTCTGGGATGGAAATGCAGTTTCAAAGACGGAATTGGGTTTAACTCGGAAAGTTTTCTTCTTAAAAGCAAGACACCATTTTTGTCTAGCAGTGTTGCGTTTACTAAGAGAAGCGATGCCTGTCAAAGCTTAACTATTCATAACTTTTGGATTTGGTCAAATAAGCATTTTAATAAAAATGATATAGTGTAATGGAAATACACGAAGACACTCTTAAACGTTTTAAGTTATTGACAATGAAATAACAAATTGCTAGTTACAAAAGAACATCAATTATTTGCATGTAGTTTTGGGGGAAATCTATACTATGTTCACAGAACTATTGTATCGTGCATATACAGAATAAGTGGAACTGCATAAATACAACTAGTCTTAAACGACTTATCGGAAACTTTCGGATTTGATAAATGTCATTTTAAACAAGAAACATTCCTTAATAATTTTGTAAATTTCAGGCTCCTAGTATCTCATTTATATGAAAAAATAGGTTTGTTACTCTTAATATCACAACAACGAAATGTCATGGTTAGTACACTCGATCACGAGTATGTGTGGCATCTAAAGTGACAGTGACCGTAGATCACTTCTTCACTGCTTTTAAGTACTGCTTATTTGAAGGTGAAATAAACTACATTGTAAACTGGAGCACTAAATCTTCTAGCCCGAATAACGGAATCACTCACAGATATAACAATATTAGGTTACATAATGTAGTAAAAGTTAAACACGATTGCAACCAAAGATTCGTTATTCAGTGTTTTTGTCGGGATAAAATCTCTACATAATTTACTGTAGCTGTTAATTAAACAGTGACATGTCTATGCGAAAAACCCAACCTGGTTAAAGAATTTTGTACTTTACACTGAACAAAGTTGTACGAGTGGCAAAATTGTGAAAAAAAATGTCATGGCAAGTAGGTCAGCCTAATAAGTAGCTTAACGTAAGGTTTAATTTAATTACTTTACGTGCAGTTATTGCAAGGCAAAACGTTTCTTCGGATATCATGGTCTTTTGACCTAAACAGAAATACATGTGTGCATACAATATTAAGCATAACAGTATATGCTGTATGCTAAGCTGTGATCGGTATGTATTTTAGCTTACTTATACTGCAGCCATGCTTGAATTGTTTTTATTAAGGAATAAAATATAGACAGAATAGGGTCTTGTGCCACCAGCTGTATATTTCTGTCTAATAGGTCTTAGTCACTTACAAATATATTATGCTCCTTATGCATGATTCATGTGAAATCAACCATAATTATAGTTATAAGAATGAGTAATAATGAGTCAGGTGGAGTGACATTATAAGGTTAATGTTACAACACACGCAGAGTGCAGACTACGATAATTGAAGCAGACATTTACTGTTTCGTGAGGGAAAGAGAGACCCACGTCTTTACTCCTTTGCCCAATCACATGAATAATTTAAATTTGTCATTACGTACTTAAGAAATACCAGGGATTCCTATCGGGTGCTCTCAATTAGGAGAAAATTTCAATACTCTTTCTGTTCCTATTTATCAGTTTTCTGTGAACAGTCCTTAGCTATCAAAACGTCTTCAAATTCAATCGGGGTGAGCCCTGTCCCCTTTCGGATACCTCCCCCAGCCCCCAGCTTTCGTCGTTTAAGCCGTGGTGACACTCTTTCATATACTGCGGTTGAAAATGCTGAAAATCGAAATTTTCCTACTGACCTTGTAAAGTTATGAGAATCCATGAAATAACATGTAAGGTTTTTTCTTTCTTAAGTTACCGGAAAGCCCCCGGACCTCCGCCATAGACGCAAATTCGGTTCTCTTATGTGACGGCCTAGCCCTGACGCTTTTTTCTCCCAAACTCTTGATCCTCTCACAATTATCAAAATATTTTTACATAGGCGTAGGAAGCGGGGGGCTGGGGGTTTAAGCCCCCCAGTCAAAAATGCGGGGGCTGAACTATGCTTCCGCCCCCCAAGATCCAGGGTGAAAACCCCTTATTTGTCATTTTTGTAAAAAATGTAAAAAAATTGCAGTAATTTTCCTTAAAGTTTGTCCAAAATGTTGCACCAAATTGCATCTGAGGACCCTCAAATACCCAAATATTTTTTCAAAGGGGAGGAGTTTTTCAAAGGGGAGGAGGACACCCCCTCCCCTTAGACCCCTCCGCCAGGACAGTGATCCGAAACAAGGTTCGGCCCCCCCCCCCCAGTCTCGAAAAGCTTCCTACGCCTATGTATTTTTGATAACCCTTACCTGGGTAATACAATAAGTAACGTACCGGTTAAAGAATCATAAGTCACATTTTGCCCTTCAAAGGGAATACAAGTTTTCTTGTTTTGTGTATTTTTCTTCTTTGGAAATGTAGGTTTCTCAAAAACGCCCCAAACGAAAAGAGCACACAGATGAACAGATTCAACTACTAAGCCCTGGGAAGTCCCATTTTCAGCAATTCAGCAACCTGGGAGACTTTACATCAAATAACCCCTCCCCCGCTCACCCATCTGCAGTAATTTCTTTACTTCTTTAATCAAGGTCCTGCATTCACTTTGATTTACTTTTGACAAGAATTGCTAGTATTTTGACTATTTTTTATTTTATTTTTGGAGGGTGGCTATTGCTATTGTAGGCTTTCTACTCTTTGTGATAGAATAGTTGCACCTATTTGTTTGTATTTCTGCCAGCGTTTGTTGTAAGACTATCCTCTGTGTGCCCTCTGACACAGACTCTTCATTTTATTTTTTTTTTTTTTTTGTTTTTTGTTTTTTTGTTTTTGCCTTGTTTGTTGCAGTGGTTTTTTTCCCCCAAAACTGGTTGTTGTCGTTAGATGGCGCTCCCTTTGTTCTATACCTCGCGTCTGTTTTCTCCACTCTGATTAGACTCGGCTCCTATTGCTGGAGCAAAAAGGTGTGGTGGACAGCATGAACTGAAAAACAAATAAATGGACCTGTTTTTGGATCACATCCTATCATTCCAGCGCTGACTGTTGTGCTTAAATCCTCCAGATATCACTTCAAGAAGTCATCATGAAGACTGCCTTTGTTTTGATGGTCGTTGCCGCTTTCGTGGCGGTCTCTTATCAGTTGGAGATCGACGAGGCTAAGCTAGAGGCCGTAAGGTCGCTAGTGGATAGCCTAGACACTGAAAGAAGGCGTATGTCCAACTCCAACAACAGCAACGAATTTAG
The DNA here is from genome assembly GCA_029531755.1 of Holothuria leucospilota. NCBI lineage: Eukaryota > Metazoa > Echinodermata > Holothuroidea > Aspidochirotida > Holothuriidae > Holothuria > Holothuria leucospilota. The sequence goes on along the minus strand of CM055961.1, from coordinate 5,856,987 downwards.
TAACAACAATGAAAACAAAGACATCGAAAATAGCCGTGTTGGATAAAAGAAGAAGCAAGAGAAACCCGACGGCTGAATTTGAGGTTGGTATTGTTATTTCTTGAAGTAGCAGCAATGCATCACGTGAATTAAATTAATAAAAGCGTAAAAAAATATGTTTTTTGGATAATTCTTAAACCCTGATGCTTCAGTTTTCCTAAATTCCTAACGTAGTGTCCGTTTTAAATGCAGATTCCTGATAGATTTTTGAATAGTCAAATCAGATTTAAAGTCACACTTTGCAATTTTTTACTTGTAACAAGGATTCTAGGTGCAGCTGGAGGTGTGTTCAATTAACAAACACATAGATATAAGCATTTTGATATAATTTGCACTAAATTTTTTTTATTTCTACCGAAATATTATCAACGTGGTCACCTCTTTTGACCAAAGCAACCATAGGTAACATCATGGCATCACAATAGTTAACATTCTTATTTATCCATTAAAATTGACATCCAATGTTATACTCCACAGTGTAATTCTTTCATTATCTTAGTGCATGAAAGGCACGAACATTTTACAAAATTTAAAGGCAATGGGCAGTCACCCCTATCAGAGTTAGTATGCCCCGTCACTCTAGTTCATGAATGACCTATTTTGATGATATGACAATGTTTTTGTTAGTGAATTGTGAAATTCAAGGAGAATTTCTCCTTTCTTTACCTATTGTTTGTAATAGTTATGTTCAAAATGTCTTCAGAGGTGCTTGTAATGCAATAGGAGGAGGTTTGCAAGAATTTGCTGATTTTTCAAAGAAAATGTTGGGGCGACTGCCTACTGCCTTTAAGTTTTCTCATGGTTAAACTTATATTTATATCTATTTTAAGGTCAAAACAGTAGAACAAAAGCAAAAGGACACAATATGAGATCACATCACCTAGCCTGCATCATATTTACTTGGGTCACACATTAGTAAAAACATACAATAAAAGCCGTTTCAAGCCTTACAGGTGTCTAAGTAACTTCACCTTTTATTCAGATTAACATATGTCAAAAACGCTTAACGCAAGGGACATTCCGCAAGATTACTCCAAGGAAATGTAGCACCCTGTAACACCCGTAAAAGTATTGACAATTACCACATGGAAAGACAGAGAGCTAGTTCAGTTCAGTTTATTTCCTTCACACATATATCACTTACAAAAAAATACATACAGTAAGGCAAGATGATGCAATAGTATAATGTAGTTGTATAAACAGGATACTATTAAATACATTTAAATGTTTATCGCAGCTAGTGACCTTGAAGGGAAGAAAGGAAAAAGCATAACAGAAGACAGACATACATGCAAAAATCATACGCTAGAAGGAAACAAGAGAAAAAAAAAAGAAAAACGGGGAAGGGGGTATCAAAAATAGCAGATAGTTCCGACGAAGTAATTGTCTACCAAATGAGATTTCACTTTACTTTTGAAAGGTGCATAAAATCTAGAGAGCTTGACATCATTCGCAAGAATATTTCAAACTTTGTGACAAATATTATTCAGAACTTTCCTTTGTTTAGAATTGTATCTGGTAACTAAAAAGAGGGCATTAGTTCTTAGGAAGGGTAAGAGTGGAGATCTTCTGGGGTAAATGATGTTACAAAATATCTGAGACAGTTTACTTTTCACATAATGGTATACAAAGGCGCACATCCTGAAAATGTAAATATCACTGATTTTAAGAGCCCCAAGGTTACTATGCATCTTGTCTGTGTTTGCCTCAGAGACTCATTGGGGACTACATTAAGAATATCGGTAACATACATCAAGAAAAAGAAGGTTCAAAGAACAGAACCCTGGGGGACACCGATTAAAATATCTGCATAATAAGATTAGACAACTTTCAGGTACAAGGGTTGTTTTCTGTTAGAAAGGTAGCTAGAAATAACATAATACGCTTTACCACGAATACCATAATTGTATAACTTGTCAAGAAGAACTCTATGGTCAAACGTATTTCTAAATTTAAATGTAAACCTAAGACATTTATTCATTGTTGAAATACGTGCGTATACAATTGATAGTTTCTAAGAGTGTATGGATAGTGACATGCCATTTCCTGAAGCCGAATTGGTGGTCAAATAGGGTATCACTATTTTCCCCACAATATTGTAGGTCGTTTTTCAACAATCCTTTCAAGTACTTTATTAATACATGATTACAGATGATAAGGGGATAATTCTCTGGATAGTTGGGATCCCCTTTTGAAGAGTAGAATGACTTTTGCAACTTTAAGCGTATCAGGGTATGTTCCAGTGGTAAGCACAAGGTTAAATATGTAACATAAGTTAGGGACAATAACGTAACAAATGTATTTTAGAATCTGGGGGGGGGGTAATTTCATCTAAGCAGGGGGATTTGACATCCTTTAGAGAAAGGGTTTCTTTAAGAATTCCATCATCATTGACAGGTGATTAAAATATAGGCTGTGGGTTAGTAGCACGCAAAACCGCCTAGGGTCATTATTACAAGAAATATTATCCGCAAGTTTGTTTGCAATTATAGAGTGAAAATTATTGAAAGCATTAACAATACCAATATTATAATTAACGGTTGCGTCGTTGTAGAAAATACTATTTATTTCAGGGGTAGAATTTTTCTTCCTGTTAAGGAGCTCATTTAATACAGCCCAAGTCTTCTGAGAGGAACACTGCAGACATTAACCATTTTCTTATAATAAGACGATTTTGAATACCTTATGGATTTGTTTAAAATACCTCTGCACTTTACTTAGGCAGCATATTTTACAGGAGAAGGATTGCTCATGTATTTACGGAGAAGTAGTGTTTTTTAGACGTTTTGATTCTAATGGTGACCGGTGGCTTGCTTTTAAGCCCTTTCTAAATAATTTAACTTTGGGGAAATTAGCATCATTCAGAGAACTAATCATTAAATTAAAGGATTTTTAGCAACTTAGGATCAAATGAATCTTAAAAGTCTGAAAGGTCTGTGCATTCAAATGATTGTACAAACATCGAAAAATTGCCATCGTTGTAAAGCTGAAATATTGGTCTAGGGTTAGGATTACTGCCGGTTCGCTGATAAAACAAAAGGCTACAATCATAATACACACTCAGTTTCGTGATTGTTATCAATGGGTAATTTACAACTGATAACCTGGTTGTTCCAGTCATACAGGTTTATCAACATTATTTTGCCCAATCTCTTTTCCCACTTTAATAGCAAACAGGTCTTTGCATTGTTGAGCTTTGAATATTCAAACTGAGACGAATATTTGTCAAATTACTATTGCAGTTTCAGATATTCCTGGTTATACGTTACATATCCCTAGCTGCTGCCGTACGTTTGCACATTCTTTAAAGTACCTCACCCTCACTACATTACGTCAATTGTAACTGCCATTCGATATCAAAACTTCTCTTGTCTTTTCTACAGGCCATTTCAAACGTAAAGCCCGAGGCTAACATGGACATTTCCTAGTTTATCATAAACCTTAGCTGTAAAACATCTCTGGCGGTGGTTTCAATTCTCTGCTGTGAATAAGGACGAATGACGAAAATATTCGACTACTCTGAGAGTGGCAACTACAAATAACAGTACCACGATTCTTTTAACAGAAGTTTCCTGAAAACTCTTGAGTGAAAGTGGTAGAAGGCGCCTTGCACATTTTTGTTTCATTTTCTGAATTCCTGATTAAATAAATTGGTGTTGCAATGTTCCTTTTTACTGTGATATATGTTCTGATCACTAGATGTACTGCAAACCCAGGTCAAATGATTGCTGGATATTCTTGCAGAACGCTTACAACAAATGTAACAAAGCCATTTGTTCTTTGATCTATTAAGCATTCTGTTTACTTCGTAATTATGAACGAAACATTGCCACTGCTGTAAGCTAGTGGGCATGAATTAATTTAGACGTAGCAGTTTGAAGAGCCAAAAACCTATTAACCCTGCACAGTGAACTTCTTTTGGCATTGCGGTTGCCTGCATATCGGCTGTCAGCTAGTTATGACAACGATGTGGAATTCTTTGGGTCGGCAAATTATTACTACAATAATGTTGCTCAATAGTCGATTTTACCGTATTCACTGAATTAGAAATTATAAACGTGTAAAGAAAAAATACAATACATGAATTATTTTAGTTTCAATTGACCCGAAGTCACCAGCGAAAGTTCAAAACGGTATGACGTAAGTCTGGAGGCTTTTCATGAGTACACTTTCATCAGGATTTTAATTAATGGAAACTCTACTTTTAAAAAATGTTAATAAATGTAAAAATTTGGGACGTTTCCATAGAACACCAACCCACCTTTTCTTTTCCCGTGACTTACACCCGGCTTCAATTGCTTTATTGCGAAACTTTCATCGATTGGTCTTCATAATAACATCTTCATCAGATTACTTTCCGAACTTTACGAAGTCATCCAGTCAATTCTGAAAGAAATAGCGTTTGTTTCGCAGGCTACTTCTGTAGTTGTACCTTGCGCATCTGTAAGCCAAATTTTGATAACCTGGAACACTAAGTAGGTCTTGCTAGGATTATAGTCATGGCAGCTCACTGCCATGGAAGGCACATGGATACGCCGCAATTGACTGAGGTGTCATTAAGGGAGGCAGGGTGCACTTGCCCAACAAATTTCAGAGTGCCCCCATCCTTGTACCTCTAATAAAAGGTTGGCTACTAAAAAATAACGCACGAGCATTACCAAAAATGGCTTAGATTAAACAATGATGGGAATGCCAAAGACTTAAGTAGTCATTTATGATGTTTCCGTATTTCATTTTGCTTCGGTTTGGAACCTCTGACAATTAGGGATAATAAAAGAAACACATTTGGCACCACGAAACTTTTCATGAAAGTAGTACTCAGTGCTTTAAATATTGCATTATCGACCTACAGTATAACTACCAAACTTTGACCGCATCTCCCGGATAATAAATACATTACACTTCTGAAAGTTACATCCTTGCTTACTGAAAGTTGATGATGGCTGTGGCGTCTATAGCATTAATATTGGTGAGTGTGATTGTCAAATATGCCAAACCACAATGGGTGCGTTGCATGAGGGTTTTCTCGTGGTTTGGGAGGCTGTGGGGGCTAAAGCCAACTTCCCGTGAAAAATGGAAAAATGAGGGCCAAAAATGTGCTTCTTTTTGCAGTTTTCAAGGATCAAAACCCTTTATTTGTCGCCTTTTCAATAAAACATTAAAAACTTCCAAGGCAATTTTTCCAAACATTTTTCCAACATCACGTTCCCCTTACCTATCTTCCCCTCTGCTTCCTTCACCCTAACCTCTCTTCCCCTCCTCAGGATGGTTTGATATGTTCACCCCCCTCCCCTTTTCCAGATGAGGACAGCTTCCTACTGTTATAAAAATGTTCATGAATGGCCCTACATAGCTAGGTATATTTTGGCTTCATGACCAATTAAATAGTAAGTATACCTATACATCCTTCAGGTACTATGTTCTTAAGGCGCGGCCCGCAACGAGAGTTAGGATATGGGGCCTTCATACCCTGCTATATAGTTTGGCCCTACTCACTTCAAGCCCTGCCAAGATGCTTCCATTACTCAGAAACGGTTTTGTTACCAAATCTTGCATGAAACCCTCACAGGCAAAGGATCCGTACAAGGTTATAATACAAACTCAAATAACCAAGACCTAAGTCTTCGTAACATTACATGAAACCTGCTCGTCGACCACTGAATCCTCGAACGAAGTCAACGTTACTATTGCCTTTAGGGCTGAGACCTCTATTATGTCCAAACTCTTCTACGTTTTTGTAATTTCCAAAAAATGTTGTAACTGTTTATCCCCAAAATCAGTAGTTAATCCTAGAGGCAAACTCCAATATTTGAAGTATACCTGAACAGGTCTGTTAGGGTTTGAAAAAATGGCAAACAATTTAAAAAGGCCGTGCTGCTTACACATAGAAAGGTGGATATGTCACTAAATATACGTGCATGTGTATGTACAAGGTGTGTGTACACAGCTCACACAACGTACCATGCTTTAAAGGTCAAGACTAGGCGAAGGAGCGAACAGATGAACTTTGCATACCAGCTCTGAGTGCAGTCCAAATGTACATGATACAAATGTCAAGTATTGGACCCCCCCCCACCCCCCACAGTTATCCTTCTTAAAGTATCATGTTTACAACGATATCATTTTTGTGACCTCAAATGACCTTTGACCACCACGAAAAATGATAAGGATCATCTACTCAATATTAGCAATCCACATGCTAAGTATAAATCCCTCACAGTTATCATTCTTGAGATATACTGTTTACAAAGTTTTGAGCTTTTGACTGCTGGTGACCCCAAATGCCCTTTGACTTCCAACAAAAATAATAGGATCATGGGCAATTCACATGCAAATTTTGAGATCCTCACAGTTACTCTCCTTGAGATATCGTGTTTACAAGATTTTGTCTTTTTGACCTGTCGTGACCCCAAATGTTGTTTGACCTCCACCAAAACAATAGGGATCATCTACTCGATATGGACAACCTACACGCCAAGTGTGAGATCTCTCGGAGTTACCCTTCTTGAGATACTGCGTTTACAAGCAAAGCGTCACACACGTACAATCACGCACACACATGCACACTATCGGCATCGAAAAGATTCCTTCGGCCTTTGGCAAGGAATCAACAAAAGTACACAAGTCGGTAACAGAATTACACTTTTTGAATGAATGTTAAATTATCGTGTTTTTGTTTGCTCTTTTATGTTCATGACATTAAAAATCTGGACAGTAAAATATAATAAATAAATTACCGGCAACTTCAACAAGTAATACTAAATAACCTCAATTAGAAGTGAAATTAAATTAGGGGAGCCAGCATTTCTTCTGGTAACCTTCTCGTATATTCTCTGTTCAATATACTTCTGCAAAGTAATACACTCTTTTAAAGAAATTAAGCAAGCATTGACCGTAGGGATAGTCTTAACCTTCTTGCAACCAAAATATACTTCTTTTGTTTCAAAATAACGCAATATACTTCTTTATACTTTCGTTTTGTGAGAAATTGCAATGAAAGGTCAAATGCTGAATGAATTTGGTACAAATTAAAAAAAATTGCAAACATTAGAGGAGGCTACTTTAATAGTATGCGGATAGTTATTTGTCGGAATAATTCTGCGCAACAATTGATATTGAAACCATCGAATAGACACACCATTAGAACAAAAGAACGGAGCAGAACAGTATAACTTCTTATTTGAAAAAAAAAGGTTTCACTCGGGAGAAAAACGTTTCAAGCCATATTTATGCGGAGTGACTTACATGTAAAATATCTATCAGCCAATAAAAGATTATATCATCTATTAAAAGGATCACACAAACACTGATGAATTTTTGATGACCTTATTTCAACTAGCTTTGATTGCATTAGGTGCACCGTGGTACTCCAAAAAGTGGGTAGCTCACAAAAAACTTTTTACTTGATCCAGATGGAGAAAGACACCATCATCATCAGGCAGGTCATTGATAAATTCCACAGCAAATCCAATGACGATTAGCAATCGGCTGGATATCAACTTGGATAGTACCATTGTTCCAAATTGGTTGACAAAGGAAAAAAGAAGTCTTACAACTACTACCATGATTACAGTTGGACGGTTGAAAAACATCCCGCCAGGAATATTTGGTGATTTGTAAGCTAGCAAGTTTAATAAAATAGTCACTCTTAGTTTCAAAATTATCAGCGTTAATGTTATATCTTTTTGAAATTTCACTAGAGGAACTACCGGTATGATTTTTCCAAAAACGTGCAAAATAAGAAATTTTCAGCGCAGAGCAATACATCGAGAAATTGATCATCCCCACCCCACCCCACCCCCATTTGAGTAATTTTGAAACTTTTTACTTTGGAAATAGAGATTTTTGTCGGATTGGGGAGGAGAAAAGGTAGTACTTAAACTGTGCTAAAATGAGTGACTTAACAATAGTGATCCTCCAAAGAACGGAAAGGATTCCTTCTAGTCCACAAATTAAAAATGACTTCCAGTTTTAAAAATGCTTTTGCGTAATTATTTTCAGTTATCCTTGAGACGTCAGAGTTAAAAGTAATACCGAACAATACGAAATTATTGTCAACAACCCACGGAATCTCATGCAAACACTCAAAATCTACGACTAAACCTATAAAAGACCCAAGGTCTTCCAGAAAACATTTCCTCTGATTTATATAGAGGCCAGATATTGAGACAAAGTTATTCAATAGCCTAATTAGACAACGAAAGGACACTTTACCTGGTTTAATTAAGAAAATATCGTGAGCCTATTGGACTAATTTACACTGCCGATCCCCATGGAAATACCCTGGATATTATCGTCATTACGAACAGATACATTTAATTATTCTGAAAAACGATGAAAAGATATGGAGATAAAGGATCACCTTGTACACAACCTCTTTTTAAAGAAAAACGTTTAGAAATGAATCTATTAGCTAGAACAGAAGAAGTAGCTCCCTTATAAAAAGCCTCAAGCCTTTGAATAATTAAAGATTCAAAATTATAAAGTTGAAGGACATAAAAGGTAACCAAATACTATCAAAAGCTTTCTCAAAATCAATGCAGCAAAGAACACCGGGTAATTGATCTTTCTGTTAACACAGCATGACATCATAAGTTGCCCTAATACTATCCCCAACATATCTGCCTTTGATAGAGACTACTTTGCTTAATTGGGATAAAATTTTAAAGGACAGTTTTAATGCGATTTGTACTACAGCTTGAGGCATTTTTATAGGACACATTAAAGAGAGAGATCGGTTTTCATTTTTTAAAAAAAGTTCTAGGATTATCCCCTTCGGGGATTACTGAAACGACACCATGCTCCTTAGTGACTGACAATTACTTCTCATTGTACCATAATTTAACGATCCTATCAGGAAGTGACAAATATCTTTCCAGAGAAACTTATAAAACTCCACAGTAAAACCACCTGTGAACGGCGATTTGTAATTTTTCATTTTTCGCAAAACACCATGCATAAACGTCATTGTACTGTAACTGACCTTCTGAATTAGAAGACTCACTAACGGATAAACGATTCAAGCAATTACAATAGCATACGTACACGCTGCAGAGACGAGATTAATCATTTAACATGTAAAGTTTCTTATAAAAATTGTAAAAACTTTTAGATAACTCGCCACTCCATTTCCTTTTATCTGCACTATAAAGTCCCTTAAAATTTAAGGTTGAAAATTTTAAATCACTCTCCACTCCAAGATTTTTCTTTTTCTAACTCACTGTTATCAGGAAGCTGCTGCTACTTGGACAGGAGAACAAACTTCTACTTTAATTTATGCTAATCCAATTAGTCCCAGACATTCGTAAGGGGATAATCCTGTAAGGATTGATAATTAGACCTAAGGCTATTCAGTTCTTTTGTCTGGCACTTACAATTCGCACTTGTTATCCCTTTGCAATTTCTTTCAATTTCAATTTTATTGTCTCTTGCTACCTTGACAAATGGATTACATAAAACAATCGTTTGGTGTCGAAGAGAATGCCGACAGCCTAATTAGAAATTCAGGCTAATAATTCAAAACGTCTGGTAAGTGCTTTGTAAGAGTAGATGCTGGTGCTGTAGGTAATGTTAAGTACCATATGCAAATGGGCAAACTAGTTACAAGTCTATATTTTGAAACTGAATTTTGATCAGTTTCTCCATTATTTTGCATATTGCAAAGGGTATGTAAATATTTGGCATTTTACAGGAAATCAAAGCAACCCTTATGCATAAGCGACACTACGCGCAAAACGAGCAAATTAATTTGCAATTAGAGCTACTGGCAATGCTTAAGTTATAGGCAAAAATTCTTCAAGATGTAGCAGACGACATGCACCTACTGTGCTTAGTGCCTGACACCTTTCAAGTTTATTGAATCTTCAATGAAGTACAAAGGGAGAGGGATTAGTGGTGTTAACTAAGTTCTTTTGAGTTTGACCTTCGCAGCATGATCGTCGTCATCTAAGGGATGTGTGAAGTTTCTCCTCCTGTCCAAGTAGCAGCTCCCTGCTGTAATTGATAAAGAATTATCTCGTTGCAATAAATAATGGCAAGAGAAAAAGAAAAAGACACAAACAACACAAAAAACCCAAAATCGCAATGAGCTTACCCAAAAACCTACCCATTTGTAATGGACTTATTTCTGCAAGTAACCTTTAAAAAGTTTTAAAAACATTACATTTCCGTCATTTATAATACATTGTCGTATCTATCTTACATATACATTACTGTATTATATTTTACATCAAATATATTATATAAAGTCCACATACACGAACATATTTGATCAACATTTACAGTAATCAGAATGACTACGCTTGCTGTAAAAAATGTTTCTTTAGGTTAAGAAACAATTTTTCATGAATTTTTAAAAAGTTCAAGCCCAGTCATTTGGAAATGTTTCAAAATAAGATTCAGTAATCTCCAGTGTTACTTCACCTTTGTGTAGAACTTAACATTATATTTACCATTTTCCTTCCGACAAAAATGCCTCCTACGCGTGTCATCTGAGAGTAGTTCAAACATTTGTCCATCATAAAACTACTGACAGTTGTGTTTGCTCAAAACGAATCCAAAGATTTGCTAAGTATTTGTGATTCAAAACAATGTTGGACTAATTTTCGGTATTAAGTGTTGCATCAGTCGACCTTTGTGAAGTAATAGTAAATAAATATTATTAACGAAAGTTAATTTGAAATTTCATTAATCAAAGGAGACAACAATACTTACATCAAACTGATGCTCTGCTTATATCAAATAACCTATACGTCTTAAACTTTTGTAAATATAATGATATATTGTATCCGTAACAAATACCTATTTCTTTGGGGCCACTGCATTTACAAATTTGTAGCATAGCATCTTCATAGGTATATTTTCTTCCTTACTATGTATTCAATCGGTATCAGCTGAGCTGTCTATAGAACTATCCCGTAATCTGCCCTCATTACAATACATGCAAGGGGACTACCTTTGATTGAGGGTGGTGATGAAAGCGGAATTTATGTGACATTTAAATTTTTCTTACTTTGTCAACTTTGACACCAGGTTGTCCGTATACTGAACTAGGCCAGGAAAGTCGTACTAACAATTCCTAATTTTCATACACAACTCACATGTAGATGAAAAAGTCATAAATTCTTTCAAAATTTTTATCTAAATGCCAAACAAATAAAAGTGTTTTGAACAGTTACCCGACATGTTAAGGTGTCTTTTAAAAAGGTAACACACGGTACTGTGCAGAACCAACCACTTTATCCCAGGTATAAATTACAATCTAAAGTGACCAAACAAACCTGAACTAAATTGTGGCAACAATCGGTAAAATTAGTAATATCAGAAGGTATTGTATAGTATGGTAAATTATTAAAATCGCTATACCCTCTTTGTATGTATGCCAAGTGGGATCAAGTTAAAAAAAACTTTCGATGTGGTATCATTGCTTACTGTATTTTGCTTTGGTTGTAAAAGCAAATTAAGTTTCTGCACTTAAATTAAAAGTGGTGGCACTTAATACATAATATAGACTAGGTGTGATGTGAAGTTTTCAATTTATTTAGTACTTTCTAAAATCATGCACAGTAAGCAGAATACTGCTATTATTGAAATACTTCATGCTGTGTACAGTTTCCAAGGGAAAATGAAAAAAGATAGCTATTGGTAATGTCTTCTCGGTGAAACGTGAATAACTTTGTAATGAGTGTGAATTTAAACAAACGTTGTGTCAGCAAAATGATTCTTTGCTGTAAAGTAACAAAAATAACAAAATTTACGAAAATACTGTGTCCCACATTTCATTGAAATTTAATACTATTTTAAATGATTTTCGAAGAGTAACTGGAGATCATGCATAAAGTTTAGTTGCTGAAATGCATTAAATTACGTTTTAGGTCATATTGAAATGATAGACAATCTGTAACGACAAAAAAACTGAAAAATATTATGATGTAATCATGACAAAATATTCAGCATGTGGCTATTTTCCTGCAACTAAACTGTGATCTTCCGTTTCACGGGACAGTTCTTTAATTAATAGTGTGTTACTTTGATATATTTTAAAGTATAAACACGTTTTCTTCAGTAAAAATCCACAATTTCATCAAACCTTACATTATTAAATTTAAAGGCTTTTCTTGGTTTCCTAAAAAAAAACTAAATAAATCCATATCGTCACTCAACTAAGTAACATTAAATATGAGAGGCGGAATGGCCACACGGGCATATGACAAACTCCCGTAAAGCAGCTTTTCCGGTGGATCGCAAACTGTTGGGCCGTTGAGATGGTTGGCCTTTGTGACCGGGTGGAGGAAAATAAAAAAAAGGTTCTTATAAAAATTAAGGCTATTTTTTACACTAAGTTAATAGTATATTACAGACCTATTGCCGAACCTTTTCAGTTATGATAATAACATTATTTCTGAAACAACCTGAAAGTTCTACTGGCAGCCTACATCTTACTCAAACATAGGTCCTTTTTAATCAAGTGTTAGATATGTTTGTTTCTACACATCGGTATGTACATACCACACTTAGATATTGAATATCATAACATTATATTAACGTGTACCCATTTTCTGCATTCAGATATTACAATGTCTTGGGAGAGTTTCCGACGGTTTCTCTCAATGAACCCCCTCCCTGGGACTTGAACAAAACCCGGTGTAAGCCACGTCAGCAAACCCGCGACGCGTGTGAGTTTTGCAACTACCGCGCACTCACAAACAGAAACAGGGAAGTGCCTATAGGGTTTCCGCTCTGTAAGATGACATCCACACATATCTTTCTTAGATAAACAGTAACTCTACATCTAATTTTCAGGCCTTGGTGAAAAATGTGCGGCGGGTTTTGACAACAAATCCAATTTCGCAAAAAAATGCCGACATTTAAGAGGGATCCACATCAAATGAAATTGTTGGTATGGGTCGTTTGATATTAAAGGAAGTTAAAACTGTGGCATATTTTACAAACATTTGAAATTACCTTTTCTTACAATTACAGCAGGCGGTCAAAATGGGAGCTAAATCTTCACTAATGATAATTTTGTGATAGAAGAAAAGTCTACCTGGGAATCGTGATTTTGGAATCAAAAATCTCATTCATGCGATACTAGAAAGTATACGTGTATGTCACAAACCATAAAGATATGTTGGGTGGTTCATACGGCCAAAACGACAATACATACAAGCTTTACTTAATCTTTCAATTACCAACCTACGATCTGATAGGTATAATTTCAAATTAGTCAGTGGAATATAAGGGGGAACACACCAGCAGATATCCACTGAAGTAGAATGATTTATCCATCTTATTCTAGGTTTTGTTCTAAGGTGCCAATTTACAAGCAGGATCTACTGTATAAGGCCGGATTCCCAATTCAGTGAATTTTCTCTTTTGACCTGAGGTAAGCTTACACTAGCACTAATCTTTAACTGTAACCTTAATCGTAGTCCCAACCCTCATCCTTATACTAAGATTAATCCTAGCCTTTATAATAAACATACAGTAGCTGAGACCATAAGGAGATAGGCCTATTCCAACCTGCACACCTTTGTCCTAGTGAACCTTTGGTCTAGTTGGATTGCCTCCAAATTATAATACCAGGTTCACAAAAGACAAAAATCGTGAAGAGGAAAGCGTCTTTACCAGTCTACCACTTAAAGAGGATCCACCCACATATTCAGAAATGCTTCTTCATGCAGTTTACACTCAGTAGTTCTCTAATGCAATGTACTGCTCTTAAAGGGGAACAGTGGTAGCCATTTGACCTTTTACATATGTGTAGTATACATATAAATACTACAGATAATCTTTACCAGGTGGAACTTACATAAAACCTTTATTTAAAAGAATATATTTCAAATTTCTTTCGCTTACTGGCATGTGTGCAGACCTTCGACGGCGTACTCGTTGAAATCATCTTACTAGTGCGCAGGCATATTTGAAAAAAGACGACTAAGATATCAGCTGATTGCTGACGTAAAACGCGCACCTCACGATTTCCAGAGCAAAATATTGCCAACTCAAATAGATTTAAGGAGACCTTCTTAGTTTTTCTGACTGGTGGTTCAAAATTTCAAATTAATATATTTTAAATTATAAAAATATATGTAAATTATAACAAAGATTTCTGTGGGATTTTTTATGCCCCACAGCTAAAAACACTGAATAGTTCTTGCCCATTTATAGTACGTAATATTGCAAGAGGATGCTATCGAGAAGAACTCTCTTTCAGTGGTGCCTTTTTCCGAACCCATGGTAGCACGCTGAAGGGCTGTGTTCATGTATTGTTTGGATAGTTCTTCATAAAGATTTCTATACGTAAATGATGATTATCTGTTTTTACTGTTATGTTGCCATGGGAACATTAAGAAATTCAACCCTTCGGTAGTAGTCATGAAAACTTAGGGAATTCAGATCCGTTCAGGGAAATTTTTATCTAACTTATCTAAAGACCATTCGCCTTAAAAGCCTATACCTTAGCCTGGGGCGTGGCAATCGTTCGAAACGAAAGTCTTGTGATACTGTCAGATTTAGTGCATAAAATAAAGATTTTGCGTAAACAATGTGAAGTATGATATCGTTTATTGCATATTTGGTGGAGTAATGGCCGCATTCTTACTGCAACACCTTGAAATGTCAGTCCACAGTTGTATTTGAGTCTACCGGAAGCAAGCATAACCATTCTCCATAATGTGTCCCCATCATAGCTGCCTCGAGCTATCGCTAACAGACACAGAATTTCTTTTTGGTTGAGTAAGCTTCAATTAGACGCATTTGTCTGGTAAGACACTTTTATGTATTGTTTGAATATTTTACTTAAATTTTACAACTTTTATTGTTAGATTGGCTGTTGAGAATGTAGAAGAATCTAAAATGTTTTGACAACTATGATCGAGTCCCTCCTTACTACGGCAATGCAGTGCAGTGGTCAGCACCATGCATGTGTGTGATATGCCATATGGAGTCAATATGGATTTCGAGTTGCACTTATAATTGTAGGGTGAAGGATTTTCTCGATCTTTTTATCTCGTTAAAAGTCATACGTATCAAGTATGATTTTAGTAATTTACAGATTTCTGGATTTTAATGGCTAATTTAACCCTTGCATTTTTTGAAAATTAAAGATAGTTTTGACGTTACCATAAATACTGTAGGTGTGTGCATACAAACTACACAAGCAGTTGTTGTACAACCCGCGGCACGACGAGATGCAGCTATGACATCACAGTTCCGTTGCATTGTGGGCAATAACACAATAGGCCTACGAAGTGGCGTTTAGTAAGTTGCAGAAATTTTTTTGAAAAAATTCATGTTAAATTACATATTTAGTTCTTTTAGTTTTTAGTGGTATCACAATGCTTGGAAACATGTTTTCTGAATATTGTACCTGTTTAGAAAGCTGTACAATGGTTCCTCTTTCAAGTTTTAGAAAAACTCACCCAATTATATCAGTTTCAAGAACCTACAAGTCACTATGTCACATATTTCAAAACCTAGTGAACCCATTAGAAACAATCTTTTAAATCATCTTCCAAGAGCTTTATGCTACGTCGTTGGAAACATTGAAACGCATTTAGTTCATTAGAAGAAAATTTCTACAAAACAATTCCGAGTGACCTTGTTGAAAATGTCCATTAGCCTACAACTGGCAACAGCTAAGCTTTCTAGCAAATAATTTATACAGCTCCTCTTATATAAATACATACAAACATACACACATACCGACGGACCGACCTCCCTACGTTCCTACCTCCCTGCCTCCCTGTTGAGTTGAAATGTCAGGCTGGAGCAAAGATTTGTGATGTGAGAGTGCATGGTCAAGGTGTATCTAACACAACACCGAGGTTGCGAACAATTTCAGAAGGCATGATTACTTTATCACCAACCAGAAGAGAAACAGACGGCAATTTGAGTTTGAGATGTTCGGGAACAACAATAAGAAACTCAGTTTTTTTTTATCTTCTTTGAGCTTTAACATATTTTGTGTCATCCCTGATTTAATATCTAATATGCAGGCAAAAAGCTGGGAGAGCTTCAGATATGGATTATTCGTCATGTAGGTCAAAAGAAATGTAGAGTTGGATATCATCTGCGTAAAAATGGTACTGAAGGTTATGTTTCCTACCACCAATTGGAATGGAGTAAATTGTGAATGCCTTGGGACCAACTATTGATCCCTGCGGTTAACCATAGCTCAGACTGTGGCACCCAGAGAAGACTCCGTTTATGCAAACACAGGTTGTTCTCTCAGGGCATGGGCGTCAATCCTGGGGGACAGGGGGACAAGTCCCCCACATTTCGATGGATGGGGGACACAATATCAAATGCCCCCCCCCCCACACACATTTGCGTAAAAGAGTAGTGTCGTGGCTCAATTTGACTGGTTTTTTGAGTGGCATATACGTTTGTTGGGCAATTGTTAGGTGTCACGATGCAGATTCTGAATGTAGATTTCGTCAGGGAAATCTTACTTAATGACAAAATTTCAGCGCGCTTCGCGCGCATGCGTCCCAGTTTGCACTTCTTCTCATGACCATTAAAATAGTAATTATACATGGAACTATTCTGATCACAAAACAGACATACATCTCCAAACATCTGTAGGGGCCTCGCATCAATATGGGAGCATTCAATCAGTGGCGTACGCAGAGGGGAGGGCCATTCGGCCCTGCCCAGCCTCACTGATTCCGACTTTTTTTAAGTTCCTAAAAAAACGTAAGTTTTTTAACACACATTAACTCCAAAAGATATTATATTTGGCACCAGATTGCATGTAAGGACACCGAATTTTTCAAATTTTTTCAAAGGGGATGGGGACACCCCATTGGGCCATGTCTCCCTCACTGATGCCTATTTTTTATTCCTAAAAATACGTAAATTTTTTAACACAAATTTTACTTCAAAAGGTAGCATATTTGGCACCAGATTGCATGTAAGGACACCTAATTTTTCAAAAAATTTCAAAGGGGAGGGGGACACCCTCCTCCCTTTAGACCCCTCCCCAGGCCAGCGGTCACACAACATACTGCATGCCCCCCCCCCCTTAAGAGAAATCCTGGGAACGCCGCTGCATTCAGTCTAATTTGTAGCATGATGTGGGAGGTTGAAAGTACGTTGTTGCTGTTTAACACTTTTCAAAAATTTTTACCGAGCGGTTCGCAGAAGCCATTATCGGTATAGATGGTGATTGTTAATACACTTACGACTACAAAGTATTCTGAAAATGCCCTTGCTAATCCTTCACACCTTTGCTATACTACGATCAGCTCCAAAAACATCCCAAAGATAGCACCATTTTGCATCTAAGCAACCTTAATTTACAAAAATTTCTCCAAGGGGAGGGCTTCGCCCCTCCCCTTAGACCCCTCTCCCAGGAAGACACCTTTATATAGTGACAAAGGAAGGATCCCCACTGCTGTATAAAAACGCAGGTTGAATAAAACAAGGTGCAATTTACGCGCCACCACTGCAGTTAGTAAAAACATCCAGCCAGTTGGAAAATTTGGAGTTCACTAAATTATGGACATTTTCCAGCCATGTACGATTAGCTCCAAAAATATCCCAAAGATAGCACTGTTTTGCACCTAAGCAGTCTTAAATTAACAAAAATTTCCCTTAGACCCCTCCCCCAGGACTACATATTTATGTAGTGACAAAGGAAGGATCCCCACTGCTGTATACAAAACGCAGAGCGCATATCAAGGTGCAATTTAAACGCCTGCACTCAGTTGGAAAAACACCCAGCCGGTCGAAATTTGTGACCTTCACACCCCAAAATATATCATCCTAGCATCGGACCTGGTCGGGTCCATGATCTCCTACAATGATCCACGCTGCGAAGCGTTGTTTCAGCTGTTTTGGGACATGATGAAAATAACATCTTGAAGTAATTCCGTGGACTCCGTGTATTTAACCTGGCAGATCATCTGTGATGGTCATGTTAACTTTGAAATGATAATTCTTATTAGAACAGGACGTCAGTCATCGTAACGTGGGGGGGGGAGGCCTATAGGAAGATACCCCCTCTTCAAAACCAAAGGGATTGGTTTGTGCTAAGTCATGTATATGTCCCCCGTCCCCCCCCCCCCACACATTTGAATAAGGATTGACGCCCCTGTCTCAGGGAGATGGGATTTGAACTATTTGAGCACAGTTTTTCTAAACCCCGATGTCATCGGTAAGGCGACCATTCTAGATGGAGTGGTTAACTGTATCGAATATTGAACTCAAGTCTAGAGGAACAAGTAGCACACCTTGCGCATGAAAATATTCTCCATAAAGTCATCTTTAAGTCAGAGGAGCGCCTACTCAGTGGTGTGTAATGCTTTGTATGCTGATTTCAGAGGTTCTCCAAGATTCTCACGAGTCACGTAGTTGATGATGCTTCTAATAGCATGTTTTTCAATCACCCTAGACATCTATTAGTGCCAAAGGGAAAAAACCGTTACTGAGCGAACGATTAACAAATCGTGTTATAATCTGAACAAATATCTGAGGGTATTTCTTCAAGAACTACGTCGGCAGTCACGGTGGGTCTAAAAGACCAAGCAGAAAAGAAAATAACTTCTCCAGGCAGGCCACACCTTATGTCGACTCCTAATAGAAAGCTTTTATCTTTGATGCACACTCATGTATGGCATACTGAATAGGTATGCAGGAATAAAATAATATGGTCTCCTTAACTAGTGAGAGCAGTTCCATTGTTTTTCAATTTTACAACTATTTATGTGGCCATCTTGCTTACAGAAGGTTAGACATTAATAAAAAAGAACAGAAATGTTAGACAAAGAACAAGTGCAGCCAAACGAAAACTGACGGAAACGTAAAAAGGAACTTAGAATTGTGGGTTCCACATCTACAAAAGCAAGACAAATGAGCCTAAGAGGGAAATTAATACACAAAGATTAACTTTGGAACCTGCAAAGAAAGAAAAGGGTTATATGCAAATGAAATTACGTGACAGATTAAAAATGAGTGTTCTTTTAAATCGTTTGATGTTTTAAGAGCTTGTGTAATAGGACCAATAAAGAAGCCAGCAGTCTTTAAAGAGGTTTGAACAGTAAGGTGAATAACTAGTGTTAAAAACGTGGGCACCGTTGCGATAGTAAACACTAAGTTGGAGTAGGAGGATCACTATTTGACTAAAACAATATGTAAAAAAGACAAGTTTAAGGTTTTCACATTATCATACAGGGGTGGCGCGTAATACCAAGGGTCTTGTTTTACATACGATTCGAATATGTTCATTTTGAAGAAAAAGAAAGGCTGATTTCTCGATTACAATTCAGTCAAAACAATATTACAAAAAGAAAGATTTGTAGGGATGACAGCATTGTAAATGGTTTTTATTACAGCAGGGTAGTATATGTTTGTTTATTTGCAATGTCTACTCCTTTTGATACTTTGTCACGCCAAGTAAAGTGATACCCACTTACACAACCTCGTGGGAGTAGAAAGCGGATTACAGTTTTATAAAGACAAATAAAAGCTTTTAAAATTTAAAGGGTTTGTTCATGGTGCTAAACAAGACACAAGTTGTTTTCTTGATATTCATTTAAGGTTTGCTGGTACAGAACCGTCTATAAACACTTAAAAAACTCCGTTCAGCATTCGTACAATCGCATATCAAATTTTCTGTAATACAATGCTCGACAGGTAAAGATTACTGACGATGAAAAGCAGAAAGCTTAGAATGGACAGCTGGGGAATCTCACAGTAGTCAAAGCGCAGAAAAGATTTGGCCTAAGTAAGTCACTAACATAATTGTGATGTATTGAATAAGTTATATTTTAACCAATTAAGACATAAACCACACATTTTATAACTTCTAAGTGTCGGTAAGAAGATATCACTTTGTAGTGTCATAAAGGCTTTTGACAAGTTATGGAAAGTACCACGCAAAGAGCTTTCAAAAACAATGAATAACTTTGTCTGTTTAGTAAACCAGGGCGTACGCAATCGAACAACCTGGTAAACATCAGATTTGGGAGTTACACAAAATACCATGTATTCGAAAAAAAAAAAAGAAATGTAAAGTGTGTGAAGGAGCCCCATGCCTTTTAAAACTTTTTTTCGAAAACACATGGGAAATATAAACTTTGGTATATGGTGGCTGAACAAGTTAGATGTATCGTTTTAGGAATTGCGACAACTACAGCTTAATTATTCCAGAATTTAAAATATGTACAAGACTTTTTAAATGACGAGGCTCTGTGCTCCTTTAACACCTTGACAGAGGTTTCATCGTTACCAGGGGATGTTTTCTTTGAAGCTGAGGTCATAAGAAGAATTTCTTCTGGCTATCAAGACTTACATCAATTGAATGAGGGCTACATGGTGGTAAAATATCCCTAAGAGTCTAAAAGATACACCTTGGTATTTTGTTCTCTAAAGAATTCCTGACCTTTGTACAATAGTCATTATAAAATAGTCATTATGCACTATATTATTGTGCATCTTTTTCATTTTATAGAAGTTTCCGATATTTTCATTCACTTAAGGAGTACCGGTACGCTGATATTTTTCTTCAGTATTCTGAGCGTTGCTTTTAACTCCAAAAAACACAGATCCATGGGATAACCTGTGAAGACATCGAACTACTGATGTAAAGCGGGCGCGAAAAACTATATATCCATACAAACTGTAAGATGTCTTTTAGTGCTACCAAGAAGCTGTCACGGCCCATGGTGCAGCGAGACATTTTAGATGCTGGAGTAATCCAGCTGCTATTGTCTCATTCTCTCTATGTGGCCTAGTTACGAGCATGAAACCACAAAGCTAACAAGTCAATAAGGCGCACCCATGAGTTCTGCTAGAATGTTTCTATACCAGAAAGTAGTCACAGATTTAGAAAAAATAAACCTAGTAGACTATCACTGAAGGTTTGTATCCTGTATCGTTGAGTTTCCATGAAAACTGTGAAAATCAAAAATCTATTTGTGTTAGACATTGAAAACGTGGGTCTGGAACCTGTCAAATGTCCATATATACGTATTTCTTCTTATTGAATACACTCTAAAAAAGGTCTGGTGAAATTTGAACCTAATCTGATCAGAGGGGCACCGAACAGGAATCTGATCAATTATTTGATAGATTTGGTTCGAAAATGACCAGAATTGGTTCATTTTTGAACCGGATCTAGTCAAATTTTTGACCAGATTCCTGTTCGGTGCCCCTCTGAGCAGACCTTTTTTAGAGTGTACCTAAAATCTAACTTCCCGTTTTACTGTAATAAAAAACTGTTAATTAACGGACAGCAGTTTCACGATGCACCACAAAAATGCAGCGGTCTCGTCTTTCACACCGCTGCCTGCCAAAATTCTTGAAGCCAGCTACAGTATAGTCTGACTTGCTCTTTTATAATCATTTTCTAAATATGAGGGTATCCTGCCCGCAAAGGTTACAAAATTTACTTCTTTCTCGGTCTCTGCCTCTTTTCCTCCCGTCATCTAGCACAGTGCCTCTTAAAGTGGCCATATGACACGTTAATTGGAGTAACGGGAAACTAATTTAGCCTTAAGTACACAAAAAGCTCTTTCCAAAACTGTTTTCATCACCCTTACAGCCTTGAGGATTAAAAAGAAATTAATGTTTCAAAACCGTTCAAACCGTTAATTTACACGTGGCATAGCCACTTTAAAGGAGAGCTCCCAGTTTGCATACAAACTGAGGCAGAAAATGCATGCCTTCCTGGGTCCTTCTATCCCCGTACATGCCTTTACACTCACACACGTTCTTAGGTACCAGATTTAATATTGTACGTGAACATTCAAAACCTGCCGTGTATGGCCTTAGACAATATCAAAGTAAACTCGGTCACTTTATGACAATGCCTACTTTGTCGATGAGAACGAAACCTATTTTAATGATAATGACCATTGACCAACATTCGATTCGATTTGATCTGACAAAGGTATAAAGAATAATGGTTTCGATTTTTATTGAAATGATGGAGACAAGCTAATATGATTAGTTAGTGTATCTTGAGTGTAAACCAAGCTGCAGTGTATACCAATGTCTCTCACAAGGTGTCCAACATCCAATGAGTATAAGAGAGACTATGTACAAGCATGCCAAAAGTAAGGCTGATCTAGGTATATATAACTAGGCTATCTATTATGCAGACAGACATTTATTGTTTGCAAACATTTAATATGATATGTTCTAACGGCTAAACAATATAAATGGCGATACAATACGATACAAAGCCCAGTAGTCAACGTTTGCATTCATTCTTTTCCTTGTATCCGTATCATTCGGTTACGCCAAGTCCCTTTAAAAAATAAATATGCTTTCAAATGATACAGCCTCCAAGATGGCCTCAAACCATCGTACTGGTATTCACAGGTCACTAAATGACAAATGCGTAAGTTCGAGTCCTCCTGTTGCTGTCGTTTTTTCCTCATGATATTGAAACCCAGTATCCTTATTACGTCTGGCTTAGTTTTTCTCTGTTAATAAGAGACACAAGGTAGTCTGTGTTGAAAACTAATACTGTCAAGCTTGTGTTGTTTTTAAACTACCCTAAGCGAAAAAGCGCCTAACTGAAAAAGGTATTAGAATCACTCCTATACTCTATCAGTGCCCCTAATGGGTTAGGGTGGGAGACGGGGTACGTGTATGGGCAAAAGGATTGCTAAAAGACAAAGTTGCAGGCCTGGGGTGGGATCAAAGTCACTAGACTGGTATCTTTACACTTGTCACATTACCGGATCCTGCGCCATCTTTTACAGCACTACCAGTGACGTAATTGTTTCGACTTTGCCGACCTGTAACAGGAAAAGGGATAATATCACATTCACTCTTAAAGAACTTTATTGGTTTCTCATTGAAAACCGCATTGTTAGCAGATTAATGACTTTTATATATCAATGTGACAACAATAAGGCGCCATCTTTCCTTTGTGATTTAATCTATTTACACCAGGTGAACAGGAGGAGATTTCAATGTATTTGTTTCAACCCAAGACAACGTGTACAAGTCCCATTTATTATTAAATCGATAAAGTAGTCTAATACACATGACCTACAACCTAGAACAGGGAATATAAGACAGGGTACACCATAATGTTCCATTTGACTGAGGGTTGACTGCTGAAGATTCATTACACCGAAGATCTTAACTCTAACTCGTATACTTAAATCTAAGCCAAATTCCAGTTCAATAATTTTCTTAATGCCAACGGTCATTCTATATCCAGTCCTAACCCTAATATCTACCGCAAGAAAATAGTTTGAGTACTGAACTTCAGAGAAAGTGAACTTTGGGTATTGTGAGCCTATCCGAATACAATACGAAGGTAGAATAATTTAGGCATATCACTCCACGTATATTTTTTTAGTGTAATCTTAGATTCCAAAAGGACAAGCATAGCCATGCATAACCAAACACAGCCATATTGTACGAGGGTGCCACTCTACAAGGATAATTTTTCCACCTACGCACCGCATGTTTTTCAAAAGGTTCCTTAGTCACTTACATTGTGCACCTTATAAATGATTCATGTGAGATCAACCATAATTATAGTAATAAGAATTAGTAATGAGTCAGAAGGAGTGACATCATAAGGCTAATGTTACAACACATGCAGAGTGCTGACTACGATAGTTGAAGGAGGTATTTATTGTGTCGTAAAGGAAAGAAAGACCCATGTCTCTACTCCTTGACCAATATGTATAAATTAAATTTTTCATTACGTACTTAAGAAATATCAGAGCTTCCTTTCGGAGTCAGCTGTCAGAAGATCTTTCTTCAAATGGACCTAATAAGCAGTCAACCGACCATGAAGTAAAGTGAGTGAAAACTTTTCTCACCTTCACACCATGGTGCAGTCAGTAACAAAAACTCAGTAGTTTGAGTAATGTGCATTACCTCTAGAGACCAGGAGAAAAAACTAGTCAATTACTGAGGATGTGTTCCTCCACTGGTTCATTTTGGTGGCGTCTCTCAGACGTTCGTTCTTTCTTTTACTGCAACCTTAAAAGAAGAGTCTATGCACGAATCAAGTTTTGATATGTTAGAGGGGTACTTATTTTAAGCTCTCTGGTAAAATTTGCATTGAAATCCGATGTGTGGTTCTCAAGATATTAACAGTTAAGTTATCACATTTTCAACACAAAGTAAAGTTGAAGCAAGCACATATGACATCATAACTTCACATTAATGAACAATCTTTTGTTTTTCTTTAAATTCTACAACCATTTCTCCCTCCATAATCCCTTGTTATCAGAATGTGAATGCAGAGGCACGGGAATATAACAAACTTTAAATTCTCTAAGGGGAGCTCCTGTCTCTATTAATTTTATGGTCAACACAACAAACTGAAAAAAACAAAGGGAACAAAGCATTGCTCATCAAAGTGAGGAGTTGATATAACCCCTGCGTGCACGCGTCAAGCTTACTTCGGGTCACAAATGTAGTAACTTCATTTGCTGATATATCAAGACCTACATGTCCGACTTGAATGAAACTCTCACCAAATTGCTGGAACTAAGGTCCTCTTTTTCATATGAAAATTCATTTCTTCCTTAAACCCTTCCTTAAACCTGGGCAAAAACTACATGTGCTCCATATTAGACCTTGACTTTCCCATTATCATGCATGCCAGAAGGTCGGTTGCTTTAATTTGCATTCGTATTCCTTGGATAAAGCGAGGTATCCCCCAAGCCTTTGATGCTACAATGGGCAGCTTTGATGGTGCTTAGGTATATGAACTGGTTGGCCTTACATTCTGAACAATCTTAAAAGCACTGTCATGTCTATGTCGGTCTATACAGAGTTGACGGTCTAGCATCCTTGAAAACGCTCAGGAAGACTCGCTGACAGAGATAGGAAGGAGTTTCATTAAAACCTTCTGCGAGTTTGATTTAAAAATCAACTTCGAGAATGACCTCTACATCCTTTATTTCCTCGATGCTACGATTAACATGAGAAATGGTACCTACTCCTTCTATTGAAAACCCAATGACACCCTCTCTTTATTTACACCCAGTCATATTACCCACCCAACATACTTAAAATATCCACATGGTAGTAAACAAACTAATGGCCGAACTTTCTTGCAACCAGGAAGCTTTTGACGCTGCAGCACCTGCCTACCAACAGGCACTGAATTCTAGCGATTATCTCCAAAAACTAGTGTACCCTGGTGAGAGTCTGCCAGACCCAACAAGACCGAAGGGACAAAAGCATAGAAAGGTCGTATGGTTAAACATGCCCCCTCCCCTCCGTAGCAAAACAGTCAAATCGAATGCTGGTAGAACATTCCTCAAGCTTCTAGCGAAACACTTTCCCCCGAGTCTCAAGCTGCACAAATTCTTCAACAAAAAGCCCCTGAAAGTAAGCTACAGTTGCATTGCAAACATGAAATCCGCCACAGAGTGCCATAACTCCAAGGCGCTTTCCAGGAAAGCTCTACCAAATCGTGGCTGTTATTACAAGGTCAGTCTTACCCTCTTAAGGGGGAAATGCCTAACACCAGCCACCGTTTACATATTTACATAGCCGAAGTTACTAGCAATAACGTAAGACACACATATATAGGCATGTCCGACGGCCCCATGTAGGAGACGTATAACACTAAAAAAAAAATATCATTAAGTAGAAAACTCCACAAAGATGACAATATCAGAGCACAGGTGAAGTAACAAAACAGGGTATATTTGGAACACCCCTGTGTCCGTCTTCAGCCCGAAATGTAAAGTGAAGGTTAATTTACAAACAAACAAACAACGGACACAGTAACAAAGTTAAGCCCCTTGGCGAGGGTATTAAATCACAGTAGAGAAATTGCCCAAGATAACCAGGACCATGTTAAGGCCACGAATATGTGTGGACAGTTTTATTACCCACTTGCTTTCCGATTTGAGTCTTTGAGTGACAGATCGGTAATTAGATTAGAACTGGGCAGAATACATCTTGAAAAAGATGAAGAGTGGTTTAGAAGGCGCATATTTCATTTTAGGCATTTTCATAGCATACTATTTATTTTGGCAAAAATAAACTGTGGTATTGAGTATCCTACTTTGGTATTTTTGGTACAATTTGGCATAAAATATTACTGGTAACAACAAAGAACCGTTTTGATAAAAAAAAAAAACTTCGTTTAAATTCACACTCATTACAACGTAATTTGCGTTACACAGAGAAGACATCACCAAAAGCCATTTGTTTCTCTTTGAATTCTTCCTAAAATTGTACACAGCATAATGTATTTAAATAATGTCAGTAGTCTGCGTATCGTGTATGAATTTAGAAAGCGCTAACAAAAATTGAAAAAATACATCACACTTTGATACCGATTATGTTCATAGGGCTATTTAAGGGAGAAAACTCACCGATACAAATGTTATGCTACAAATCGTTAGTGCAATGACTCCATAGAACTAAAGTCGGTGTTTGTTCAAGATACAAAGTATTATTATGTTGGCAAAGGATAAAGAACTATACAAATATTTTCAAATAGACATAGCAACAGTTTGAAGTAAGATATTTGTCTGTCTGGTAAAGAAATTTCGCATTAAATTTTACAATTACTGTACAAAGGTCGCTGACACAACACTTAATACCGGCAATTAGTCCAACATTGGTTTCAATCACAAATACCTCGGCAAATGTTTAATTCCTTTTAGCACGTTGGCAAAAACTACTGTCCATACTTTGATGGACAAATTTTTTGATGACACGTGTAGGAAGCATTTTCATCTCGCGGAAAGTGGTAAATATTGTATTAGGTGCAAGATCGGGTGATTTCATGATGGAGATAACTTATATGAAAGAAACAATTTGCCAAATTTCGTCGCATTTTCAAATGATTGGGCTTGGCGTCATACAAATTCATGATTACTTGTTTGGTCCTTTAGAACTAAAATAATATTATAACAGCAAGCCAAGTCACTTCTGACTACAGTGACTATTTAACAAGTATACGTCTGTATGAGAACTTTAAATATAATCATATGTTATGTTAATAAAACATATGGCAATATTTATTTATCGTATGTCCATGTCAATGTAACATATGACAATGTTAATAAAACATATGGCAATATTAATAAAACATATTTCATTTTTATGATATATGACTAACAATGTTTGCAATTTTTTCAAACTTTTTAAAGTTTTCTGCTAGACATATGTCGCTTGTAAAATGGGTACCGTAGGCTTTGCTAAAGATACAGCATAATAATTTAACATTCATTCAAAAAATGTAATTCAAGTACCGACTTGTGTATTTCTGTAACCATGAAGTGATGTGCTGTTACATGTTGCATTAACTATTTGATTAACTATTTGATTCTATTTCAGTAATGACTATCGTTTAAACATGAGCGAAACCATCTTTTTCTTTCTTCAGATAATTATTATAATAATAGCACCTTAAAAAATTTGTCAAATTCTTCTTAACACCGTTATCAAAATTGCAGTGAATGTTAATGGTATGTATCAGGACTTCTAAGTGTTTAACTGTTTTGGATTAAAAGGTTGCAAGTACTCGTACTCATGTTCCCATGAAGTATAAAAATCAGGTCATTATGTTACGTTTTAAGGATACAGATTGTCTTCTGGGTGGTACTCCTTTCAAAGCTTGAACACTTGAACCAAGAGAGGCTCTCAGTAATTCCTCAAACTCATTGGCTGTGTTCCCTTCTTTTTCATGAGAAGACTATTTTTCCCTATTTAGTACGTCTAGTAGAACGTTTTGATCTGCATTTCCTACAGTGTATGCCCAGGGTGGTGCGCCCTGTTAACGTGTACTGTAAAGTTTGAGTTGCTCTGATATTTCCCTGGTGTCATCATGAAAATTTTCAAAATAGCTTATATACATGTTCAACACCCCCGGTGGGTTTAGGAAGGTTAAGAATGCTTGGCCGAAATGACCAGTACAAGCCAAAGTTTCAGTAGTAGTATCATAGACGCTAGATTGGGATTTTAACACTTGTCACAATTCCCGGTCCCCACCATCATTCACAGCACCAACAATACAATACACATATTCAAGTTGTTTGAATAACATTATTCTATTAGAGAGGATTTGCTGCTGAGAAGTAAAATTAGTCCGTTAATTGAGATAGTGCATCATCACGTTTAATAGAACTGTTAAAACACTGACAAGACTGCCATTCCAAATAACGTCACTGTGTGCCTATGCAATCACTGTCTTTCTTGAGTCCAAAAGATTGTCTAAAAATACAACACTACAAGAAGAACATTCCTACCATGCTGAGTCTTAATCTTAGGCAGTGTGCCTTGTACAAGTTGCCTTGAACAGTCTGATACAAATAATCTCTCAATAATTAAACATATACTGTGCCGTTTTGCAAAATATATAGTTGCAAACTATCAGAAACATTCAATAACACTCGAAAAATGACTATTCAAAGGGGCACTGAAAAAGGAATCTATTCAAAAATTTGATAAGATTCGGTCCAAAAAGAATCAGTTCTAATCATTTCTGAAACGAATCTATTCAAATAATAGATTATTTTTCCTATTCAGTGTCAATCTGATAAGATTCTCTTCAAATTTGAATAGGCATTTTTTAGAGTGTAGGTTGAGGCAGTCAAGTTTAAAGAAAGTTTTAAGAAAACTGGTACAGGCCACAGACAGACTGAGGTAAATAAAGTCATGCAATCGCAAACACATCGATTACTATGAATGAAAAATTTCTGACTTACGTTTCAAAACCACATTATCTACTACTCACGTTGAGACTCTTGTTAAAGTTTCTTCATGTTCCATACCATAATTATCTCATCCCCACATACGTAGTATGTGGGGGATGAGATATTGTGCTTCGTTTACCATTGAAAAGTGCACACGTTTACCTCTGCCAGTCGCCATAGCAACCGTAACCATGGAAATGCATGGTAGCGAAATTTGGGGCTTTATGACCGCTACTCAAGGGTGCGGCAAAAAGGGGTGGTGAAGGTCTGGTTTTCTGGTCATGTGACCAAAGATGCCTAAAATTTGAGTCAAAGGCTCAGATGGTCAAATGACATTCACAAGGTCAAAAGTGTGTCGCGAACTCCTCCTAAACTAAGAACAAGCTTGAGCCCAAACTTGGTGGACGGGTGCATAGTCCTTGGAACTTGTGCCTAACATACCCTCAGCATGATAGGTCAAAGGTCAACCATCAAAAAAGGTCAAAATAAGCAATTTTCCAAATCTGGCTATAAAACCTGAATGCAACAATAAATGGCCCTGATTTCTTGACATAGCTTTCGTATTGAAGCGTTCTTGGCACAACTTGACACTTGTTCTTCGGAGGTCAAAGGTCAAGAGGTCAGAAGGTCAAACGACAATTTTGGGGTCAAAAGTGTGACGCGCATTCACTTAAAACTGAAGGTATTAATGACCCCAAACTTGGTGAGGGGGTGCATATTCCCTAGAATTTGTGCCTCCAATATCATCAGCATGATAGGTCAAAGGTCACGATAGGTCAAAATAAGCAAATTTTTAAATCTGGCTGCAAAAGCTGAACGAAACATTTAACGATCCTCATTTCTTCGCATAACTTTCTGATAGACACCTACTTTACACAACTTGACACTTGACCTTCTGAGGTCAAAGGTCACGAGGTCAGAAGGTCAAACGACAATTTTGGGGTCAAAAGTGTGCCGTGCACTCACTCAAAACTGAGGGTACTACTGACCCCAAACTTGGTGAGGGGTGCATAGTCCTTGGAATTTGTGCCTCCAGTACCCTCAGCATGATAGGTCAAAGGTCAGAGGTCAAAAGTCAAGATGTTCAAAAGAACAATTTTTTCTTTTTAAATTTTGCAATAAAAACTGAAAGAAAAGGTAAATGATCTATTACATTGACCACTGTCTTTTCCTGACACTCAAAATTCAGTTTTCACCTGCAGTTTAACAAACCCCACCATAAAAGCCACATAACGACATGCTCAGATGCACACTTATCTAAGCTTCTCTTGTTCAAAACCTGACTGCTCCTAAGTAAAAACCCAGGCCTAGAGTAAACTGCGATCACGCGTGTCAAGCATGACTAGTTCTTGGCGCCATAAAAGAAACTATACGCGTGTCCCCACGGTAGTAAAGTCCAAGCGCGTCCCAGTATGAAGCGTAACTAAGTACGCGCACGGTGGAACTGATGTTAGGCCTAGGCCTAACTTAGGCTTAGGTTACGCTAAATTAACTAAAAGTAATAACGCTAACAGGCTAGGTAGGCCCTATGCCTAATAGGCTTAGTTGAAATACACGCCTGGTTAAGAGCTTTGACCAAATTTGTGAGCACTGTGGCTCATCACGGAATTTTGGCTGTCTTTTTCTGTAACTCTGATGCCTTACCTTCTCTTGAAGAACTGTCTAAACTGTAATACCTATCCTTATTCTTCTCTTGCATGGCAACAACGACGTGTGCATATGATCCCTGCATTCAATAATTGAGACGTACGTCGCGTACGCGGTTTAACATATTTCTTCATGGGCCAAGTTCAATTCACACACGCACCAGTGTTTCCACATCCTGAATTCATTTTTCCTGAAATGGAATCTAAAATTTCCTGAAATCGACTTGGTATTTCCTGATATTTTCAATAACGCTTCTTCATGCTACTTTAATGGCTAATCCAGGATTTTACCCTGTCAAGCCATACATTATATCCATAGGTCATACGCCATTTCTAGATTTCCCGAAATTTCCTGAAATAATCCCTCTTCCCGAAAATTTCTCGAAGAGCACCCAAATTTCCCGAATTTCGGGTAATTTCGGGACGAGTGGAAACACTGACACGCACACACAATGCACGCATGCAAGTACAGTAGGTACGGTGTGAGAGCACTGCGCTGCTTTAGTTCATAGTGGATACACTCATATCATGACTTTGTAAGCAGCGCCAAGTTCCAAACAAATGACGTCACAAATAGACCGTGTGAACCATGCAGGCTACCTTTGATCTTGCCGCCCGGCAGACGTGTATTGCTCCTGCACCCACACTGACTGTACTCCAGGGTCCGAGACACTTTTTTCAATTTCGGGTGCTATTTTCAAAAAAAACTCGCACCCCCTCAATTCTATTTCGAGTGTTACTTTGTGATTTTTGGGTGCTATTTCCTATTCATTGATACATGGCGCTAAATGCATTACTAAAGACAGCAACGGGTTTTCTATAAACTATGCACACACTACTACTTCCCTTCAAGTGCGGTAGAACATAGACCGGTCAGCCTGACATAGCAAAAAAAGACGAGTGTGTTGGGACGCGGTTAGCTATTTCCGTCATGGGCCATTCATACACAATCAGGGGCGTAGCGAAGGTGTTATCTTTGGGGGTGGGGTGTGGAGATTATGTTTTGCCGACGGATCTGGTAATGCGTAGTGCGAATACGAGCTTTAGCGGGTGGGGTCCAGGGCCCCCCTAAGGACCCCTGGTTGGGTCCAACGGGCGCAGCCCCCGGAAGCTCTGAGGTTTAAGTATGTCTCCGGGTGAAAAATTAAGTCTCAGGATGGATATATTTTGGTTCCATAATGCATTATCAAATGCAGAGATTCCCACTAATGTTAATGTATTAGGCTATCCCTCTCGTCAGGCCGCTATAGTTTTAAGCGGTTGGTATCCAGAGGCCCGCCAGCGTTTAGCCTGGACATTTTCTCAATGCGACATTTACTGATCTGTGGCCTGGGGGGTCTAAGGGGAGGGGGACACCCCCTCCCCTCTGGAAATTTTTGGAATTTGAAAGGTGCCTAGATGGCAAATGGTGCAATATTTGAGTGGATTTCTGCCCTAATGAGGAACCTCAAAATTTACATCCAGGTAGAAATTGCGTGTCAGATTTTTTTGTGCGACATTAAGTTGTCGCCGTTAATGCGACATTGTCCCACAAACAGGGGCTGGCTAAAACACTGGGTCGGCCTTAGGGCCCCTGGTGGGGGTCCGGGGGGCTTCGCCTCTGGAAGCTCTGAAGTTTTAGCATAATCTCTCGGTAAAAAATTAAGTCTCAGGATGGATATTTTTTTGGTTCCATAATGCATTATCAAATGCAAAGATTCCCACTAATTTTAATGTTTTAGGCTATCCCTCTCGTCAGGCCGCTATAGTTCAGGAGCTGAATATGTCGTTCAGAATTGGAACACTATGTGTTCAGCATTTGAATACTAGATGCGTCAGGCGTTCAAATACGATAAGTAAATAGGCGTCAGGCGTTCAAAAAGGGAGAAAAAGTGTTCAAAATCTTAACACAAGCGTTCAAAATATGCTTTGAACGCCAGTATCTGAAGATGGGCCCTGTATCTGTTTCATTTCGGTGTTCAAAAGTTAAAAGCCTGAGATTGCAGTGAAAGGAAGACACGCGCGGCACGCATTATTTTTTCCCAGGATGTTTGTGGGTAAACCGGATCCTCAGAGGTTTGCAAAATGTGTTTGAAGTCAAGGTTAGGGTTTAGAAGACGGGCTAAGGATACCCTCTCCATGGGTAATCGGGTGCTGCTCCCCATGGTGATGATAAAAGTGAGGAATAATGTGCAGAAAGTGGTTTTTCAAGAATGTCATATGACCCAAAATGGTGCACCTATACGGAAGCCGTTAATTCCCTTTCTTTTCCCGAGTTCCCGACGGACTTAGTCACTCGTCCAATTACACCGACGGCCGTTGATACGGCCGTATAAGGCCGTCACATGCATAATCAATTTGCCGACGGGCCTTCAACTTGAATGGGCCAATTAGATGAAGAGCCAAAAATCGAAACAGCCGATAACAGATTGGCCCGTTCTCTCTCTTTTTTTTTTCTTTTCGTTCTCCGTCTTCCCTTTCCCTCCCTTCCTTTCCCTTTCTTTTCTCTTCTTTCTCTCTTCTTTTCCTCCTCTCCTCTTTTCCTTTTCTTTTCCTTTCCCTCTCCCCCTTTTTTGCCGACAGACCGAAAATTTGCCGACGGACGACCCCCACACCCCGGGGGGGGACACTCCCACCCCCCCCCGCTCGCTACGGCCCTGTACACAATGTACGCGAGTATGTGTGAAAGCGTACACCCCCCCCCCCGTACGTACGTAGTGCAATAGTGCTGTACACACCTGATACTGGCTTGTTAGCTACCAAGTTAACTAACATCACAGCAGTTACGAGTTCCAAGCAAATGACGTCACAAACACACTGATATGAACCAGGGGTAGCAACTTCCTTCCCACTACCATGCATGAATGAGCAGGGAAGGGGCACTAACAGACTAACTCATGGACTTAGAAGCTGTACTCGATCCATTGAGGTGGGGGATTGTGCACTGTTTCGGAATGTCGTCCTGGGAGAAGAACCCAAGGGTATAGGGTCCCATCTCCTTTAGAAAGTATTTTAGATGCACTTGGTGTAATATTTGAGCAAATTTTAAGCAACAAGACTGCAATTTTTTGACATTTTTACAGAGCGTTTTTGTCCTGGAAATGAGGGTGAAGGAGTCCACCACGTTTTTGACGGGGGTAGGCTTTAGTCAACCAACCCCCACCCTTCGCCTTTTATGCCTCTCACTAATTGCATCTTTATACGTTTATCATGGATTCTATTACCTCTAGCCATCTGTTATTGAGAACCCTGCATTCTGATTGGTTAAACACTGACCTGCTTTTCTATACGGTCAGTAAACCTATACACTGATAAAAATGAAGTTTTTACACATTTTCGGTGGTAGAAGAGGAATAAACCACATTTGTCGGACTGGTATTGTCTCATAAACCGTCTGGACTCCCAATTTGCAAAATAACGGACTCGGCTTCGCCTTGTCCGCCAAATGCGATTTATTGCTTAAACAGTATGCACTGTCAGTAATATCGGGAATTTCCAGTCTGCGCTTTTCATACTTTCTTTCAGGGCACATTTGCTTTGATAGGGCCAATACAAGAGGCTCCTGAAAAATTAGAAGGGACAATGATCGCTTCGTCGTCACCACCAACAATTATTCGGAAAGGGGTGTATGGAAATAAAGCACTCAAAACATCTATTAAGCACATTGTTGTAATGAGTCATGACTCGAGTCATTAATTTTCAAAAGGAAAATGACTCGAGCAATTGTATCATAATTTTCCTCATAGAAATATTACAACGACTTGAGTTACATTGAAAGTAATAAGTGATTCGACTCTTCTGCAAAACTGAGTGACTCTTACAACACTGATAAATCAGAGAGACGAGCGAAGTGATGCCAGAGGGCAATCCACTGATCTAAATATAACCGACATTTGTCCTACACATGTCTTACATACAGAGTTTCTTCACGTGACGTCATTGCGTTTCAGTCTGGCATAGTGGCCGTCACTGAACATGCGCAGAAGGTGTGTTATCGATACGCAGGCACGATACGGCCTTAGCTACAATTGTTGTACAATGGACGCCTGGTCGTCAAAATAGAGAGACGCGCAGCGCAGTGACTTCGGTGAAGAATCTCTATAGATAGTTCTGTGACGTCACAGCTAGGGGTTAGCAACCGCCATGTCTGAGGGCAAGCCTGTACACACATGCCGGGGTTGCCCTCAGACATGGCTGAAATAATACACGTGAAAAGCTCCTATGACGTCAAGTGAGAACTATCTATAGAGGGATTTCAGTCACGTGACTTTAAGCAACTAGACGCAATTTTGAACGGCAAGATCGCGCGTCTCTTTGGTTTTGACGGGCACGCGTCCATTGTGTCACAGTAGTATCTATAGTTTTGCTGTGCGTGTGTACTGTAAATTCGCTTACTGCGTGTGTTTTGTCCTTCAGTGCCTGGGAATCCCATTATCGCCTTTCAGTGAGTTTTATAAGGGATATCGGAAACAGTGACTCTGTTTCAGGGAGTTGCGTCGTTGAAGTGAAAGTAAGGCTGTACTGCTTGCGTAGTAAGCGCTATAGGGAGCCTGCACCAAAAGTCAAATTCAGTGAACGCGCTGGTTGTTCTGAAAGACACCACGCATATCCCATTGGTTCACAAATCACCTGTCTGCATTTGTTGGTGTAACTTGCAATGATACGCGCCTTCCTTCAAACGGGAGAGCACTTTCTGCTGTGTGACGTCATATGCATGAAGTCTATTTACAGCAAACGGCATGATCATAGACCCTTTTCCAAATTGCAGTTACAAAGGATTGTGGGATAGAGTTTTAGTGCACGTCATTTTTGTCAATGGCATTTTACTGTGGCTTAAAACGACGCATACTAAAACTCCATCCCACAATCCTTTGTAATTGCTATTTGGAAAAGAGCCTATTGGTAGGCCTACTGATGTGACACATCGCAATGTACACTTGACGGGCAAAATTTCCAACCAACAAATAGACACGCGACCACATGGCGTCGGTGAAATACCTTATTGCTTTGCTTTCACCCGATTCGGGAATGCAGTGCTGACGTACGCAAATCCTCCGCGCGCTAAACACAAAAACGCATGAAGCATCGGCAGCACACTGTACTAAATCCGACTGTGGGATTGTTAATATTTAAAAATGACCCAACTGCATGACGAGTATGCGTGGCAGGTTTTATAATAAACTGAAGATTAAATCTGCAACCGGAAATGAAGACGCACGACACAGTGACGACGTTGAACTCTAGCATTCATAACAATTATTGTGACGTCATAGGGACATCCTCGCGTTCGTAATTTAGTTTTGATTTCATACTACTGCGTACTTTTTATTTTGTTTTTGCTAGTATTCCAATTCAAAAATGCTTGAAATTTTGAGGTGCACTCCACAGCCAACTTCCAACAACGGCAGTTCGAAATTTTGGAGAGCCTACAGGCCTAAGCCAATTGGCCTAAGGCTCGCCCCGAAGGAATCTTGAGTTCAATTTTCATCGTTTTAATCGTGATGGAAGAGTAATGCAGTCCACTTCAAAACTTAGCCTAGGGTACCTAGACCTAATTCTCACGTACACTTTGTTCCGTGAACTAGGCCTAGGCTATTGCAACACAAACTTTTGACCGCACGTTACTGTGAGAGTAACATCGTCTGCGTGCGTTGCTGCAGTTATTGTTGCAATATACGCGTATGCGCGTGTATGAACGTAACTATAGTTATGGACTATGTCACAATTGAACAGCCATGCGTGCTATTTAGCATACAATAGTGTGAAGGTCCTAGTAACAAGATTTCACAGCTTTAGAATGTTTAAAAAACAAAACTGGATCGTTTGTGTAAATCAAAATTTTTGGTCTCTTTTTAGACACTAAGTGCAAGTAATCTTAGAATGAAGGGTCTTAAACATATAAATGACCCACACAAGTCAATTACTAAAGCTGTAAGGAGCATATGTGAATTTGAGAAAGCCTCATTCGGCTTCAGGGCCTTAAGAAAAAACAAACAAACAAACTGAATGGTAATTACGTGTTCCATGTTGGATTGGTTTAATATTAATATCACTCGATGACAAACAACTGAATAGATTCGAAAAATTTGCAACTCATTTTGTTTTTAATTTTAACCTTATTATGCCTAGTGTAATTGTCCAGGCCCATTGTTCGCAACATGTCACATTGTGTAGCCATGCATGAAGTTCGCTATTTAAGAACATCAGAATTTGCTAGGAACTTTTCAGCAAAGATGTCGACGACGTTACTGGCATGATACCACACTGCAATCAGAACCGGAAGCTGGCGAGTACCGTAAAGATGCCGGAATGAACAAACATCCCCAGCTCAAGATTAGCCTTCTCTTTTCCCAGTTTCCCCTTAGTGTTCAAACTAACGACAGTCATAGAACTGAGAACATGAATTAATTATCCTCGTAGAGTTTTCTTAGGCTATGTCATTCATCACCAACCCATTACAATAAAATTACAGAGTGCTACACCAGACTCAGAAGAAGCAAAAGGATGTATTGGGATGAGATCAGCAACTCCTTGATTGTCCTCTTGTTTACATTTGTGATTGACATTGCGGACGTGGATTGGAAACCTGTAAATTAACGATCTATGTGTATGTGTCCATATATATATATATATATATACATATATATATTTCCCTAAATGGTCACTACCGTACGTGGAAATCGATATATCGCGGTTCCGTTAAGGCGAAGAAAAAAAAAACAAATAATAAAAAAACAAAAAATAAGATACATTAAAAAATATTTCCCCTTTTGGAAACCAGATATAAAGCAACGTTTTTTCAATGGCTTACCATCCGTACGTGTTAGCAGATACGGGTACGTAACTTGGTCAACATTGAAGTAATTACATGTAAATCATGTGGTGAAACGGACATTACTCTCCGTTTACGTATTCCTATATAAAAAGCGTGTGATTTCGCAAAGTTGACCTGATTTTTTTTCCTTTTTAGATGATTTCCCCTTTTAGGCAGGTTTTTCCATACAATATTTCCCCTTGATCCCAAGTTAGCAATATATATATATATATATTATATATATATATATATGTATATATATATATATATATATATTAATACTGTATACGTTAAGTAAACGTGCATGTATATGAATACGCATGTATAAAAGTAGACGTATATGTAGTGACTCATAGTAATTTGTCTCTTTCGGCGCTCCATGAAGAGTTAGGGCTTACTGTAAGGGAGTTTTCTTATTGAGCAGCACAACTCAATTTGATACACAGACATAAAGCGCTGTACTATCGTGAGATGATTGTGAACTCTATGCAAGATACGTGACAGATGAATATGCAAATGATACGGATGGATTAATCCCTGGTTTCAATGCGGATCACAATTATCACAATGAGGACGAGCTGTGGCCACGAATTAGGCATAGCGTTAGTATGACTTTGTAGCTCCATGGGTTGACTTTAGGTAACAGACCCAGCATGCATTTAACATAGAGCAGGATATAGGAACTGGAGGGCGGACTCCCAATACCGCGTACGTAAATTCGCTGTGATTGCATGGGGACGCGTCCGCCATTTTAAAAAGGGGCAAGAAGTCACACCGTGTGCGAGTACTTGTGTACAAACTGTATGACGGTAATTGATTCGGCTAAATCCCAAGGCGTTTTTCCCTAGTAAAATGTGATTTAAGTAAGAGAAAATGTCCCGATCCTTAAAAATTATTAAAGAAGATTATTTCTACCTTCATATGTCAACACGAATTGTCCAAAAAGGGTTAAATCCGGTTTTCATCTGTAACAAAGAGCGAAAGTTTAAGTATTAAACGCACACGTATGTAATGGTCAACTCGCCCCCGTAAGACATACTCGGCCTTTGGGGATCTCTCAGGTCCAATTTAGGCTCGGACATCTCGGCACATGTGATATGCTGAACCTGAGACAACTCGGCATCTAAATGAGAGATGTCGACCACTGCGACAACTCGGCACCAATGTCAACTCGGCGCAGAAGTCAACTCGTCCCCTGATTAATTTTTGTATGGATTGTAAAAATTTTCTCATGTTTTGCTTGCACCTGGTCAGTAAAGATTGCAACTGGATGCAAAGAAGAAAGGTATATCCATACATCATTCTATGTAACAAAAAACTGGGGGATTTGTAGAGGTTTTCTCTAATTTTTTATCAGGATTTCAGGAATATTAGGGCAAAAGGGAC
The DNA here is from genome assembly GCA_029531755.1 of Holothuria leucospilota. NCBI lineage: Eukaryota > Metazoa > Echinodermata > Holothuroidea > Aspidochirotida > Holothuriidae > Holothuria > Holothuria leucospilota. Next base: position 5,818,477 of record CM055961.1, on the reverse strand, counting down.
TTCTGACCAGCACATCTCTGGAAAATGATTTGCTGTAGGCCTAGGCCTGGTAACAGTAAGGGATCTGAAGGTGAAATATTGATTAAATGAACAGGGAATCTCTTACAGCTGGATATTGATTGATGTGTGGAAAAAGTGAGAATGATAGCCTTTATACTTCAGCCTATACTTTGCTTATGAACAGCGTCAGACTGGTAGAACTGCCACCGTGACTCTGGAAATATAGACAAGAAAGTATCTACAATAACTTTCATTGCTTTATTTTTGCTTCTGTTTATACTAACAAAGGATACGGTAAAGGGTTAAGGATTTCAGTGCTCAGCCTCAACAACTGCAAATCAGCATATTTAGATTTAGATTAAATGGGTTTTGATATTACCTACAGGCTACAGTGAAAGAAAACTTAGGAAAGGAGGCCCAGTGCAGATACCATTTCTTTAATTCTTTTGGAAAGAATGTCAGAATTTATTATAGCAGTTCATATCCCAAATGCACATATAATCACTGTGCCATCATGTTGCAACTTAGTTTTTGTAATTTCTTGCATGTGGAAGTTCTCCATGGAGAAAATATGGCAAAATTAATGCTTGACAAAATTACTAGTACAGTAATTGTAAAGTACAAAACAAGCAACAAAAAGTGAAACATAATATGTACAGTAACCAAGAATGTCTCTTTTATGTTGGCAATGCTGATGCTGCACCTTCAAACACTAAAAGCAACAGCTACTGTACAGCAGCTATCCCTAGCTAACCCCCAGGGAAAGACCTGTTGCCACTTTATGCTTCCCCCATTTCCCCATGCATCCCAGTCCCAGGGTAATTTTTCAATCTTGGCAGGATGGCGTCGCTATTACTAGTAATGATAATTATGCAGTCCTTAAAAGCGACTGGCAGTTATTGTTCCCAACAGTTACAGGTGCTTTAAATTTGGCTCATGAATTTGCAGTGTTCACCAAGGTACAGCTGGTGATGCAATAGTCATGTTCTTTCAAAATATTGCAGTCTTATGATCAACTAATTGAAGATTGACAGTCTGATGAAAGTTTGTAGCTGAAGTGAGTCTGGACTTTGATGGTGGTCACACTTTGCTTTTCGTGCTAATGTGGTGGATAACTCAACAACTGGTGGCAAAGTAAACACTGCGGCATAAGGATAGACTTCATGCTCAGCAGCTAGCACCAATATGGTCTCTTGGGTGTATCACTGTTAAAACAAATAATGCATAAACAGCCATTACTGCTCAGGCAAAGCAATAAAACTGCTATGATATACTGTAACCAGACATCATGAAAAATCAAACACAAAGGATCCCTCCCTTTTTAGGGGAATCCTATCAAAAAATTAGGCATCCTTATGAGGTGCAAGAATGTCATCAAGTCCCTTTTAAACCCTTTTAAAACGTAACAACTGTGCCTCTAGTTAAGGCTATAGCACTTATTACAGTCTGGTTATATTTTAATTGTTTACTTACTAGCAATGGTTAAAAAATTCTAATAACTGCTTTCAGAATCTAGACAAAACCTAGCCTAATAGAAATGGAACGTTATTTTCGTATACGCCTTGGCTATGTAACATTATGCAAAACTCAGCACTACCAGCAAGGGTAGTAGTCTAGTCATCTGGAATATGACTGGGTACTAAAGTACACAACAGGATAGTAGGATGTCCTCAGCACCTCATCTATGTAGGCCCTATCCCAAAATACCTTTAGCTGTACACAGCTCTTACCACAGATGTTTGAGTCGTGCTGTAAATCCTTGTTATTCTTGTGACTATCTCACCATTTGCCTTATACCTGCAGCTGTCTCCATCCTAATATAACATGTATCCTTACCACTGACCCTGGCACAAAACTCAATGCAACCCCCAGTATAGGCCTAGTATGGTGCATGCAGTTCAAAACAGAACAAGAATGACACCTGCAGCCAATGTCTTTTAGTTAATTAAGCCAAACCTTACTGCATCAAGTTAATACTAGACCTAGGCCAATATGTACCTTTAAAAATAAAAAGTGATGCTCATAAAATTTGGGCTAGCCTGGACGCTAAAGCTACTGCAATCGATTTGGTCATTCACTGAGTAATGGAGGCCTCGGGTAGACTAACGCTGACCTGTCGAGAAAAAGCTCCCTGCACAAAGTTTGTACAATTGCTGGTTCAATGTGACTGGCCAATGTACAAATTCAGTGAAGAAAAACGTGCTTATTTTTAACTTCATTGAGACTAATACAAAATTACTACAAGAATCTTACTATTCAAGTCATATGCTACTAACTCCTCGTCTGTGGTTGATGTAGATAACTTACAAAGAAAGATTTTAGCATGTTTCTGAACACAAAAAAATGGTGTAATTTGTACGTGTTTTAATGTAAGTTCTGCGAACGTTAGTCGAGTGCATTCCAAGCTTTGTATTGAGTGATTAAGTGTTCTATATCTCTTATAAAATCTTTTTACGTTTCATAAAGCAAGTAATTCGTGAAACTTTCATGTTGTCATTGCGAGATGATAATTGTTGGCTTCACTGCATAGGCTGAACATGTGTTCCTGTCAAGTTGCATTACTATGTTGCATTACTATGTTTTCAGGGTGTCTCTGATATTAATGATTTTTTTGAGCTAACGGGTTTTAGGGAACGAGAGGTATGCATAAATTTTGATAAAAGTAATGGGTATATTGACGACTTATGCATAAGATAGTGTAATTTCTTTGACGTTGATGGCTTTAAGGGACTGACGAGGGATGGGTTAAATTGTTTTCACCTTAACAGTAGAAGCTTGAATAAGAACTTGGAAGATATAAAAAAAACTACCTATCTATACTAAATCAAAATTTTTCTGTATAAGGATTTACTGAAACATGGTTCAATAATCATACCTCACCATTAATACACATCGATGACTTTACTATTGTTGAAAACCATCGCAAAAAACAAAAGGGGCGGGGGGTGTGTCTTTTTGTAAAGAATAATTTTAGTTTTTGTGTCCGCAATGATTTGTCCATCTTTAATGATTTTATGGAGTCCATTTTCATTGAAATCACCGTTCCCTCTCAAACGAGAAAGTGTGTTGTTGGTGTTGTTTACAGACCACCAGCAAGTGATTTATCTTTGTTTAAAGATCTATTTTTGACTTCTTTAAAAACGTCTAAGACAAAAGCTTTCCCACTATCCGTCTGAAAAGAAAGGGTCGGCATTCCGATAAACAGTCTTGGATCACTTCTGGTACAATTACGTCTATTAAGAGGAAAAACAAGCTTTATAAAACTATGTCCAACAACCCTTCTCAGCAAAACAAGTCTGAGTACAAAACTTTTAAAAATAAACTGACCCACATCATTCGTATTTCCAAGAAAAATTACTTTACGAATATGTTTAACAATTGCAAGTATGATTCCAAAAAAAACTTGGTCCAAAATTAGTAATTTGCTGAACAAAAACAAGCAAAAGTCCATCACACCCGATTATTGTTTCATAAATGGTGAGAAACTTACTGACCCTGCTGCTATCGGTTAATAGTTTTAATCTTTTTTTTCGTTAACGCTGGTCCGTCACTTGCTGAAAAGATCTCTTCAAATCATTCTCTATCTGATTATCTTTCGGATAGAAATCCTTTCTCGGCGTTTCTTTTCCCAGTAAGTAAAGATGAATTAATAAGTGTATCTAAATCCTGCCTTAAATCAGGCAAGTCCGCTGGGTTTGATGAAATCAGGTCTTCTGTTGTTAACCGGGTTATCTGTCTTATTTGTAAGCCTCTTACATATGTTTTTAACTTATCCTTATCGACTGGGGTTGTTCCTGATAATTTGAAAATTGCCAAAGTAGTCCCGATCTTTAAGAAAGGTGATCCCAATTGCTTTGTTAACTATAGACCTATTTCCGTTTTGCCCTGTGTCTCTAAAATTCTTGAACGTATTGTTTACAGAAGAGTCTCAATTTTTTTAGATAAGCATAACATTCTTTTTCGTGATCAATATGGCTTTAGACCCGGTCTCTCTACTGATATGGCCCTTGTTGATGCCAAACACAAAAACCATACTGCTGTAGGTGTAGTTTTGGATTTATCTAAGGCCTTCGACACTATTGATCATACCATTCTTCGTCAAAAATTATTTCATTACGGTATAAGAGGCACTTTCCTTTCTTGATTTACTAGTTATCTCTCCAACAGAAAGCAATTTATCTCTCTTCAAGGTTTAAACTCTGATGTAAGTAATATTCAGTGTGGTGTTCCTCAAGGTTCTATCCTTGGACCCCTCCTTTTTATCATTTATATGAACGATGTCAGTAAAATTTCTTCTAATGTGTCCTTTGTATTATTTGCTGATGATAAAAATATTTTCTTCTGTGATAGTAATTATACACGCCTGCAACAAACTATTAGAAATGGTTTAGCTGCTTTCAGCGATTGGTTTGCGGCAAACAAGCTTTCGTTAAACGTAGATAAAACCAATTTTACATTGATATTAATGGTAAATCACTAAAAAAGGTGGATTGTGTGAAATTCTTAGGTGTTTTCATCGACTCTAAACTCACTTGGCACGATCATATCAAGTATATTTCCACACTCGTTGCTAAAGGTGTAGGCATTCTTTCAAAACTAAAACATAACCTTCCTATGAACATTCTAAGGACCCTTTACCAGACACTAGTACTACCACATCTGACTTACTGTTGCATTATTTGGTCTGGATCAAGCATTTGTTAAACAAGTTCATTATTATGCAGAAAAGGGCAATAAGACATATCACCTTTTCTCATTCGAGGGATCATACAAACGCCTTATTCAAGTCTATGAATTTACTTAAACTTATTGACCTATTCAACCTACATGTGGCCAGTTTTGTCTACCGTTCTCTGCACGAAATGCTTCCAAATTCGTTCAATGCTTTCTTTACACACAATTCATCCATCCATTCCCACAACACAAGGCAAGCTGATCACCTGCACACGAGGAAATGTCACAACAATTTGTACAAGAATAGTCTTCATTACCGTGCCATTACACTTTGGAATCTCTTACCTTCAACAGTAAAGGCCAAGCCTTCCTTAGCCTCTTTTAGAAAAAATCTCCAAAGGTACTTTTTAAGCTTGTATTAATCCCATGAAATGTTTACTGTTCTGTGTATTAGCACTCCTCTCAGGGTCTAGGGGTGGGTAGAATTTGGTGTTTGGGATGGGTGGGGGTAGGGTGGTGTGATGTGTATTAATTGGTTAGGTAGTTTTGTTTTTCTTTTTCTATGTGTATTCATCCTAGCTTTTCGTTTTTCTCAGGGAGTGTCACTTCTCGATAAGCCCTACAGGGTTTCTAAGTGCACTTCCTTTCACGCATTTTGTTACTTATACGCTTCTATTATTTGTTTGTAAATTTGTGTTGTGATAAATCAAAAATAAATGAAATGAAATGAAGAGTGCCCCACAAAACAAACAAGATGTCTGCGCCCATAGTATAAGCTTGTAGGCTTCACACCCCCAATAATTCTCCCATTGACTTACACACTAAATTAGCTCCGTTTCGAGGCCCCTGCAGCCTTGTCAAAGTTCACAGCTATTTCGTGATACCCCTCATATGAAAGCTGAGAAGTTTGCCAATCATGGCATTACAAAATTTCTATACCATGACCGTTTAGATTTTGAGCTAGAAGGAGTCAAAGTTTTGGTAGGGTACACCCACCCCTAATTCTCTTCAACATAACAGAAAACGTCACTGTTTGATATGAATTTAAAAAACAGTCTAAATCACCTTCAGTTCACCCCAAATTTTCAACATCTACACTTTTTTATGTTCTCTTTGAGATTCATGGAGTTTTATTACCCAATGGACAGATTATCATGACAAAATTTGGTCTAAACCGGAGTTAATAGCACTACTTTTTTGAGGGGGTACACTTGACGCTCACGAACATTACGCTAATGGAGTTGTGAGGCCTGTATGTGGTGCCTATATGTATATCAAAGTGTTTGAGCATGTGAGGAGTTATTCACTTTTGTACATATCAATTTCATTTTGTTATATCTTTATTATTCCCATGTATGTTATCTGACCCACAGTTAAAACAGTTTCAGCTCTGTTGACAGTGGCTTTTTGATTAAATTCCTCCCATTGTGGTAAAACCACACGTACTGTTGGAGTTTAGGCCTCCTTTGTGTAAGACCTGGTTGAGCTGAGGTTGATTGTGGTATTGTGATGTCTAGACTTTAAGACAGACGTGCCATGAGACTTGAACGTCGCATTCTCAATTTCACTACTGCGCGGCGTTTGTGATGTTAAGCCTAGTCAATCATGTTGCGGTTCTATTGTTTTATTGTGGGTATCTAGCAGTAGAGAGAAGCTGACTTCTGTCACGAAGAAAGGTCAGATTCAGCATTCAAGAGAGTTCTCATGTATCTAGAATTTTCAAGTTAGGCTATTCCTTTCTTTTCTTTTCAGTGTTCACATCTCACGGAATAAGCTCCACCGTCCTTTTTTATTATGTGTCATGCACATGCTGTGAGAGGGAGAGAAACAAATAAATTCACCACAGCCACCAGAACAACCCAGGCAGTAGAACCCGATGAACTTCTTACGTCTATGCTATTGTACACTTTTTAAATTTAAGCGCAGTGGCGTAGCTAGATATTTTTTTTGTGGGGGGAGGCAAAAGCAAAAAATTTCCGACAGATTATTATCTTGAAGAAATGATGTACTATCTAAGCGTAGCGCCACCATCATCTGGCGTGTAGCGCGCAGCGCGCAGAAAAAAATTAGATTAAAATATCTCCAAGATTGCCTTAAATGACACTTCCAGGCCTTGTCAGTAACCATTTCGATGTGTAATTCTGCTTAAAAACATAAGAAGTGTTGTTAGTAAACCCCTAAGAATATAATTTTAGCTACTGATTTCCGTTGTAAGAATTTTTAATTAAGGTGGTAAATATTTCCGACAGAGGCCTTCGGAGGCTTTGTGGGGGGCGACCGTCCCCCTGCCCCCCCCCCCCCTCTAGCTACGTCACTGCTTAAGCGGCTGCTGAATTAAAAGAAGCACAACGGAGCTACTAATAGCTCGCTGATAATACCTATTTGTATCAGAATAACCGGAATTGAGCTTCGAGTTTCCATGTGGGTTTCTCTCGATTGAGTATGCTTATCGTGGTGTCCTTTCTCATACTTCCAAGGACATTGTTAACGCGTTAACATGTAACCCCTCGGCTCCGCAGTACTCCCGGAACAACCTGTACCCGTTCGGGTACCTTCCCCGCCGCCAGCTTTCGTCGTTTAAATCGTGGTGGCACTCCTGCACAAACTGCGGTTGAAAATCGACATTTTCCTAATAATCTTGTAAAGTTATGAGAATCCAGGAAATAGCATGAAAGGTTTTTTCTTAATTACCGGAAAGCCCCCGGACGTCCGCCATTGACCCATCTTCGGTGCTCTTATGTGACGGCTTAGCTCTGATGCTTATTTTCCCCAAACTGTGGATCTACTCACAATTATCAAAATATTTTGATAACCCTTACCTGGTATAATATAATCAGTCACGTACCGGTTAAAAAATCATAAGTCACATTTTGCCCTTCGAAGGGAATACAGGTTTTCATGTTCTGTGTATTTTTCTTTTTTGGAAATGTTTCTCAAACACATCTCAAAAAATAAAGAGCGCACAGATGTACAAAATCAACCCTAAGCCCTGGGAAGTCCAGTTTTCAGCAATCCAGCAACCTGGGAGAATTTTCGGCAAATAAATCCCCCCCCCCCTCACCCATTTGCAGTAACCTCTTTAAATGAAGGTCCTGCATTCATATTTGATTTACCTTTGACAAGAATTGCTAGTATTTTGGCTATTTTTAGTTTGTTTTTGGAGTATGGCTATTTGATAGAATAGCTGCACCTACTTGTTTGTATTTCTGCCAGCGTTTGTTGTAAAATTATCCTCTGTGTGCCCTCTGAAACAGCCTCTTGAATTTTTTGCATTGTTTGTTGCAGTGGTTTTTCCTCCAAACCGGTTGTTATCATTTACGAAATAGTAGACTTAGATGGCGCTCCCTTTGTTCTATACCTCCCGTCTGTTTTTTCTACTCTGATTAGCCTCGGATTCTATTGGTGGTTCAAGAAGGTGTGGTTCAAAAAGGTGTGGTGGACAGCATGAACTGCAAAACAAATAAATGGACCTGTTTTTGGATCACATCCTATCATTCCAGGGCTGACTGTTGTGCTTACATCTTCCAGATATCACTTCAAGAAATCATCATGAAGACTGCCTTTGTTTTGATACTCGTTGCAGCTTTGCTGGCGGTCTCTTATCAGTTGGAGATCGACGAGACTAAGCTAGAGGCCATAAGGTCGCTAGTGGATAGTCTAGACACTGAAAGTAGACGTATGGCCAACTCCAAGAACAACAACGAATATAGTAACAACAATAAAAACGAAGACATTGAAAATAGCTTTGTTGGATAAAAGAAGAATCAAGAGAAACCTGACGGCTGAATTTGAGGTTGGTATTGTTATTCCTTGCACTAGCAGTAATGCATCACGTGAATTATAATAATAAAAAGCGTGAAAAATGTTTTTTGATAATTAATGAACCAAGGTGTTTCAGTTTTTCTAAATTCCTAACGTAGTGTCCGTTCCAATGCAGATTCTTGATAGCTTTTAGAAGAGTCACATCAGATTTAAAAACACACACTAATTCTTTACTTGTAACAAGGATTCCACTACAGGCGCAGCTGCAGGTGTGTTCAATGAAAAAAGACATAGATCGTATAAGCATTTTGATATAATTTACACTGAATTCTTTTATTTCTACCCGAAATATTATCACCGTATTCATCTCTTTCGACCAAAGTAACCAGAGGTAACATCATGGCATCAATTATATTTTAAACTTGACATGCAATGTTGTACGCCATTGTGTAATTATTTCGTTATCTTAGTGCATGAGAGGTATGTAAAGTTTACAAAATTTAAGTTTTCTCATGGTTAAACGTACATTCATATCTATTTAAGGTCGAAACAATGGAACAAAAGTAAAATAAAACAACATGAGATCACATCACCTAGCTTGCATCATATACTTCAATCACACATTTAATAAAGACATGCAATGAAAGCCGTTTTAAGTCTTACTGGTGTCTCAGTAACTTTACCCTTTATTCAGATTTACATTTGCCAAAAAGGCTTAAAGTAAGCGCCATCTCTCAAGATAACCCGGTAACACTTGTTAAAGTATTAATAATTACCAAATGGGAAGCAGTTCAGTTCATTTCGTTCACATATACATCACATACATTCAATAACTTACAGTACGTAGAACAAGATGCAATGGTATAATGTAGTTGTATAAACAGGACACAAATAAATACATTTAAATTTTTATCACAGCTACCGACCTTGAAGGGAAGAAAGAAAAAAGCATAACAGAAGTCACAACCACATGCAAAACTCATATGCTAGAAGGTAACAAGAAAAAAGAAAAGGGGGTGGGTATCAAAAATGGCATAGAGTTCCGACGAAGTAATTGTCTATCAAATGAGATTTCACTTTACTTTTGAAAGTTGCATAAGATATAGAGAGCTTGACATCATTTGCAAGAACATTTCAAAATTTGTCACAAGAATTATTCAGAAGAACTTTCCCTTGTTTAGAATTGTATCTGGTAACTAAAAAAGGGCATTATTTCCTGTTGGAAAAGGTAAGAGTTGAGACCTTCTGGGGTAAATGATGTTACAAAATACCTAAGACAGACTTTTCACATAATTGTATACAAAGGTGCACATCCTGAGAGTGTGGATATCACTAAGAGCCCCAAGGTTACTATGCATCTTGTTTGTAGGGTATCGCGTTGAGAAATGGTAATGGTTTTCATAATTCTGTTCTGCAATACCTGAAGAAGCTTCAAAAAGCGGCACTAGCGACTCCAACGATTTCAGTTCTAGATAATTTTGGAGTAGACGAAAGACTAATATAATTGAATAGCAAAGGCGAAGTTCATAGACGTTCTGAGACAACAACAAATGTCGTTGCATTAAACGAGGCTACTACACAGGTCATCAAGGTGATTTTCAAATGAAAGCTTATCGTCTATCAGTAATCCCACATATTTAGCACAGGCTGTCCTGTAACATTTTGGTGTCATTTAAAGTAATATAATAGGGACAAAATGAAAAGCATTCTCATTAGAATGACAAATCGAAAAGTCAGTATAGCCTAGGTAGAGAGTAAGTTTGCCGGAATTCAGCCAAGTTTTTAATTGCTTTACAACAACGTGTGGTTGCCTCAGAGACTCAATGGGAACTACATAACCAATATCGTCAACATACATCAAGAAAAATAAGGTTCAAAGAACAGAACCCTAGAGGACACCGATTAAAATATCTGCATAATACGATTAGACAACTTTCACATACAAGGGTTGTTTTCTGTTAGAAAGGTAGCTAGAAATAACATAATACGCTTTAGCACGAATACCATAATCGTATCATTTGTCAAGAAGAACTCTATGGTCAAATGTATCAAACGAATTCCTTAAATTTATATGTAGATACAAGACAATTTATTCACTGTTAAGATACGTGTATACAATTGATAGTGTCTAAGAGTGCATGGATAGTGACATGCCATTTTACTGAAGCCGAATTGGTAGTCAAATGGGGTATCACTATTTTCCCCAGAATATTGTAGGTCGTTTTTCAATAATCCTTTCAAGTAGCTGATTAACAGATACATGATACCAGAGTACATGATAACAGACTGATAGGGAGATAATTTGCTGGATGGTTGTGATCCTCTTTTTAGAAGATTGGAATGACTTTGGCAATTTTAAGGGCATCAGGGTATATTCCAGTGGTAAGCACAAGCTTAAATATGTAAGATAAGATTGGGACAATAACATGACAAATGTATTTTAGAATCTTGAGGATAATTTCATCTATGCCGGGGGATTTGCCATCTTTTAGAGAAAGAGTTTAGAAAGAGTTTCCCTAAGAATCTCATCATCATTGACAGGTGATAAAAATATAGTCTGTTGGTTAGTACCACTCAAAGCCGCATAGGGTCAGTATTACAAGAAATATCATCAGCAAGTTTGTTTGCGATCGTAGAGCGAAAATCATTGAAAGCATTAACAATACGAATATTATCGTTAAGAGTTGCGTCGTTGTAGAAAATACTATTTATTACAGGGGTAGATTTCTTATCCTGTTAAGGAGCTCATTTAATACAGTCCAAATTTTTTGAGAGGAACACTGCAGACATTAACCATGTTCTTATGATAAGACCATTTTGAATACCTTATGGATTTGTTTAAATACCTCTGCACTTTGCTAAGGTAGCATATTTTACAGGGGGAGGATTGCTAATGTATTTACGGAGAAGTAGGGATTTTTAGACGTTTTGATTCCAGTGGTTATGCGTGGCTTGCTTTAAAGCCTCTTTCTAGATAATTTAACTTTGGGGAAAACTAGCATCATGCAGAAATCTAATCATTGAAATAAAAGCATTGTTAGCAACCTAGGGTCAAATGAATGTTAAACTTGTGAAAGGTCTGCACATGCAAGTGACTGTACAAACCTTGAAAAATTGTCATCGGTGTAAAGCTGAACCATTGGTCTAGGGTTAGAGTTACTGCTGGTGTCACTGGTAAAACAAATAGCTACAAACATAATACACACTCAGTTCCGTGATTGTTATCAATTGGTAATTTACAACTGATAACCTGGTTGCTTCATTCGTACAGGTTTATCAACAGTATTTTGCCCAATCTCTTTTCCCACTTTAATAGCAAACAGGTCTTTGCATTGTTGAGCTTTGAATATTCAAACTGAGACGAATAATTGTCAAATTACTATTGCAGTTTCAGATATTCCTGGTTATACGTTACATATCCGTAGATACTGCCTTACGTTTGCACATTCTTTAAAGTACCTCACCCTCACCACATTACGTCAATTGTAATTGCCATTCGATATCAAACTTTTCTTGTTTTTCCTACAGGCCATTTTAAACTTCAGGCCCAAGGCTGACATGGACATTTCCTAGTTTATCATAAACATTAGCTGTAAAACATCTCTGGTGGTGGTTTCAATTCTGTTACGTTGAACTTTGTCGATTTGCTGTGAAAAAGGAAGAATGACGAAAATATCGACAACCGTAAGAGTGACAACTACAAATAACAGTACCACGATTCTTGTAACAGCAGTTTCCTGGATACTCTTGAGTGAAAGTGGTAGAAGGCGCCTTGCGGATTTTTATTTCATTTTCTGAATTTCTGATTAAATAAATTGGTGTTGCAATGTTCCTGTTTACTGTGATATCTGTGATATATATATGTTCTGATCACTAGATGTACTGCAAACCTAGATCAAATGCTTGCTGAATATTCTTGCGTAACCCTTTATCACAAATTTAACAAAGCCATCCGTTCTTTGATCTATTAAACGCAATAGGCAGTCACCCAATCAGAGTTAGTATGCCCCGTCACTCTTGTTCATGAATAGCCTATTTTGATCATGTGACAATGTTTTTGTTAGTGAATTGAGAAATTCAAGGAAAATTTCTTCTTGCTTTGCCTATTGTTTGTAATAGTTATGTTCAAAACGTCTTCAGAGGTGCTTGCAATGCAATATGAGGAGATTTGCAAGAGCTAGCTGATTTTTGGTTGCGACTGCCCTTTTCCTTTAAGCATTCTGTTTGCTTCGTAATAATGAACAAAACAATTCTGTAAGCTAGTGGGCATGAATTAATGTAGCTGTAGCAGTTTGAAGGGCCAAATGCCTATTAACCCTCCACAGTGAACTGACTGAGGTGCCATTAAGGTAGGCAGGGTTGCACTTGCTCAGCAAATTTCGGCGTGCCCCATCCTTGTGCACCTAATGAAATGTTGGCTATTAAAAAATAACGCACGATCATTACCAACAATGGCTTAAATTAAACAATGATAGGAATGATTTATGATACAAACAATACTTTACACATCTATCATCCATTCGGAAAGATATTAATAAAATTTATAGCTTCAGTCCTTCACGTTTGAATGATTAAAGTAAGGTTATGGCGGATTCCACTCAAGATGTCCCCATATCTAGGCAATGGAGAGCAGAATTTAGCAATTCTTCATAGTCCTACATTTAGAAAGAATGACGATTTTCTGTAGAAATGTTAAAAGTCCTCTATAGAAATTTGAAGTCCTTTTTAGAGTTCTGTAGAATTTCTATAGAAGTTTCCATAACATACTGATATATTTCTATAGAACTTGCTTAACGTTTCTATAGAATTTCCATACAGTGTCTATAGAACATCTAATGTGCAAATAATATAATTAACAAAAATTAAATGGTGTTTTCAAATCCCCTGTCTTTGATCTTTGCAATGATGTAAAGGTCCCCACACAAAATATTCTTCTAAATTGAGCAAAAATTCCTAAAAATATTCCTTCTTTATTCACTGAAATTACTTATGGTGTAGAGTAAGTTGGCGTGGCCAAAATTTTGACATCAAAGTTGTAAATTTATGCTTATGCAGGTCTAAATCCACCAGATAAGTAGCAAGAGACGTTTTAGCCCAAAAGATAAGTATTTTATTAAGACAGATAAAGAATTTGAAGATGTATAAAACTATATTTCTTTTAAAAAATATGAAGTAACATTTTTCAGTATAACTAACGTGTCAAAGAGCATAATAACATAGCTTAATTTTTTTTGACAAACAAATCTTCGAAAATTATGCCGAACTTCGCTCCCGACCGCATCCTGGCTCTTCGCCAGAGAGTCAGGGGACTTTTGGAAAAAAGCCCGACCGCATCCGGTTGTGGGGTTTGTTTAAACGTGGGATATAATGAGGTTACCCTTTGCCACAACTGCCCCCGGGGCATTCTTGGGCAAGGTGCACCTGTATTTGGCCAGTGCTTTTTGCGTGTGGTTGCCTTCGGGCGTGGTGTTGTCTTCGGGGGTGGTGTTGCCTTCGGGCATGGCGATATGGGGTGGTTTTGGTTTGTGGTTGTTGGGAGGCTCGGGTGCTGTTGGGGGTTCGTGTGGGGTTGGGGTCGGGGCGGTGGTCGCTGTCGGCGGTGGGTGGTGGTGTCGAGGGCGGTTGTCGGTGATGGGTGTGGTGGTGGCTTCTGTTTGTTGGTGGTAACAAAGACTCTTTTGTTTCCTTCGTGGCGTGTGGATAGTTTTGGTATTCTGTTTGTCATCCGTCTGGTTTTGCTTGGTTTTGTTTTCGATCGTGTCCGTTTCGAAACACGTTAAAGGAAATAATACCTCTGGTCGGTAGTTCTTGTTAAGTATTAAGTTGTCTCTTGGGGACGTATAGCTCCTTTAGGGAGCAGAACTCCTTCGGGAGTACTGTTTTGGTCTTGGCCCCTGGCTCTTCGCCAGAGAGTAGAGGGGACTTTTGGAAAAAGCGGCTCTCTTGGCCGAGATACGAGGGGGCATTGAAAAAGTAAGAGTATCTTGGATGCAAAAATCTCATACACATATGTTCATAGAGTCGAATGGACAACTTCTGTTTTTCACAAAGTAATTGCAGACATTTATCTATAAACTTCCATACAGTTTCTATAGAAAATCCACGCATTCTCTGTAGAAATCTGTCCATACCTAAGAATCTTCAGTGTCTGTTTTTTGTGGAATCTTTCTATAGAAACCTATAGAGTTTCTTTAGAAAAGTGGCCCACTTTCTATAGAACCTCCGTGGGGTTTCTGTAGAGTTTCTATAGAGATTCTAGTGTGTCTTTAGAGCGATTCTATAGAAACTCTATAGGATTCCATAGAGAGTCTATAGGATTTTCTACTGCGGTTTCTATAGAAAATCTTATGTAGTTTCTATAGAAAATCTTTCGATGGAATTCTATAGACGATTTTAGTACGGGTTACACTGTAAACATAATTCTCACTTTAGAGCATTGTTAGGTGGTTGCAGTGAAAGTCTACTAGGACAATTACTTCCCGCCCCTTGAGTGACAAAAATAGCCACACCCTATCAGTCTGCATTTTCCTTTGCATTTCTGTGTTTTTGTTTTTTTCCTATTCACACTCCTAACACACAATTGAAAAAGTAATGAATGACGGGGTAATTAACCATTAAACTCATTTATAAAAAAATTGTGACAAGAAACATTTCGTTAAAATTAAGTTTTGATCATTATGCAATCCCTGTTCAAATACAGACAATAAGTGAAGCTTACAAACTTGATTGACAGGTTTGCAACTCATCTTACAAACAGCTGATGTGATCAGAGCTAGAGCAGTAAATGTATAGGCTACGTTATTTAAGAAAGGTGGGTCTATCAAGAGCTTGGACGAGCAAAACAAACCACAATTTCGCAATTTCATAAAAACTACAATTTTTACGTTTTCGGTGACTATAGGAAGAGATACATGCCACCCAGGGAGATGCAGTGTCATCTCCCTGGTTCACCATATACAGTTCACCTCTCACACAGTGGACACTATTCACGGGACGTAACAGAAGTGGTAATTCATTATTGGAAGTACTACCTGGGAGCAGTAGCCCCATGATCTGTTGAAGGCTATATTTTGTAATGTTTTTCGAGTGACTTTACAGGTTTGTTGTTTTCGTTTTCTGCTAGGGCCTAGACCGATAGTACCAGTTAAGCACCAAAAATCTCTTTTACATTCTACCCTCTCGAGAGCGAAGCAACCTGCTAAGGACCAAGGGCTTCAATTTGAATTGCAGTAACCTAATTTGTGAGTAGAATACCAGGGAGGTGGTAAAACCCCGAAGTATAGTTACTGTAGTTCAATACAGACAATATAACAATATTCCCAGTATTTCGTAATTTAGGCCTACGAATATTTTGCACATGCCATAGTCGGCGTCTGTTATTGTCTGACGTACGTGATAAAAAGGATTTGATTGGTGGATTTCAAATCAGGGGTGAAGAAGGTGTGGTTTTGCATGCGTAATTGTTTAGTTCAATAAATTTATCAGTTTTCACAAAAAGGTTGATTAGGCCTACTTGTCAATCAGTGCTTACTGGGTAGAATTTTTTTCCCAGTTACCTCTCTTTCATCGAACGGGACCTGAACGTATGTAAAAGAGGATAGGTAAAATAAAAAGTCTTACAAACACAATATTTCCCTTTAAAGGAAGGGTTTAAGCAAAAAAAAATAAATTTCATATGTAAAAGAGGAACTAAACCTACTGAATTTGGTGAACTTCTATTCAAAGCAGACATGTAGTACTCGAGATATCTGCAAATGATGTCACTACATTTGTGACCCAAAGTGAGCTTGAGGCAAGCGGGGTTATATCACTTCCTCACCTTGATGAGAAAAGCTTTGTTTCTTTTGTTTTTCAGTCTGTTGTGCTGACCTTGAAGTTAATAGGGATAGAACTTCCTCATGTGGAATGTGAAGTTTGTAAAATCCTTATGCCTCCCATGCAATCACATTCCGATAACATGTGATTGTGGAGGAGAAAGTCGGCTGTAAATTTTGAAGAAAAAAACAAAGGTCTGCTCATTAATGTGAGACTATGACTTCCATGTGCTTGCTTTACTTTGTGTTGAAAATGTGACAACTTTAACTGCTAATATCTTGAGAACCACCCATCGGATTTCAATGGAAATTTCACCAGAATGCTTAGAATAAGTAGCCCTCTAACACATCAAAGTTTGATTTGAGCTTAGACCTTCCTTTAATTAACAAGAATATGGTGAATTGCGGCCATGTTTCAAAACTATTATAATGGCGCTCTTTCATAATTATAACTGTAAGGCTGCACTCAACTACAAAAACTTCCAATCATCACACTCATCGCCCCCTCGGTAAGGAAAACGCCTCCAGAAGGTGATAACCGATGTAAACGTTGTTTCGTTTGTTTGACAAGAGCTGTTGCTATGCATATATAGGCCATTGGTTCTAAACCTCTTGTTTAATCGTTGAAATCACCGGGCGACCAAGCTAGCCATTGAGTGAACATCGAATTTCAGTAAAATGTATACACTCAACATAGGAGTCTACAAGACAAAGTGCATCACCATTCAATATGTACTACTAAAATATGCGTCGGCTAAAATCAATAATGTTCAAAATACTAAAATGAACACTCTCCTACACCTTGTTTGCTTAATTTCTCCTGCCGATTTTTCTGCCTACCAGATTTAGCCCTGTCGGACACTGGTTAAAGGCTCTCTAATCTCACTCCAGACAGTAAAATTTTCCCTACTGAGTTAACTGTTAGCCCCCCCCCCCCCCTCCAATTCATACAAAAGACACATGTCCAGTACACCTCCAAGACAGAGGCACAGTACTTAGCCTGCACTGAGTTTAAAGGGAAATATTGCGTTTGAAAAAATACCACGACGTGACTCTAATTTAATCCCATTGTGGTCCTTTACCCTTTCCAAACATGGAACACAAATAAATTGCAGCAGATCAACACTAATCTCACGAAATATGGAAAGAAAGAAGCAGCAATTTTTGTATCTAACGGGCTCATTATAGAACGATAAACCTCGCCCACACTATGCAACGTTCGTACTGCTGCATATTCATTTAGGAAGAGTGGTCATGTCAGAACATATATGCACCCATTACGCAATACGTGTTGACCTTGCTTGCCGTAATTCCACAGGAAAGGAATGGCACAAATAGCATAACGTTAAAATGTGCTTTTAGCATAACACTAAAATCCTATACACAAAATCTGTAGGTTACACCGGAGTCGGCTTCAGACCGTTTGAGTCGCAGATAATAGAAGTTGATTTAATAGCGTCGGCTTCCAATCTTGTATTTACCTGTGTCTCTTGCTGAGAAAAACAAACGTCTCCCCCAAAAGGTCAGCTCAATAGTTTTTATTGGGGTAGGGGGGTAACGGTATTTTTGCCCTGCGAAATCAGTCAGTGCCCTCCACCTCATGTTGTAAAAAAAGTAAATAAACACTCAATGACGTACCCAGAGTTCGGGGGGGGGGGGGCATGCAGTGTGTTTTGTGAGTGCCGGCCTGGGGGAGGGGTCTAAGGGAGACCCCCTCCTCTTTGGAAAATGTTTAAAAGGTCTCCTTACTTGCAATCTGGTGCTAAATATGCTACATTCTGACGTAAAATTTGCGTTCACAGATTTACGTATTTTTAGGAACTAAAGGAAAATTGGCATCAGTGAAGCAGGCCATGGCCCGATGCTCCTCCCGCGGTGCATGGGATCAAGCACCCGTTAGGGATCCAGCAACTCGAAGCCCGCCAGAACCGACGGTTTGTCGAAAGGATGCCGAACGCGAAAGTCTGGGCACGCAAACCTTATAGTCGGCGTCAAAGGGAGGGGAACTTAAAGAGTTCGAATCCCCCTCCGCTTTGAAAATTTTTGAAAAATTAAGGTGTCGATCCAAACATGCAATCTGGTGCTACATATGCTACCTTTTGAAGTAAAATTTCTGTTGAAAAATTAACATATTCTTAGGAAGTCTTTGTTTTTTATTTAGGCCTACAACAATTTTTTTTTTCATTTTTTATTTTTTTATTTAGCACGGGGGTACCCCACCCAGACAGACGGGGGTATTTTTCCGGGCAGGTTATTGTCCGGCAACCGTTCTCCCAGCTAGGTCACTGGCTTTTCCTCATGAATAGCTTCTAATTGAATGCTTGTTTTGGATCTTGGACCTTTTTATATTTTTTATTTTCCATTGGTCGGTTTTATCACTTTTATTTCAATGTCGGATCAAGAGAAAAGTACAGGCTACATGCAATTGTATAGTTTGGGCATTGTTTTGAAGTAGAAGTAACGTTCATCACTACTTAGGCCAAATGTTACCGAAGGGGATTCCTTGACGTGGCATAGCACGGGTAGCCTTTGGTCTGTAGGCAGGATTATTCAACATAAAGGATCAACTAAGGAACATATGAGGCGGAGGGTCTAGAGGGGGAGGGGTCAAATATATTGCTGTACTACACGCATAACCAAAATAACGTATCATAAAAGGTATTGTCAAAAACGGCTTAAATTTATGTATATATATATATATATATATGTATATATACATAAATTTAAGCTTTTTTGACAATACCTTTTATGATACGTTATTTATATATATATATATATATATATATATATATATATATATAACAAATAATAAAACACATTACAAAGATGACATAAGAGCACAGATACGATAAAAACAGCGTATATTTCGGACACTCCTGTGTCCTTCCTCAGCGCAAAATGGCAAGTGAAAAATTACAGCATTTTTCAAACTTAACGGTAAAACAAGTACATACCAAAACAAATGATAGACAAGCAGGTTTAGTTGACCTTGGCAGCTTGGGAAGGGTTATTAATTACAAAGGGGAAGACACTTAAGATGCCAAGGTCCTTGTTCAGGCCCCTAATATGAGTTGACAGTTTAACGACCCACTTGCTCTCAGATTTGAGGCGTTCGTTGACAGATTGGTAATTTGAACCGAGCAAAATACACTTTAGATTTGAAATGGAATGATTCGGTTCACCACAGAAATGTTTAGCAACGGGGAAATTAACAGATTTATCCTGAAAGTCTTCTTATGGTTATTGAATCTAAATCTGAATTTATTGCTTGTCTGCCCGACATAGTTGCCTTTGTCGCATATATTACAAAAGAGTAAGTAAACCACATTGGGTATCGCAGTCAAGGGGAGGAGGACGAACAATGCACTTTGTGCCGGGAGGGGTAAATTCTTTGTCTGTAATAATAAAATGACAGACCTGACACCTCGGTTTGCTACATTTTGCGTTGCCTATGTTACGGGCACCAAGCAGTCGGGAAGATGTGAGTAATGTTTTGAGACTGGGGGGCTGACGTCTGGCAGTTAAAGGGGGGTCATTGAATAACTCAGATATAGAAGAGAATACTGTAATCTGAACGTATGGTTTTATGTAGCCGTTCAGTTTTGGGAGAATAATCAAAGACAAGGGGGATTCGAGAATTTTCAACCTTTGGTTTATAAGTCAGAAGTTTGTCACGTGGGTAAACAGAGGCCTTACGTATTCCTTCCTTGATAATGAAAAGGGGATAATTGTTGTTAAGAAAATATCCAACAAGATTGCATACGTGCTTGTCGTATTCAGACTGGGAAGAGCAGATACGTCTTATTCTGTTAATTTCCCCGTTGCTAAACATTTCTGTGGTGAACCGAATCATTCCATTTCAAATCTAAAGTGTATTTTGCTCGGTTCAAATTACCAATCTGTCAACGAACGCCTCAAATCTGAGAGCAAGTGGGTCGTTAAACTGTCAACTCATATTAGGGGCCTGAACAAGGACCTTGGCATCTTAAGTGACTTCCCCTTTGTAATTAATAACCCTTCCCAAGCTGCCAAGGTCAACTAAACCTGCTTGTCTATCATTTGTTTTAGTATGTACTTGTTTTACCGTTAAGTTTGAAAAATGCTGTAACTTTTCACTTGCCATTTTGCGCTGAGGAAGGACACAGGAGTGTCCGAAATATACGCTGTTTTTATCGTATCTGTGCTCTTATTATGTCATCTTTGGAATGTGTTTTATTATTTGTTATATTACATGGAGCATACGTGGATTTTTCTCATATAATATATATATATATATATATATATATATATATATATATATGAATCAAGAAAAAGATTGTTTTGAGGCATTTTGCATTTTTGGTAAGGAGCAAAAACTGGGACATTACTGATCTGGGGCTTTGGGAGAGGTCTAAGGGTTGGGAGTGCCCCCTCTCCTTGGGCGAAAAATTGTAGGCTAATTGCAGAGAGGAGTAGATCGCAAATGATGCAATATTTGAGTGGATTTCAACTTGAAAATGAAGACGAAAAGAAGTGGTGACGAATGTTTTATTACCCAAAAATAATTATGAGAAAAACCTTAGCCATTGCTATTGTCCTGCTTAATAACATTGCCTCATAGAATCATACAGGCCTTTTCTTTATGGAGGATTGAGGTTAGTGACCGATCGGATTAGTCGAAATAGCCTAAGACTTTTATGTAGCCCGGTGAAGAAAATGACGTCTAAAATCGATGTGATTGCGTTTTCTCGGCAACATGTACTGATATAGTTCAGAAAATCAACAGTGACTCGAGCTCGATCGATGTTCGTGTTAGGTTGCACGGTTGCCAGTCAAGTCGCCCCCTAGCAAAGTCGTCCCTCACAAAATTGCCCCTTACAAACTCGCCTCCTGACAAATCGCCCCTCGACAAATAAGTCGCCTCTCAACAAAGTCGCCCCTCAGTTCAATAAAGTCGCCTCGGGCAAAATTATCATTTCCAAAAAACATTTAAGAATAGACGATAATAATAGATGAAAAGATAAGCGCTCGAGTCTACATTCATGAACTGTCACGCAACCGATTATCATGTATATTGCTTCTACACTTACGTATGCTTAGGGCGACTTTGTTGGACGAGAGGGCGACTTTGTCAAAGGGCGGCTTTGTAGGGGACGACTTTGTGAGGGATGACGTTGCTAGGGGACGACTTGAATGGTCCCCGGTTGCACAATAAACATCACATTGCATACTTGTTATAATTAATTCCTGCTATGTATGTTGGAGTAAAACCCTGGTGGGTACCGTGGAGGTGAAGCTTTAGTATGTTTAGGTTGCTCTACACGCCTTTAAAAAACCGCATGTTTGGTCTAGTGGTAGAGCACCCGCCTCTCACACGGGAGGCCCGGGTTCGATTCCCAGCCTGTCGAGTCATACCAGAGACTTTAAAACATGGAACCTACTGCCATTACTTGATGCTCAGCATATGCAACGGAGTAGGCAAAACAAGCCAGTGAGCCACAACTGGATAAAAGGCCGTGGCCGGCTCGACTTAAACCAATTGGTTAGAAACTGGGCCGTAAAACCTCATCTAACAACACGCCTTTAAAGGACCGAAAATTCGTGATCAATTTCATTGTTTTGGTCAGATGGTACGCTTCAAAAAGAACAAATTTAGTGAACAGACGGGATGCCTGACGAAAATGCCAGTGTACTAGAAACGAGGCCTCAGGAAAGTTTTGGCAATTATACTTTATTGAGCAAAACACTATTTACATACTACTTCGACATGACACTTTAAAAGAGTTATCTTGATAAAATTGTTTCTTTGTTCTTTTTCAATTAAGAGAGGCTTGAGCGCTAATAGGTATGGTTGAAGTCATTGGTCAACACTGGATTCCCAGATGATTCTGCCATAGGGCATATGCTTCGTTTATATAATATCTTGACATTGCTCACGACAGCCACGCATGTGCACGGCCTGGTGGTGCCGTACATAAATGACACAGCTATGTCCCTCCTTAAAAATTAACTATGAAAAATAAATATTCTAATTTCGTAAGGAAGAATGCACAAAATGTATGAGGAATTACACACAGAGCCGATGCATGTGCACAGGCGTACTGAGAAATAAGATATCTAGGATACTGAGGTTTAGCATTAGCCTACTCATGTAAGTTACAGAAGCTGCAGTGATCATTAAGCGCATTACTATAAGCTGCACTGAGACTGTGTGCGGCATGCAGGCGCGAAGCCAGGATTGTGTCATGAGAGGGGTTCAGTTCGAGTTCGACGTGGGGAAGGGGTCTAAGAGGAGGGATTTTTGAGTGTCCCCCTCCCCACCGGAAAAAGACGGCTTTTTGGTCTCCAGATGCAAACTGATGCAATGTGCATGCCTCAAACGTACTTAAGTTTATAGTGATCATGTGGGATTTGCCATTATTTTGTACCGAGCTTGGGCCATTGAGGGTTTCGATCCCCAAAATGCCCCTTGGATACGCGCCTGACAGTATGGTATAAGAAAGGGCGACCATTATCCAACATCTAGTAAATAAGAGTTTTTCAAATATTCTTCAAAACATTACCGGGAGCTTCAATTTCTTGGTACGAACTTAACAATTAAATATGGATCCGTAAAGGTCGCCAATGTCATAACTAGAATTTTGAGACTCCTTATTGGCCATGCAAGTTCCTCACCTTTCTGCTTACTACCTGAAGACAATTAAATGACATCAAAGAATTTCAGCAGACTTTTCTGTTTTCAAGTCTTCATTGCCTTTCAAGATCTAATTTAAATATAATGTAATTGTTATTAAAGTAATTTCTTACATTAACATCTGAAAACAACGGTCGTTACAAGTATTGGTAGACTCTGCTCTTAAAGGGAAAATGCAGTCATCCCAATTTGAATTAGTCTAGTAGTCTATCCTATTTCATGAATTGCTCTTGAGAATCATGTGACAATATTTTTCTCACTGAATTCTAAAATTTGAGTAACTCATTGGTTTACCTTGGATATGCTTTTATTAAAGTCCTAAATTATCACGAAAGGTACTTGAAAAAGTAATAAGAAGAAATTAGTGAAAATTAGCTGTTGTTTCAAAATAGGTCTGGGGGACTGCTCTTGCCCGGCCACACATCCTGTAAATTTAGCACAATATTATTTGCATACTACTCTGATATGACAATTCCAAAAGATTTTCCTTCAGGAAATTATTTCTTTGCTATTTTTCAATTAAAAGGCTGAAATGCAATGAGTAGGCTGTGATTCTGCCATATACCCTACTTCGTTTATATAATATCTTGACATTCCTCACGACACTGCTACTTATGTACAAGGCCTGTTGGTGCCGTACATAAATGAGCACAGTTATGCCCCTTTTCCAAAATAAAATATGAAAAACAATATTTTATTCTAATTTCGTAAAAAGGAATGCACAAAGTGTATAACCAATAACACACAGGACATACGCCCATGTAACGGGTATGAACAAACAACTTTAGGATAATGGTTAGCATCACTCTTGTTAGTAACAAGGGCTGATGATTAAGCACATCACTATAAGCATTGCCACAACATGACAAGACTGTGCGCATTATAATATAAGAAAGTTCCAATATTTTCTCACAACTTCTCAGTAACAGTATTTGAAATATTTTGAAAAATATGAGTAAAAGCTTTTTCTTGCTACGTACTTAACAGTAGAATTTGGAAGAGTTTGAATTTTGAGACTGCCCGTTGGCCACGAAAGTTTTGCACCGCCTTTTTCGTACTGCCTGCAGGCAACTAAATGATATCAAAAAATTTCAGCAGACGTCTCTGTTTTCAAGTTTCTATTGTGTTACAAGATCTTATTGAAACATAATTTAATTGTGATTTAAGTCATTTCCTACACGAACATCTTAAAACGACGATCGTTACAAGTATCGGTACATTCTGCTCTTAATGGCCACACCTAATGTAAATTTGGTACAACGCTATTTCCATACTACTTTGATAGTGACACTTTCAAAAGAATTATCTCAACGAGATTATTCCTTTGCTATGTGTTCAATTAAAGACAGGCTTGAATGCGTATGGGTATGATTGAAGTCATTGGTCAATACTGGATTCCGGTGTTCTCCACATATTTTCAAGAGGGGGGGGGGCTTCCCCTCATCTCTAGAAACATTTGATAATTGAGATGCAAAATGATAACATTTTTCTTTTGGATAGATTTTTTAGGGGGTGGTCGCTATTTTTAGGGCCGGTCGCTTTTTTCAGGGGCCTCAATTTTCACTCTGGGGACGGGGCGTCCCCCCAAAATTCCTTACGGAGAACACAGATATTCCTGCAATATGCTTCTTTATATAATATCTTGACATCCCTCACGACAACCACACATGTACAAGGCTTGTTGGTACCGTACATAAATAAGCACCACCCGCCCCTTTTCCAAAATAAAATATGGCAAATATCTATTTTATTCTAATTTCGTAAGAAGGAATGCACAAAATGTATAAGGAATTACACACAGAACCGATGTCTACGTGAAGCTTCGTATATACGAACAACTTTACGATAAGGGTTAGCGTTACTCTTGTATATATTACAAGCGCTAATGATTTAGCACAACACTATGAGCATTGCCACAGCATGACCAGACTGTGTGCAGTATTATATAAGAAAGTTCCAACATTTTTTCACATCTTCTTAGTTTGGGTATTTGCAATATTGTGATAAATATTAGTAAGAGCTCTTTCGTGCGTGACGTACTTAACAATTGAATGTTAAAAAGAATTTGAACTTTGAGACTCCCCATTGGCCATGTTAGTTCCGCACCCTTTTTCCTTACTGCCTGAAGGCAATTAAATGATATGAAAGATTTTCTGCAGACTTTCTGTTTTCAAGTCTTTTTGTCTTACAATATCTATTTTAAATATACTGTTGTTGTTATTGCAGTCATTTAGTACATGTACATCTTAAAAGAACGGTCGTTACAAGTATCGGTAGACTTTGCTCTTAATGGCCTCACCTCCTGTAAATTTAGCACAACACTCTTTGCATACTACTTTGATATGACACTTTCAAAAGAGTTATCTCAATGAAATTATTCCTTTGCTATGTTTTCAATTAAAAGAGAGGCTTGAATGCTTATGGATATGATTGAAGTCATTGGTCAATACTGGATTCCAGTGTTCTCCACATATTTTCAAGAGGGGGACGGCCTCCCGCCGCTCATCTCTAGAAATATTTGATAATTGAGATGCTAAATGATAACGTTTTTCTCTTGGATGGATTTTTTAGGGGGTGGTCGCTGTTTTCAGGGTCGTTCGCTTTTTCAGGGGGCCTCAATTTTCACTCTGGGGACGGGGCGTCCCACGAAATTCCTCAAGGAGAACACAGATAATCCTGCAATATGCTTCTTTATATAATATCTTGACATCCCTCACGACAACCACACATGTACAAGGCTTGTTTGTACCGTACATAAATGAGCACCGCCCGCCCCTTTTCTAAAATGAAATATGGCAAATATCTATTTTATTCTAATTTCATAAGAAGGAGTCCATAAAATATATTAGGATTTACACACAGAACCGATGTCTACGTGAAGGTTCATCTGTACAAATTACAACTGTACGATAAGGGTTAGCGTTACTCTTGTATATAGCACCCATGCTTTAAGCATTGCCACAGCATGACCAGACTGTGTGCAGAAAAAGAATTCGAACTTTGAGACTCCCCATTGGCCATGTTAGTTCCGCACCCTTTTTCCTTACTGCCTGAAGGCAATTATATCATATGAAAGAATTTCAGCAGACTTTCTGTTTTCAAGTCTCTGTCGTTTTACAATTTCTAATTTAAATATATGGTAATTGTTACTGAAGTGATTTCGTACATGTACATCGTTTTAAGCATCAGTCTATAGACTTTGCTCTTAATGGCCTCACCTCCTGTAAATTTAGCACAACACTCTTTGCATACTACTTTGATATGACACTTTCAAAAGAGTTATCTCAATGAAATTATTCCTTCGCTATTTTTTCAGTTAAAGAGAGGCTTGAATGCTTATGGATATGATTGAAGTCATTGGTCAATACTGGATTCCCGTGATCTCCTCAAATTTTCAAAAAGGGCGGGCCTCCCACCACTCACTCATCTCTAGAAATATTTGATAATTGAAATGCTAAATGATAACATGTTCCTATTGGATGGAGTTTTTTGGAGGTGGTCGCTATTTTCAGGGTCGTTCGCTTTTTCAGGAGGCCTCAATTTTCAATATGGGGACGGGGCGTCCCCCTAAATTCCTCATAGAGAACACAGATAATCCTCCAATATGCAGATATGCTTCTTTATATAATATCTTGACATCCCTCACGACAACCACACAAGGCTTGTTGGTACCGTACATAAATGAGCACCGCTATGCCACTTTTCCAAACTAAAATATGGCAAATATCTATTTTATTCTAATTTCGTAAGAAGGAATGCACAAAATGTATAAGGAATTACACACAGAACCGATGTCTACGTGAAGGTTCAGATGTACGAACAACGACTTCACGATAAGGGTTAGCGTTACTCATGTATATATTACAAGCGCTAATGATTTAGCACAACACTATGAGCATTGCCACAGCATGACCAGACTGTGTGCAGTATTATATAAGAAAGTTCCAACATTTTTTCACATCTTCTTAGTTGGGTATTTGCAATATGTGATAAATATTAGTAAGAGCTTTCTCGTGCGTGACGTACTTAACAATAGAAAGTTAAAAAGAATTTGAACTTTGAGACTCCCCATTGGCCATGTTAGTTCCGCGTCCTTTTTCCTTACTGCCTGAAGGCAATTAAATGATATGAAAGAATTTCTGCAGACTTTCTGTTTTCAAGTCTCTGTCGTTTTACAATTTCTAATTTAAATATATGGTAATTGTTACTGAAGTGATTTCGTACATGTACATCTTAAAAGATCGGTCACTATTAGAATCGGTAGACTTTGCTCTTAATGGCCTCACCTCCTGTAAATTTAGCACAACTCTATTTCCATACTACTTTGATATGACACTTTCAAAAGAGTGATCTCAATGAAATTATTCCTTTGCTATCTTTTCAATTAAAAGAGAGGCTTGAATGCTTATGGATATGATTGAAATCATTGGTCAATACTGGATTCCCGTGATCTCCACATATTTTTAAGAAAGGGAGGCCTCCGTCCCCTCATCTCTAGAAATATTTGATAATTGAAATGCTAAATGATAACATTTTTCTATTGGATAAATTTTTTAGGGGTGGTCGCTATTTTTAGGGTCGTTCGCTTTTTCAGGGGGGCCTCAATTTTCACTCTGGGGACGGGGCGTCCCCCTAAATTCCTCATAGAGAACACAGATAATCCTGCAATATGCTTCTTTATATAATATCTTGACATCCCTCACGACAACCACACATGTACTAGACTTCTTGATACCGTACATAAATGAGCACCGCCCACCCCTTTTCTAAAATTCAAATATGGCAAATATCTATTTTATTCTAATTTCGTAAGAAGGAATGCCCAAAATGTATACGGAATTACACACAGAACCGATGTCTACGTGAAGGTTCGTATATACGAACAACTTCACGATAAGGGTTAGCGTTACTCTTGTATATATTACAAGCGCTAATGATTAAGCAGAACACTATCAGCATTGCCGCAGCATGACCAGACTGTGTGCAGTATTATATAAGAAAGTTCCAACATCTCTTCACATCTTCTTAGTTTGGGTATTTGCAATATTGTGATAAATGTGCGGGTCATACTTAACAATTGAATGTTAAAAAGAATTTGAACTTTGAGACTCCCCATTGGCCATGTTAGTTCCGCACCCTTTTTCCTTACTGCCTGAAGGCAATTAAATGATATGAAAGAATTTCTGCAGACTTTCTGTTTTCAAGTCTCTGTCGTTTTACAACATCTAATTTAAATATATGGTAATTGTTACTGAAGTGATTTCGTACATGTACGTCATAAAAGAACGATCGTTACAAGCATCGGTAGACTTTGCTCTTAATGGCCTCACCTCCTGTAAATTTAGCACAACACTCTTTGCATACTACTTTGATATGACACTTTCAAAAGAGTTATCTCAATGAAATTATTCCTTTGCTATTTTTTCAGTTAAAGAGAGGCTTGAATGCTTATGGATATGATTGAAATCATTGGTCAATACTGGATTCCAGTGATCTCCTCAAATTTTCAAAAGGGGGCGGGCCTCCCACCACTCACTCATCTCCAGAAATATTTGATAATTGAAATGCTAAATGATAACATGTTCCTATTGGATGGATTTTTTAGGGGGTGGTCGCTATTTTCAGGGTCGATCGCTTTTTCAGGAGGCCTCAATTTTCACTCTGGGGACGGGGCGTCCCCCTAAATTCCTCATAGAGAACACAGATAATCCTGCAATATGCTTCTTTATATAATATCTTGACATCCCTCACGACAACCACACATGTACAAGGCTTGTTGGTACCGTACATAAATGAGCACCGCCCGCCCCTTTTCTAAAATGAAATATGGCAAATATCTATATTATTTTGAGACTCCCCATTGGCCATGTTAGTTCCGCACCCTTTTTCCTTACTGCCTGAAGGCAATTAAATGATATGAAAGATTTTCTGCAGACTTTCTGTTTTCAAGTCTCTGTCGTTTTACAACATCTAATTTAAATATATGGTAATTGTCACTGAAATCATTTCGTACATGTACGTCATAAAAGAACGATCGTTACAAGCATCGGTAGACTTTGCTCTTAATGGCCTCACCTCCTGTAAATTTAGCACAACACTCTTTGCATACTACTTTGAGATGACACTTTCAAAAGAGTTATCTCAATGAAATTATTCCTTTGCTATGTTTTCAATTAAAAGAGAGGCTTGAATGCTTATGGATATGATTGAAGTCATTGGTCAATACTGGATTCCCGTGATCTCCTCAAATTTTCAAAAGGGGGCGGGCCTTCCGCCCCTCATCTCTAGAAATATTTGATAATTGAAATGCTAAATCATGATAACATTTTTCTATTGGATGGATATTTTAGGGGGTTGTCGCCATTTTCAGGGCCGTTCACTTTTTCAGGGGGCCTCAATATCCACTCGGGGGACGGGGCGTCCCCCTAAAATTCCTTAAGGAGAACACAGATAATTCTGGAATATGCTTCTTTATATAATATCTTGACATCCCTCACGACAACCACACAAGGCTTGTTGGTACCGTATATAAATGAGCACCGCTATGCCCCTTTTACAAAATAAAATATGGCAAATATCTATTTTATTTTGAGACTCCCCATTGGCCATGTTAGTTCCGCACCCTTTTTCCTTACTGCCTGGAAGCAATTAAATGATATGAAAAAATTTCAGCAGACTGTCTGTTTTCAAGTCTCTGTTGTCTTACTATTTCTATTTTAAATACATGGTTATTGTTATTGGAGTTATTTCATACTTGTACTCTTCAAAGAACGGTCGTTACAAATATCGGTAGACTTTGCTCTTAATGGCCTCACCTCCTGTAAATTTAGCACAACACTCTTTGCATACTACTTTGATATGACACTTTCAAAAGAGTTATCTCAATGAAATTATTCCTTTGCTATGTTTTCAATTAAAAGAGAGGCTTGAATGCTTATGGATATGATTGAAGTCATTGGTCAATACTGGATTCCAGTGATCTCCTCAAATTTTCAAGAGGGGCGGCCTCCCTCCCCTCATCTCTAGAAATATTTGATAATTGAAATGCTAAATGATAACATTTTTCTATTGGATGGATTTTTTAGGGGGTGGTCGCTATTTTCAGGGTCGTTCGCTTTTTCAGGGGGCCTCGATTTTCACTCTGGGGACGGGGCGTCCCCCTAAAATTCCTTAAGGAGAACACAGATAATCCTGCAATATGCTTCTTTATATAATATCTTGACATCCCTCACGACAACCACACATGTACAAGGCTTGTTGGTACCGTACATAAATAAGCACCACCCGCCCCTTTTCCAAAATAAAATATGGCAAATATCTATTTTATTCTAATTTCGTAAGAAGGAATGCACAAAATGTATAAGGAATTACACACAGAACCGATGTCTACGTGAAAGTTCATATGTACGAACAACTTCACGATAAGGGTTAGCGTTACTCATGTATATATTACAAGCGCTAATGATTAAGCAGAACACTATCAGCATTGCCGCAGCATGACCAGACTGTGTGCAGTATTATATAAGAAAGTTCCAACATCTCTTCACATCTTCTTAGTTTGGGTATTTGCAATATTGTGATAAATATTAGTAAGAGCTTTTTCGTGCGTGACGTACTTAACAATTGAATGTTAAAAAGAATTTGAACTTTGAGACTCCCCATTGGCCACGTTAGTTCCGCGTCCTTTTTCCTTACTGCCTGAAGGCAATTAAATGATATGAAAGAATTTCGGCGGACTTTTCTGTTTTCAAGCCTTTATTGTCTGACAATATCTATTTTAAATATACTGTTATTGTTGTTGAAGTCATTTCGTACTTGTACATCTTAAAAGAACGGTCGTTACAAGTATCGGTAGACTTTGCTCTTAATGGCCTCACCTCCTGTAAATTTAGCACAACACTATTTGCATACTACTTTGAGATGACACTTTCAAAATAATTATCTGAAGGAAATTATTTCTTTGCTATTTTTTCAATTAAAAAAAGGTAATGGGTATGATTGAAGCCATTGGTTAATACCCCATTCAGAGATATTTCTGCTATATGCTTCGTTTATATAATAACTTGACATTCCTCACGACAATTAAGTACAAAGCCTGTTGGTACCGTACATAAATGGGCACAGGTATGCCCCCTTTCCAAAATAAAACCTGAAAACAAATATTTTCTTCTTATTTCGTAAGAAGGAATGCACAAAGTGTTAAACCGTTAACACACAGGACCTAGGTCTATGTAACGGGTATGAACAAACAACTTTAGGATAATGGTTAGCATTACTCATATTAGTTACAGGCGCTGATGATTAAGCGCAGCATTTTAGGCATTGCCACAACATGACAAGACTGTGTGTGTTATAAGAAAGTTCCAACATTTCTCACAATTTCTCAGTAAGAGTATTTGAAATATTGTGAAAAGTGTTTGTAAAAGCTTTTTCTTGCTACGTACTTAACAGTAGAATTTGAAAGAATTTGAATTTTGAAACTCCCCATTGGCCACGAAAGTGTTTCACCCTTTTCGTACTGCCTGAAGGCAGCAAAATGATATCAATGAATTTCAGCAGACTTTTGTGTTTTCAAGTTTCTATTAACTGACAAGATATTATTTAAATATAATGTAATTGTTATTGAAGTCATTTCGTACATGAACATCTTAAAACGACGATTGTTACAAGTATCAGTAGACTTTGCTCTTAATGGCCTCACCTCCTGTAAATTTAGCATAACACTCTTTGCATACTACTTTGACACTTTCAAAGGAGTTTTCTTGACGAAATTCTTTCTTTGCTATATTTTTATTTAAGAAAGGTTTTAATGGTAATACGTATAATTGAAGTCATTGGTCCATAATGTAGGGGCCGGATTAATTAAATGATGGGCCAGCGAGGCACGTGTCCAGGGGCTACACACTCAGGGGCCCACAAACTAGGTTATCACAAGTTTTAAGGTAATTGGGAGACGCCGTGCAGCTGAAATTAAAAAAAAAAAAAACTCACACATGAGTACCCAAATTTTGTGCATGGTTAGAGGGTTTTAAGAGAGAAGAATTTAAAAGGGTGGAAATTGTTCTCAGATTGCTCATAAATTAGTTTACTTTCAGTTTTGTCGAGGAGGTTTCGGAAAAAAACATCTCCAAATTTTTAAACAATTTAGTTAATATACTGGCAGAAAATTAACAGAACTAAACCGAAAGAAAAATAGACGAAAAATGTGCTAGAGCTCGAAACATCGATATTTTCACACGAATGCCAGGTATCACTAATTTGGTAGTTGGAATTTCATGCGCCCTGCCTGGGTAAGACATCCTGTCAAGTCAGCCCCCCCCCCCTCCCAGGCGCGGTTCTGGACCCAGATTTGGTGAAGGGGCTTAGGGGGGCTTGAAGCGGAAAAAATTATTCTCTCAAATATATAAATCGGCAACGCAACGCTGAAAACAATGATAATGAAAACGGTACCATAACCAGGGGCGGCGCGGAAGGTATATTGATAGGGGGCAAAGCATGGGTTGAGTGATCGCCGTCCTCAGAGGGGTCTGATGGGATTGGGTGTCCCAACTTTGAGAAATTTTTGTTAATTTAGGGTTGCTAAGATGCAAAATGGTGCTGTATTTGGGATACTTTTGACCGATATATATGGCTGGAAAATGTTCATAATTTTGTGAATTCTAATTTTTGGTTGGGTGAATGAGGGCCATCCTGGGGGAGAGGTCTAAGGGAAGAGGGAGGGGTTACCCCTCCCCTTTGCGAAATTTTGGTTTATTTAAGGTTGCTTAGATGTAAAATGGTGCTGTCTTTGGGATATTTTTGGACCCGATCATATATGGCTTCAAAATATTCATAATTGAGCGAATTCTAATTTTTCGTTGGGTGAAGGAGGGGAGTAGCCTTTTTTGTTTGAGGGTATGTATCAACAAACCTTCTGAAGCCCCCTTTTGGATACATTACTGCCTTCTAGTCGGGGAAATTTTATGCAAAAATACGTGTGTGGAGTCCACAGAAATATTCTCGAACTATTAAGAAAATTTGCCTTGCCTCATTTGTGCATTATAAAAGGGTATCTAAAGGCTGGCAGAAACCGGAATATATGGCCTCCTGGAAGTTCTGGATTAATAATATGGATCAGATATAGGCCGCCCCTCCTCTTTTGTTCTTCTTCTTCTTTCTCTTTCACTCCCTCCTTTCTTCTCTTTCGTTTTCTCATTTTCTTCTTTTTCCCCCTTCTTTTCCTTCTCTTTTTCTCTTTTCTTGCAAATTATAGGGGGCGATCGCCCTCCCTGCCCCCTGTGGTGCCCCCTGTGATGCCCCCTGACCATGACACATATGTAACGTATATACACTCAGGCACATATTTTTTTTTAATTTGGAAGAATGTAGCTAACGTTACTGAGAGATACGAGCAACCGGACCTGTTCACATTGATGAGAGTAACGATTCGGCCTGCATAGATTTGACTAAACAGGACTGCCAGTATAACTTGACAAGGTCAGCGGCGAAATGACTCGTTTTTAACTTCCAACAGATGTTAACTTGATTTGCATGTATGTACATACTATCATAGATGTTACTTATCCGACCGAAATTGCCATGTTATGAAATTATGAACCTATGTAATTTCGAGACTCAGACGACAGTTTCCCTTGACAAACTGAACCCACTTGGCCAAGATGTGCACAAATGTATTGGGCAATTTTGTTTTTCTCAATACACGCAAATATAGTATGAAGATAATACACAATCTCGGATTTTTTTTGGGGGGGGGGACTTGAGCCCCCAAAGCCCCCGTAAAACCACGCCCGCCCTCACCCCCTCGTTAGGGAAAAGAATGGACTTAGTGTGACGGAATAGCCTGAGAGTCAAGATAATGTGACCACAAATTACATGCAATTCCAGCAATGATGTCAACTTGAATCGGTCGCGAATGACTGTCGGTACTGGACATCGTTGAAAATGGCAAAAACCTTAGCTATATTCGGAATGCCGTGGTCTTAGTTTGCAGACGCCTTGTTCGCAAAATGGAGTAAAAAAGCAATAATTTATTCTTTATGAATTATCCTTAAAGCAAAATTGTAGTCCTTAGATAGAAGGTCAAATGTACATTTTCTTATTTTGAAAACTACTACCAAACGGCTGGACCGATTCTCTTCAAACTTGATGGAAAGGTACCCTAGGGTAGGGAAATATGTCTCACTCAGCCCGGAAGTAAAGGTCAAAGGTAAAGAATAACTGGTGTGCCTGCGCGAGGTATACACACAGAATATGTTCCTCTGTTTCATATATTTTTAACATACTTGCCGCGCACTCTACCATCAAAAAGGAATACATGAATAGACCTTATGCATTGACATCACACTGACGTCATTTTGGGTGTAAACACTGAACTATATGCTAGGAAGGATCATTCCACAATGATGTTTTGAAGCCACCATGGAGGGTCACGTGATGTAGGTTAGCTTACTCAAGTCGCCACCGCCGTAGAAACGCGTACCTAGAAGTGAATACGCTTAGGCAATGATTAGTCAGGGTAACCCTGCCGTCGAGGTATGCTTTATTTGGTCTGTTCATACCCCCTCGACGTCAGGGCGCACATAACGACCAAAGTGATTTCACGAACCAAAATTTTTTGGTTCGCCAATCAGCGACAGTAACCCTAAAATAGACATGATTATTCATATTAGGCTCAGGTTAACTTATGCATAAACATCATACGTCATAAAACTTCTGTTGCCATATTTCGTACTTTCTGTTCTCATCCCCTAAAACGTTAGGACTATCGATCATCTATCGTAGATAGGGCCATGACACATACACTAACAGTTCAGACTAGCTGAACATGCGGTGATTGACAGCTGATGGCTATTCATAGTACATATATGAATATTCATATCATGCTGTTACGGCCTACGGCCCGCCCACATATGAAATCACTTTGGTCGTTATATGCGCCCTGATGTCGAGGGGGTATGAACAGACCAAATAAAGCATACCCTCACGGCAGGGTTACCCTGACTAAGGCAATGATGTACATGCTAACGCGCCGTAGCCGGCCTTAGCGTCTCTTCAGCCTCTTGGACGCTAATTTGCCGGCTACCACGCGTTAGCATGCACACCATTGCGCCGAGGTATCCTGAAAAGGCATACATCACAATAGCCGTATAACATACAGAGCACCAAACGCTTACCGTGTAGGAAGCTTTGAGGCAAATCATTGGTCAAAATGCACGCGTGCATGTGCGCGCGTGTCACTTTCCCTTCGTGCGCCATTTTTGTCAAGAGGACGCGTTCGACGCGTTGTACAGATTATCTGTGCACAGGTATGGACAGTCAGTAACAAGCGCGCTTACTCTGTGTACTGTTCAGTGACGGTGCTAACGCGAATGTTACGCAGTCATCGCGTCTCGACGCACCATACGAAATGCGGTCACACGCGCTGTCCTTCAAACAGGCAGGACCACTGCTAAGCACAAGGAAAGTTTGTAAAAAAAAAAACAATCTTTTGATCACACAATCATGAATCATAGTGCACAGATGTCCTACTAATTAATTACAACAAAAGCACTAGCGATGTAATGAGTAACAAAGGATTGCTCTAGCGTGTACATCAATGATTCTGCGTTACATTATTTTTACTTGTAGCTGCGCGTTTCTAGGGCAATGGAATCGACTTGAGTAAGCTAACCTACATCACGTGACCCTCCAGGTCGGCTTCAGTTTCGTCGCGTATGCTGCATTAGCGACTTTTCGATTTCAGGACGGTAGAGCAACAGAACGGAGAGTTAAATGCACGCGCACGCGGAGTTCCGTCCTGACATGTAAGGCGTTTCGATTTTAAAGACGACAGTGCTGTAGAATGACAACAAAACAATGGCGCGCTCATTTATGAACTAAGTTGCGATGCTTTGTTAGCATCCACACTCATCGATAAGTTGGAACAATGACGAACCTACACAGGGTTAGAGACGCCATCGTTACAGGGTTTTTTATGTGAAAGTTTCTACCTCAAGATAGCTTTGCTTAGCTTAGCACGGAATCATTCGTTAAAATGGCTTACCAGATACGCACTGTTGTTGCTTGCCATGTTCATTTTTGTCATCAGCTTGCATGCCACATGAACAAATGATTTACGTTTGCATACAACTAACTTCAAATTAAACGTCACAGAAACACGTACGTTATGGACGAGGGAAATTACCATGGCAACCCCTGTACCGTCCTGTTTCTAACAGAACATTAAATCGGTCGACGATCGTCCTCAAAAGCGACTTTAGCGACTTTTCGATTTCAGGACGGTAGAGCAAGAGGACGGAGAGTTAAACGCACGCGCGCCCGGCGTTCTGTCCTGACGTTTAAAGCTACGTGCACACTTTTAAAGACGACGGTGTTGTAGAATGACAACAAAACAATGACGCGCCCATCTATTAACTAAGTTGCAGTGCTTTGTCAGCATCCACACTCATCGCTAAGTTGTAACAATAACGAAACTACACAGGGATTAGAGACGCCATCGTTACTGGGTATTTTATAAAATTGTGAAATTTTCTACCTCAAGATAGCTTTCCTTAGCTTAACACGGAATCATCCGTTAAAATGGCTTACCAAATATGCACTGTTGTTGTTTGTCATGTTCACTTTTGTCAGAAGCTTGCATGCCCCATGAACAAATGATGTACGTTTGCATACAGCTAACTTCAAAGTTAACGTCACAGAAACACATAGGTTATGGACGAGGGAAATTACCATGACAACCCCTGCACCGTCCTGTTTCTAGAACGAACGTTAAATCGGTCGACGACCGTCCTGAAAATCAACAGGACGGAGTGATGCTCGCTTCTGCTCATGCGCAGTCCAGTTTTTTGCTGCGCGTTCCGTCCTCTTTGTTTACCGTCCTGAAATCGAAAAGTCGCTTTTTCGATTTCAGGACGGTAGAGCAGCAGGACGGAGGGTTAAACGCACGCGCGCCCGGCGTTCTGTCCTGACATTAAGGCGTTTCGGTTTTAAAGACGACGGTGCGGTAGAATGACAACAAAACAATGACGCGCTCATTTATTAACTAAGTTGCAGTGCTTTGTTAGCATCCACACTCATCGCTAAGTTGTAACAATGACGAACCTCGAACCTACACAGGATTATAGAGGCGCCATCGTTACTGGGCATTTTACAAAAATTTGAAAGTTTCTACCTCAAGATAGCTTTCCTTGGCTTAGCACGGAATCGTTCGTAAAATGGCTTTCCAGATATGCACTGTTCTTGTTTATCATGTTCATTTTTGTCAGCAGCTTGTATGCTACATGAACAAACGATGTACATTTGCATACAGCTAACTTCAAATTTAACGTCACAGAAACACGTACGTTATGGACGAGGGAAATTACCATGGCAACCCCTGTACCGTCCTGTTTCTAACAGAACGTTAAATCGGTCGACGACCGTCCTGAAAATCAACAGGACGGAGCGATGCTCGCTTCTACTCATGCGCAGTCCAGTTTTTTGCTGCGCGTTCCGTCCTCTTTGTCTACCGTCCTGAAATCGAAAAGTCGCTAAAATCAACAGGACGGAGCGATGCTTGCTTCTACTCATGCGCAGTCCAGTTTTTTGCTGCGCGTTCCGTCCTCTTTGTCTACCGTCCTGAAATCGAAAAGTCGCTAAAATCAACAGGACGGAGCGATGCTTGCTTCTACTCATGCGCAGTCCAGTTTTTTGCTGCGCGTTCCGTCCTCTTTGTCTACCGTCCTGAAATCGAAAACTCCGTATTGACTTGCGTCCGCCAGTTATATAGCTCAGTGGGTGTAAACAATGGAGCACACGTGCACGAACGGCGTGGATTTCGCCGCACGTGTAGTAGACTTACGCGCGTATACGATTGGTTGACAAATCAGATGTTTGCATTTATTGGTGTAACTTGCAATGATACGTGCCTTTCGGCCATTTTCCTCCAAAAGAGGGAGCACTTTCTCCTTTGTGACCAAAGATATTATAAGCATAGATTCCAAACTCCTACACCTACACTGTTACGCTCAGTGACTCCTCATGGAGACGCATACATCGGGGCGGAAGTGTGAATTTGACATGCGCGCCGTTATATTCCGCGACCTGCGTACAAGAATAAGATTGCGTCACAGAAAATTTCATTGTTAAAAGAGGTTAGCGTGCGTGCACTTTTACAACGCGTTCTATACGCACAGAATACATTTCTCAGTGTATTGTCCGGAATACTTGACGCAGAGTTCTGCGCGCTCTGGAAACAAACGCGCTAGTTGCTTTCCCGTTGTGAGCGCGTATGTAATTGAACGCGCATATGAAAGTGCGTCACTTGAAGATACCATAGAAACTGACCAATGAATGCCCATGAACTTGCAAAACCAGTCATTGTACGTTCATGTTCAAGTGTAAATACGTGGAATGCCGCGTTGAAGAAATAAGTTATTCTTTTTCAAGTGGAATTTGTTGAGGCGTAGTGCTTCTTCAGTCAACAACTTTCCGAAATAACAAGTATTAATACTTTTGAAAGACATTCATTTGCCTGTTTGTTTTCAAAACGACTGAGCAGTGATCAGCACTTCCGCCCCGATATATTGGGCTCCATGAGGAGTCAACGCGCCATTTTAAGTTTGGAATCTATGCTTGTAATATCTTTGCTTTGTGCACAGCAAAAGTGCGCATGTTGGGAAAACAACACACACGCAGAAGCCCACAATGCGATCACACTGATCCATATACGTCGGTTCTACACATAAACCGTGCATACGCGTCGTTCTATTCGACGATCTGTGTTCAACTTCATGTTCAAGTACATTATTTTATGAGCAATGGCGCGCCATGAAGAAATAACTTCTTTTAAGTGAAATATAATGCGTAGTAATGCTTCTCTTGCATTAACAATATTTCGAAATAACAAGTATTAATACTTTTGTGAGGCATTCTTTTGCCTGTTTGTTTTCAAAACGACTGAACAATGATCAACACTTCCGCCCGATATTTTGGACGCTATGAGGTGTCGCCGCGCCATCGTAAGTTTAAAATCTATGCTTATAATAGCCTATCTTTCGTGCTAGCATGTGACAGCGCAAATAAGTGCATTAGAGGCTGAAGCAGTGACTTAGTCAGAGGGGGCACGTTGCCCCCGTGCCCCTTTTACTGGCAAAATTGAGAGGAAAAATCGGGAAGAGAAGTTGGATGAAAGGGGAAATGAAGGAGGAAGAAAAGAGAATGAGAGAAAAGAAATAAAAGGAAAAACGAAGGACCAGAAGAGGGAAAGAAAATCAAATACCTTTAAGGCCACCTCTGTCGGTGTGGGCCTCTCCCGAATACACCAACATTGCGATCCCGAAACTGGGACTCCGGAAAGCCAAAATCAGGAAGAAAATTGTCCCTACTCCTGACTGGAAAAGCTGGCTACACCATTGGGCCGAATAGCCATTAAAGGCACCCTATAGAGCTTATGCACCTACGTCACGTTTCTCTATTTTTCCATCCAGGCGTACATTGTGCAACAATTGTTACTAAGGTGCTGTCGTGAGCGCGTATCTTTAACACACCTACTACGTATGGCAGTTCCATCCAGTAAGCTAAATTGAAACGCGCTGACGTCACGTGCATAAGCTCTATAGGCGTAGGACGCCTTAAGGTACGTTCACACTTGTCCGGTAACGGTAACGGCAACGGCAACGGCAAACCCTGCGGCAACGGCAACGGTAACGGCAATCCGGTAAAAGTGTACACATTAGTACGGCAAAAAGTGATTACCGCAAGGACGGTAAAAGGTGCGTGGAACAGTGGGTCATGTCAAGTAGACTTTCATTTCTGAAGGTCAAGTAAATGTTTGCTGGGGCTACAGTTTGGAAAACCGCCGGAAAGCGCAAGGGACGTCTCTAGAGGAATGAGAGAGGTGTTATACAGGGAATATTATAATTGATGTGTTGAGATATTTCATAGCTGTAATGAGGTGTTTTCACCCAGCTGGCATCTAAAGTTGAGGAGTGAGTGCTAAAGTACCCATTTCAATTCGGGCAGCAAATTTGTTATTTTTGGAGAAATATATATTTCTGGCAAACGTGCATTCAACCTTTTGGCAAAATTGATGTTACCCCCCACCGCCCCCCCCCCCCACCCACTTGTACGGTAATTGCGAGTAGTCCAATATGCTCTTGTTTAAATTTAAAGAAAATCCCGTAACGTTAAATTTTCGAAAAAAAAAATACCAAACGTTTTCTCCTTGGAATTGCATTCTCATTTGACCAGCTTAGTGTACCTAGCCTAAAGGAGGTATGCGCATTCCCCCCCCCCCCCAGTCCCAGTCAGTTTAAAAGTAAGAGTCAAATTCCTGACTTTCTCGTCTCCTTTAAAGGCCTGCGGAAAGGCTCTCTCATTTTACTGTAACAAAAAACCGTAACTGTGTTCTTTGGGTAAGTGAAATGACTGCCGATACACAGTTAAAATGTCCCTTTGCGCCCAGCTTATGTGAGTTTTGTTGGCCATGTGAGTCATTTGTGGTGATGTACCGTTTGTCTGAAAAAACACTAGACTTCTCATAGGTCTACCTTTCGTTTTCGAAACATGCAGTAATGATTGGAAAAGATTTCTACAGGGGTCTGGGATCTACTGAGAGGAGCTACAGTTGGAGATTAAGAATAGTAGACCTATGGGGTGTCCTTCTAACGGCCAATGGACAACTTAAAACTGTTTTCCAGCACAAACCGTTCTCAACTACAAAAATTAGTTGCATAACAGGGTCAGGCGTACCCCGCTGAGCAGACTCTGTTTAAAAGTCATTCTTTCAGGCTTCCCCAAACAAGGGACAAGTAAGGGACTGAACAAGAAATACACAACCACAGTCAGGGGCGGCGCCAGGGTATTTCGATGGGGGGGGGGCAAAGCATGAGATTGGTGATCGCCGTCCTGGGGGAGGGATCTAAGGGGAAGGGGTTCCCCCTCCCCATTGGGAAATTTTTTGTTAATTTAAGGTTGCTGAAATGCAAAATGATGATGTCTTTGGTACATATTTTGAACTGATCATATATGGCTGGAAAGTTTATAATTTCGTAATTTTAGTTTTTGTTTAGGGAAAGATGCTTCGATCTGGGGAGGGGTGGTCCCTCCCCTTTGAGAATTTTTTTATTAATATAAGATTGCTTAGATGCAAAATGGTGATATCTTTGGGTATATTTTTTGAACTGATCATATATGGAAGAAAGTGTTCATAATTTATTGAATTTTAATTTTTGTTTTTGGGAAAGATGCTTTTCTGGGGAGAGGTCTAAGGGGAGGGGTGTCCCCTCCCCCTTTGAGAAATTTTTATCAATTTAAGGTTGCTTAGATGAAAAATGGAGATGTCTTTGGTATTTTTTGAGCTGATCATATATGGCTGAAAAGTGTTAATAATTTATTGAATTGCATGATACACATGCACAAATTAGCTGTCTGCATTTTTTGGTGCAACACTGTAAAAATAGACGTCTTTATTTTTAACACATATATGGCGTTTAAGAATTAGAAAACGAACAACAAAATGGATACTCACAGTAAATGACTGAACGAATATTAACACATGATAAGGACAATGACGTCAATTGAAGTGCACTCCGCAAACACGTTTACATGATTTATATATATGTTAATTTTTCTTTATTAAAAACAACTTGATGTTTACAGTAATCATGAAATAAACGCATAAACGTGTTAACGAGATGGCGTTAAAGTAGCGTCAATGTGTTAAAGTTGGCATTTTAGACGTTTAATTTGCTTATGTATTTTATTGTTTTTTCTTTTACATAAACGCCAAGACGCGTTTATTATCTGTTACAAAAAAGTGTTAATCAATTTTTACTGTGAACTTGCATGATACGCACCTTTTCTCCAAGAGAGGGAGAACTTTTTGCTCTATGCTCCTATTTGCGTTATGTATAATGGACTTTAGTGTTTATGTAATACTAAACCTGCATTCACGTAAACAATGGTGAAAACAGAAAACGTTGTGCGTGCGGGGATTGCAAGTTTCAGGTATTTAATTGTAACGAACAATTTAACTAATATTGTGATAGATGGGTGACATACTGTAACACCTCACCCCACCCCCTACAAAATTATGTCTTAAAAAAATTTTTAGACGATTTTATTTTTTGGGTTGAAAAACCGTAGGGGGCAAATGCCTGCCCTGCCCCCCCCCCCTTGGCGCCGCCCCTGAAGTCTATCAGGTCGGTAGTCAGGATGAAATACTTAGAAATGTGTGTGGACAGTTCATTACTCTATCTAAGCGGAGCACCCGCAATCACCCTAATGCCGTACCAACAGGAGCGGCTCCACAGGGAGGTAGGGAGGGCGATCTCAATGTAATTTACTAAAAAAGAGGAAAAAAGAAGGAAAAGAAGAGGGAATTAGGGAAAGGAGAAAACGAAAGAGTAGAAAGGAGAAAGCAAAAAAGAAAGAAGAAGAAGAGGAGATCTGATCCATGGTATTTAATCCAGAGCTTCTAGGAGGCCCTATTCCGGTCTCTGCCAGCCTTTTGATACCCTTTAGTACTGTACAAATGAAGCAAGGAAACTGAAATTTTCGTATTAATGCAAGAATGTTTCTGTGGACTCCACGCATTTTTGCGTAAAAATTTTCCCCGAATTAAAATTCTAGTTGTATATATGCAGTTGTCTGGGATGACACTGTCAGTTGATCCATTTCTTTTTAAGATTTAAGGTACATTGCTACTCATCCAGTGTAGGGTCTTCAGTTTTCTGAAATGGGCGATTTTTTGTAACAAAATGTCATAGTTGGTCCATTTTGTCCAAATCAATTAACCAAAAGATAAAACTGTGCCGTTCAACAACTTT
This sequence comes from Holothuria leucospilota, assembly GCA_029531755.1. NCBI lineage: Eukaryota > Metazoa > Echinodermata > Holothuroidea > Aspidochirotida > Holothuriidae > Holothuria > Holothuria leucospilota. Next base: position 5,775,746 of record CM055961.1, on the reverse strand, counting down.
TACAGGGGAACCGGAGTGGCACGGCTTTGTCGTAGTGGGCACGTTCCCCCTCGTGCCACCCCGTAGCTACGCCACTGCCCAAGCAAGACAGTTTTAAGGTGTAAATTTCAGAGATAATGTTCTTGGAAATTGGTATATTATACATTTAGGACTTTAGGCTATTTTGAGCACAAATTCCTTACGAATATCCAAAAGCTACAAAAATTAAATGAATGCTAGTGATGAAGCTCCGCTATTACAATGCATGAGAGCAGAAACCGGCCTAGCTCCGATCGTAAGAATCAAACTAATCTTCTTAATTGACCTTGTCCAATATTTTGCTCCAAATTGCCCTAAGGTCCCTCAAATATTCAACAATTTTCTAAAGGGCAGGGGAACACCCTCTCCTCAGACCCTTCCCCTTATCCACGCTACACCTACAAGGGGTAATTAAGCGTTTGAAATTCCATCAGTCCTAAAGAGCTACAGTTGAATTAATTTGTCTTCAGGACCGGCTTTCATTTGTTCATGGCACTTTTAATCATTTTAAAGTGTCAAGTGACTAGCAATTGACCTGAAGATCATGTGCAGGTCAATTTGACCTAAACGAAAAGGACGAGGCAACTTATCAATCAGAATCCAGAACTCCTTTCACAATCAAACCAATCCCCATTCCTCTTCAGTTAACTCAAAGTTTCTGTGGCCTAACTGTACGAGAAGCACTTTTCTAACCGAAGGGCTTAAAATATTTTGGGCTAAACTATTTCCTTCGTTGTCGGCAATGAATTTTTTCCCTTGATTAAGTGCAGATAATGATCGCCTTTTGAGTATTTTGTTAATAAGGCCTCAAAAATAACGCGGTTCTGCAATCCTGATCATTAAAAAATGTCAATAACACAGCGAGTATGAAAGAGTCCAAACGAACCTCTAGAACAGGCATGTGAAACCATGTGTCAGTGTTAATACAATATCATACCAGACGACAATGCGTCATTAACAAATATGACATGCCTCGCAGCTTTGTTGGTACACACTATCAGCAATTTAAACTTAACGAAATTTCCTACCAGGTAACGTTATAGTTTTGAAAATGAAGACTAGTGCTTTTGAGTCTGTATTTTGGTAGGAAGAAAGGATTTCGGTTTTTACTCAGAAGCAGATTTGAAAACTAAGATAAAAAGATGACTCGTTTATGGAAATTTTCGGGGCCGGGGCCCTTAAAGTCGGGGGGGGGGGGGCGTAACCTACAGGTTACCTCGATTTCTGGGTAAATCCGGCTATGGTCTGTATCTAAGCGCCCAGCCGCTGAAGAGACAGTAGGTTTACTCGTATAGCCCAATCTATGAAATCAAGTTTTTCTTCAAAGAGCCCCAAGTGACTGTGCATGCAAGAGGCCCCCACAGAAGTTCGTGTTCAGAGGCCCACACATTCGTAACTCCGGCCAAATTCATATAGCCTACTATCTTCCCCATGAGTCACATGATAGACTTGTTGTTTCCTTAAAAGTGTGCGGTTCGATATATATTGCAGTAGCCTATCAGTCCTACACAGAGGGAGAGAATTCAGAAATTGTGCCACCCCGAGAAAGGTTCGTGACCCTCAGTGCCCCCTACTAAAAAAAAAATCCTGGCTACGCCACTGTCCTTGCGGCTTCTGAGACCTTAAAACCCAGAAGCTTCCTGTGGCTTTGCCCCTGGACCCCAGCCGTTATGCACGGCACTCTCCACACTCATGGACAGGTGGAGAAAAAATGCCCCTGACAGGCAGAAAAACGATGTAATATACCATTGACCATACCAGTAGTTAACGTTACATAAATATGTGTATAAATATGATACATTACACGTTATTCCTATTACCAGTGTGTGAAAGGTTCTACCATAAGTATAAGCTCTATAAAATAACGTTCGTTGGAGCACACTTGATTTCAATACAGGCCTATACGTGAAACCTAATAAACTCCACTTTTGTTATTATAGCCTTTAAAGCCGCGGTCACACTACAACGAATTCGGATCGGATTCCGATCCGATTTTTGTGAGTTTTTATTAAAATCTTCTCCATTTCGGGTCGGAAAGAACCCAAAATTTGCCAGCCTGTGTAATTATATAATTTTTATCGCAGGACTACGAAAATTAAATTTATACAAATTATTTCGTGACGTCACATCGACAGACAGCTTTTATCGGACTACGCGTGTCCGATAAAAGCTGTCTGTCGGTGTGACGTCACGAAAAAAATCAGTTAACATTTCATTTCCATAGACCTCTGATGCAAATCATATATTTACACTGGTTGGCAAATTTTTGGGCTCTTTCTGACACGAAATGGAGAAGATTTTAACAAAAACTCACAAAAATCGGATCGGAATCCGATCCGAATTCGTTGTAGTGTGACCGCGGCTTAAGTCTACTTATCGATATGCGATGTGCACAGTGCATTTGCTATCATCACAAATAAGCAAAAGTAAATCATATAGGCCTAGCCTCAGTAGGCACAGAAGGTGAATGCAGCTGTTGTTGTGCTAATACTGCCTAGCCGAGACAATAGCGAGACGTCCGGTGACATTCGTTTCTAAATATAAACTCAAACGTTTTCAAGCCCAAGACTGGAGGGTTGAACACAAACTTAGTCAAGGCAAGGTTCAACTACCGCTACTTTAAGCTTGTACCCTATACTTATACTGCGATTACGCCATGGATAGCTCTTACCTTTAGTGTGGAATCTAGGCTAGGCTAGGCTGCAGCGTAACGTCACATCTAACGTAGATAACAGATGTCAGTACACGCTAGGCTACAATTTAGGCGTATAACGAACGTACGTTAGTCTTCTACGTCATGCAATATATAGGCCTAATCTTACACTGATAATATTTGTAACAAAGGTAGGTTTACTAAAGGCACTTCAAATGTGGAGTGTAAAGTGTTTTAGCTATGTAGCCAAGGCTATAACGTAATGTGGAGATCTGACCGAGAGCTAAGCTACCGAGGCCCTTCAATCCCCAAGTACGTAGGCTAGGCCAGGCTAGCGTTAGTCTACATTACTAAGCTCAAGCTGCACTATAGGCCTAGCCTAGGCCATAGAAATAAAAGTAAGGTTCTATGGCCTAGGCCTAGATATGGAGCAGATATCAGACCATAACGTTAGGCCTAGAGAAGGATATAAGAACTAGGCCTATCCTACTCTATGTCTTAGACAGAATTGGGCAAACGCGATTGCTCGAGACAAAATTATGACTACAAGTATTTAGCAAAGGATGACCGCTCGGTTAAAGCAATCAAAGGCCTTCATTGTGTAAAATCAGTATGTCGCTAAACTACTACTGGTACTGTAATATGGGAGCCCAACGGGCGGCCCGCATTAATCTTACCTATCATCTCAGGATTTCCAAAGGCATCCGTAATTCTGCACCATGTTTACTTTCTTTTTTGTTCATAGTGGTAAAATAAGTCATGTTGGATTATTCCATGCGGATTTCCTCTTCATCAAACCACTACATTTTAATTATCAGCACTTTAAAAATCCAAGTTTAGGCCTTTTGTGTGCCCATGAGTCGCGAAGACTTTCAGGTTTCCTTGTTGCTAAGGATAATTTGCATAGCAACCATCCGGCAAACGGCAATGAATCGCTCCAGGAGCGATTTCATTTTTGCCGGATGCGTTTATCATCAATTGCCGGATAGTCGCATTGCCGTTGCCGTGTCAGTGTGAACAAACCTTCATTTTCCTACAAGAGTAAAATTTTTGCCGTTGCCGCAGGGTTTGCCGTTGCCGTTGCCGTTACCGTTGCCGGACAAGTGTGAACGTACCTTTAGCATGGCCACATTGCTCTGCGTTACATTATTTCCGAAGGTGACCTACATCACATGACCCCCAAATTGGTTTCAGTCTTCCGGTAAAGGCTATTCTACACATAGAGCAGGATATTGCTTTATGATTCCACCAAAGATATTATAAGAATAGATACCAAACTCCTAAACACTGCTATGGGGATTTACTCCTCATGGAGAAGCAAATATCAGGGCGGAAGTCTAAATTTCCATGCGCGCCGAATAATCGGGTGATCTGCGTACAAAAGTAAAAACGCGTCACTGAGATAATTCCATTGTTTAAAGAGGTTATAGCATGCGTGTCCTTTTACAACATATTCTATATGCGCAGTATACATTTTTCTGTGTATATATTATCCACTGGAACACTTGACGCACACTCCTGCGTTCTTGGAGAAGAAACGCGCTAGTTTCTTTCCCCTTGTGAGCATGTGATATATTAAACGCCCCTGTTAAAGTGCATAACTAGAAGATACCATAGAAACTGGCCCACGAATAAGTCTTTAAACTTAAAAACAGTGACGTCATTATGCATTCCTATTCAATTGTTCTTATAAGTAATGACACGAGGAAGAGATAACTTCTTTAGTTTGTAAGTGGAATTTACTGAGGAGTAATACTTCTTAATTTTACATTTTTCTGAAATAGAGTTTTAATATTTTTAAGACATTTATTTGCCTGTTTGTTTTTAAAATGACTGAACAGTAGTGTTCTGTACTCAGTCTGCCCAGATTATTTTTCGCTGAGGAGTCTAAGCGCCATTTTAAGTTTGGCATCAATGCTTATAATACCTTTGGATACCTGTCTGCGACTATGGATCAGCACCGTGCGTGTGCGTGCGTGTATTGAAATAATCAACTCCGTGGATTGCCTAGCTCTTGTTAATATAAGTAATAATTTGGCTTGCATACTTAATCAGGTCAGTTCTCCGCCCCTAGTTCCTTGTGAAGGTTTCCAACCTGGATATGTCACCCCACTGGTAAAAGCTCACAGTTAAGGTTCGTCACGATTGAGATTTTGAGCTGGACGGCCTGGAAAGCCTTGAATAATAGGTGCATTTCTCCAGCCCTGATCATCAATACTCAAAGATCTCACTTCACAGGGCAGTGTAATACAATCTGAAAATCGGTACTAAAATTGGTCAAATTGAGTTCAACTTTGCACATTATATATTGTATTTTGCTTTTTTGTCTCATATTCTACAATAATCAAATTTAAAAGTGATGATATACAGTATAAGTATATAGTTAAAAGCGAGCTTCTCAAAATTTTCAAGAGAATTAGTGTCCAAGGCAATATTTTTCGCAGAAAGTCGACTTGGGAAGCTTTGGTATGAGAGCAGCCTGCTTTTGAGAGCTTGAACAAGGATCCAGAGGCCACCAAAACAGGCAAAATTTAAGTGTTTAAATTGGTAAGTAAAGGAATGGTTTTGAGTTTGCTAAATAGTTTCGTACATTCGCTTATGCAGAGTGTTTTAATTTAGGTGTGGGAGGGGGAGGGATGACCTAAAGTTTGACAAACGCCGAGTATTGCGGCCTCTGGAAGAGTGTGGCAAAATTTCTTTAACCCGGGGGCGCATAGTCCTAACACCCCCATCCCTCCTCTCTTGATACGCTTGAATGCAAAAAGTTTCGTCAGGTTACGAATCACAAAACAACCGACAAGGTGACCGTCAATAAAAATGTAGTTTACTATATCATGACTGTAACGATTTGTGAAGAAGCAGTACCATATTTTAACCTTTCAGCTAGGACATGTAGCAGCAGCAATCAGTCCTCCTTTCAATTGATGCAGGTGCTTGATTTTGAAAATTTTGTGTAGAATGTAAAAGTCGGACGTAAGTAACACAATGGCGCCCAAAGTGTTTTTATTTTTATTGAAAGATTTGTGCTCGTAAGACCAAGAAAAGTCAAAACATCTAGACTGATTGTTGTCTGGACGAGAGTGATGTGAGGTGGGGGGCCATTTCACCCGTCGAAGAATCCCACATGGTCGAGACTATTTTCCAATTTCGCTGGGAAAGAACAAAATATGAAGTACTGCTATGGTCAGTCGTTTTTGCGATTTACTTGATATTTTGCCTTAAAGGAGGGTATGCTGAATCCTTTAGAAAGTCCCCCAGATTTTCCAATTTTACTTACTACAAACCCATAATGTGCGCCAAAATTTTTGCTTTTGACAGCCTTCTGGCAACCGTCGCCCTCGTCGGGGATTCAGGCCTGTTACGCAGATACTGTGCTACCCCATCGTCGGGTCAGTGGCGGCATCAGGATTTTAATATTGTGGGGCAAAAGGAAATGTTGGGGGGGGGGGAGTGAAACATTTTCGCGCGAAGCGGGTGGGATCCAGTGGCAAGGGCGGATACAGGGGAGGGGTCCAAGGGGTCCGGGCCCCCTTTTTCCGAAATACGACGTGCAAAGGGGTCCAGACCCCCCCCCCCTTTCTTCAGGAGTAAAAAAATATTTTCCAGAGCGAAACTACGACAGTCGTAGTTGCTCTTCCGTATTCACCAGAAGTAACCTGCTGAAATGGCGTAATAATCAGAAACTTATACGAAAACTTCGGCAGGTTTTTGCTTAATCTGTCGCCTCTCCATTTACTTCCTGTTAACGGTGACCCCGGTATAACTCCAGGTGACTTTTGACCAAATATAATTCCACGAGGCGTTTAATAAAAAACGTATTTTGTTTTCTGTAACATTTTTTTTTTCAAAATTACAACATTTTTCGCGCGCTACGCGCGCTTCCATCTTCAGTTACATTTTTCTTCAACTGTCAAACACCCGTTTCAGATATGTTGGCTTTGATTATAAGTAAAGGTTCCACAATCATTTCATTTTTCTTCCGTGTGGGCGTGATTTTAAAGAAACACAAAATTGAATCGATAAGAAGTTTTGCTCTCTTTGTGTTATTTTTTGGAAGATTCTAAATTTAGACGCAACATCATATTTTTCAAGAAATGTGGAAGTGTCTCAGTGCTGGGTCCGGGGTGGTGGACGAGGTCTATTCCCCCGCGACCAGTCGCCCGGCGTCTTAGTTTTGCTCTTAAAGACAGGCACTCATCATCCCAAGTACATTTTTGGTTCTTTAATTGGCATCACAGTCAAAAGGTGCAAGGCTGGTCTCACATTACACAACATGAACATAGTATTTTGATTACATATTATGGCAGTGTATGTCTTCCAGGATATTTAGTCTACACAAGGATGCTTTCAAGACAATTTTGGGATTGGCTAGGATTATATCATTTGAGAAAATTGGAACTTGTCTGGGATGAGGAGGGGGAACAGTCTTCCACCGAAACCTAAGTTCGATCCTATCTTTCCCTAAGAGGAATGAAATATTTTCAATTTTTCTTCAACAGGGTCGGCATTCACTAACATTTGCGTAAGTTCTTGCGTAAGTCAAAATACTTACGAACTGCGTAAGTACTTTCTTAAGTGGTATTCACGAAAACAACTTGCGCAGTTCGTAAAGATACGCTGCGTAACTGCAATACATGTGCATGAGCCAATCGTGTGTACGGTTAAATCTTGCTTTGTTACATTTTGAGCCAATCACATTGACTGTTATTGTTAGTACGACGCAAGCGGTCTTCTGTGGCTAGACGAGCGTTTCTACAAATCTACACAACTATGCACAACGCGTGCTTCTGTATGTGTTACTATGGATATTTTGTACTTACGACAACTCTGAAGCTCGCGTAAAGTTACGCAAAATATTTACGCACTTTTCTCTTCGTGAATACCGACTAAGCAAGATACGCTTCGTAAGTCTGACTTACGCAAATTTTTTTGCGTAAGTATTCTTTGTAAATTCGGCCCCTGGGGCGGTATTCACTAACATTTGCGTAAGTTCTTGCGTAAGTCAAAATACTTACGAACTGCGTAAGTACTTTCTTAAGTGGTATTCACGAAAACAACTTACGCAGTTCGTAAAGATACGCAGCGTAACTACAATACATGTGCATGAGCCAATCGTGTGTGCGGTTAAATCTTGCTTTGTTATATTTTGAACCAATCACATTGACTGTTATTGTTAGGACGACGCACACGGTCTTCTGTGGCTAGACGCGCGGTCCTACAATCTACACAACTGTACACAACGCGTGCTTCTGTATGTGTTACTATGGATATTTTGTACTTACGACAACTCTGAAGTTTGCGTAAAGTTACGCAAAATATTTACGCACTTTTCTCTTCGTGAATACCGACTAAGCAAGATACGCTTCGTAAGTCCTAAATTTTTTTGCACTCTTCGCGCGCCCAAACCTATGCGTTCGGCATCCTTTCGGCAAACCGTCGCTTCTGGTGGAGGTTCGGGGTTTGCTGGATCCCTAACGAGAGCTTGGTCCCCTCCGTTGGGCATATCCTTTCTCCACTCCTTGCTAAGTCTTTAAGCAGTTCCTGTATGCCTCCGCTTGCGGAGCTGAAAAAGCATCATCGTGATCATATAGCCTTGTTCCCTTCACTTTTCGAGACTTTCCATGTCTCTGTATTGCGAAAGGAGGGGGAAATTCTCACGAGAAGGGCGAAATTTTCGCGCGCATGTGCACACGTACAGCCGACACCGTTAAGCTATCTGTTTTAGGCTTGAGATATCATCCCATGTGGTCCCCGCAAACTGGTTATCATATGACAGCACTACTGACATAGGCGTACGAGGCGGGGGCAGGGGCAGACTACCCCCAAAAAAATTTTTGAGGTCGAAAATTCGGGGCAAAAAAAAATGACAAAAATTCGGTCACAGAGTAGGTAAAATTCCGGCACAGATGAAGAAAAAGTGAAAAGGTTACCCAAATTTTCTACTGAGTTCCCGAATTTTTGATCGAATTCCTGAAAAATGTGGAAAAATTTTCACGCCCTTCGCGCGCGTGTAGTTGTTGGTGTTCTATTTTATGCACCTGAACTGCAACGAAATTCGAAAAAAAAAGCTCTGAAATGTACAGTCCTAATCACTGGCGTGTAGCTTACCAAGAATTTTTTGTCTTAAAATACCTCCTATAAGATCTCCGGATATGACACTTCTCAGGCCTTCACTTTCCAGGCAAGCAGGGCCGTAGCTAGGAATTCTGATAAGGGGGGGGGGGGGGCACTGGAACCGCACAGGGGGCACCGAAGAAGGATATGATTATATATGTAATCACTTCCATATCCAGATTTCATAAGATATAAGTAAACATGCTAATGGTATATGTAGTCTAACAATTTACTGTTCACTTCACGCAGTGTGGTTCTGATTTACACCAAGAACTGAGTAAAAAAATCACTTAAACAAGCAAGACGAAAAGACTTCCTAGAAAAGTAGAAATTCTTGGAAATATATCCAACTCAAATTTAGCTCTAAATGTAGCACCATTTTGCATCTAGCCCACCTTACGTGAGCAAAAAATTTTCCCAAGGGGGGGGGGACATCCCCTCCCCTTAGACCACTCCCCCAGGACGGCGATTAGCAAATGGTGAAAAATCCCCCACCCCGTTTTCGGAGATGAATCCACGCCCTTGAATTCGGGCAACTTTTTGAGATTCGGGCAAAAAATTTTCTGCCCCCAAAATTGGAAGAGTCCTGTACATTTATGACTACTGACTACAAACATAACCCTTCTTCGATGCCCCCCTGTGCGGTTCCAGTGCCCCCCCCCCTTATCAGAATTCCTAGCTACGGCCCTGCTTGCCTGGAAAGTGAAGGCCTGAGAAGTGTCATTTCCGGAGATCTTATAGGAGGTATTTTAAGACAAAAAATTCTTGGTAAGCTACACGCCAACTAGTGATGGCGCTTCACTTAGATTGTGTCGAGGATTCAATAATTACGTGGACCCCCCCCCTTTTGAAAAATTCTGGATCCGCCCATGAGTGGCCCGCCCTAGGGCCCTGGTGGGGGTCCAGGGGGCCAAGCCCCTGGAAGCTCAGGGGTTTTAGCACATTTCTGGTTAAAAAAATTAAGTCTCAGGATACTGTAGGCCTAGGTATACTTTGGTTCATAATGCATCATCCAATGCACTATACTTCAGCTGAGTTGGGGGGAGCTGGGGGTCAAGGCCAAAATATGAGGGGGAAATGCCCCCTCATGTCCCCCGTAGCGCCGCCACTGCGTCGGGTTTACACATTTATCGTACCTGCTATCCTGATATACAGTCGAAGAAAGAGAACACGGCTTCCTGTGCTCTCCATCGCCCGCTCTCACCCCACCCTCTCAGCCTCTTTTGATGTCATTATAAGGCAAAATTAGAAACATTTGCATGAAATGCTAAATTTTGGGTGGTAACACCTCCTAAATCAGCAGAATTGCCTTTTCCCATGCACTTTTTGCCTAAGTAAGGAACGACATGACAGGCTTATATATTACTGATATTTCCCCTTTTTTGGCCAATTAGGGGATCGAGTGTTCTCATGGTTGCGTGCGTAGCACTATCAACCAGGGGCGTCAATCCGTATTCAAATGTTGGGAGACGGGGGACATACATGACTTAGCATAAACCAATCCCTTTGGTTTTGAAGAGGCGTCTTCCTATCGACCCTCCCCCCCCCCCCTTATGATGACTGACGTTGTCCTATTCTTATAAGAATTATCATTTCAAAGTTAACATGACCATCATAGATGATCTGCCAGGTGAAATACACGGAGTCCACGGAATTACTTCAAGATGTTATTTTCATCATGCCCCAAAATAGTTGAAACAACGCTTCGCAGCGTGGATCATTGTCGGAGATCATGGACACGACCAGGCTCGTTGCTAGGGTGATATATTTTGTGGGTGTGAAGGTCCCAAATTCCGATCGGCTGGATGTTTTTCCGAGTGGAGGCGTTTAAATTGCACTTTGTTATGCGCTCTGCGTTTTGTATACAGCAGTGGGGATCCTTCCTTTTTCACTACATAAACGTGTCGTCCTGGGGGAGGGGTCCAAGGGGAGGGGCGTCTCCCTGCCCTTTGAGAAATTTTTTGTTAATTTAAGGCTGCTAAGGTGCAAAATGGTGCTATCTTTGGGATATTTTTGGAGCTGATCGTATATGGCTGGAAAATGTCCATAATTTAGTGAATTCTAATTTTTCCGACTGGCTGGATGTTTTTACTAACTGCAGTGGCGGCGCGTAAATTGCACCTTTTTTATTCACCCTGCGTTTGTACACAGCAGTGGGGATCCTTCCTTTGTCACTATATAAATGTGTCATCCTGGGGGAGGGGTCTAAGGGGAGGGGGCGTAGAAATTTTTGTTAATTTAAGGTTGCTTAGATGCAAAATGGTGCTATCTTTGGGATATTTTTGGAGCTGATCGTAGTATAGCAAAGGTGTGAAGGATTAGCAAGGGCGTTTTCAGAATGCTTTGTAGTCGTAAGTGTATTAACAATCACCATCTATACCGATAATGGCTTCGGCGAAGCGCTCGGTAAAATTTTTGAAAAGTGTTTAACGGCAACAACGTACTTTCAACCTTCCACCAGGGGCGTAAATACGGGGGGTTGTGGGGGAGGGGGTGTGACACCCCGTGAAAATCAAAGTGTCGGTCTCAAATTGCCCGAAAAGCAAAAAAAAAAAAGGTCTCCATGAAATGTAGTTGGTCCCAAAAGTTCACAACCCCCCTGAAAATTCAAGAATATACGCCCCTGCCTTCCACATCATGCTAATTAGACTGAATGCAGTGGCGTACCCAGGATTTCTTTAAAGGAGGAATGCAGTATGTTGTGTGACCGCTGGCCTGGGGGAGGCGTCTAAGGGGAGGGGTCCCCCTCCCCTCCTCCTCTGAATCTTTTCGAAAAATTAGGTGTCCTTACATGCAATCTAGTGCCACATGTTACCTTTTTGAAGTAAAATTTGTGTTAAAAAATTTAAGGATTTTTAGGAACTAAAAAAATAGGCATCAGTGAGGGGGAATGATCCAGTGGGGTGTCCCCATCCCCTTTGAAAATTTTTGAAAAATTAGGTGTCCTTACATGCAATCTAGTGCCACATATGTTACCTTTTTGAAGTAAAATTTGTGTTAAAAAATTTACGGATTTTTAGGAACTAAAAAAATAGACATCAGTGAGGGGAGCATGACCCAGTGGGGTGTCCCCATCCCCTTTGAAAAATTTTGAAAAATCCGGTGTCCTTACATGCATCCTGGTGCCAAATATGCTACCTTTTAAAGTAAATTTGTGTTAAATAATTTACGTACTTTTAGGAACTTAAAAAATATCGGAATCAGTGAGGGTGGGCATGGCCGAATGGCCCTCCCCCCTGCGTACGCAACTGATTGAATGATCCCATGCTGATGCGAGGCCTCTACAGATGTTTGGAGATGTATGTCTGTTTTCGGAAAGTGTTGTGATTAGAATAGTTCCATGTATAATTACCTTTTTAATGGTCATGAGAAGGAGTGCAAAACCTGACGCATGCGCGCCAAAGCTTTGTCATTAAATAAGATTTCCCTGACGAAATCTACATTCAGGATCTGCAACGCGACACCTAACAAATGCCCAACAACCCTACATGCCACTCAAAAAGCCAGTCAAATAGAGCCACGACACTACTCTTTTACGCAAATGTGTGTGTTGGGGGGGAGGGAGACATTTGATATTGTGTCCCCCACCCATCTAAATGTGGGGGACTTGTCCCCCCGTCCCCCGCCCCCCAGGATTGCCGCCCATGCTATCAACCTGTGCAGCTAGCTGCGCGAGGAGCGTGTGAAAATTTTCTCCTATTTTTTTTTTTTTTTTTGTTTATTAAAGACATTTGAGCTTCGTCGGGGAAGTTTATAACGATTATGAATACAGTTTTACGATAAGGATAATTCATACAGAGTACAAATATTGAGTTTTCTTTATTTATTATACAAACAACGAATCCGAAAACTGAGACCATGGCATTGTGAATATAGCCAAGGTTTTGCCATTTTCGTCGATGTCCAGTAGCGACAGTTACTTGCATGCGTTTTGTGAACAAATTCTTGACTCGCAGGCTATTACGCCGCACAAAGTTCATTCTTTTCCCCAACGGAGGGGGTGACTTGACAGGGTGTCTTACCCAGGCAGGGCGCATAAAATTCCACGTACTATATTAGTGATACCTGGCTGGGGTGAAAAGGGAAGTCGAAGAAATTCATTCGTGTAAAAATATCGATATTTCGAGCTCTATAATAATGAATGTCTGTTTTTCTTTCGGTCTCATTTTGTTAATTTTCTGCCAGTAGGCCTATATTTAGTGCCCGAAAATTTTAGCGATGTAGCAATCTGAGAACTATTTACACCCCCTTCAAATTCTTCTCTCTTCACATCCTCCCAACAATGCACAACATACTGACATATGGGGCTCACGTATGAGGATTTTAAATTTCAGCTACAGGGACGATGTCTCCCGACGACCCTTAAAATTATGATAACCTTGTTTGTGTGGTACCCCTGGGTACGTGTCCCGCTGGCCCATACTCAAATCCAACTCTGATGTCTTCCATCCCCACCCATGCCCTTGCTTATGAAAATATAAAAATTGATAACAGGAATCTAGGACTACAATTCGAATTCTTTGGTATCACTTTGTTGTCTTCAAGTAATGTAGGGAAGAAATATGGAACAAGTGTGGCAATGCGCAGTTTAAAAATATAACATAAATGATGCATATTTCATGTCTAACTGTGAACTATGTAGCAGGGAAATAATAATGGCATTCCAATCACCGTTTTTAAGAAAATGTTGAATAAAAGAAGTTAGTCATACCATAAATTTTACAGTCTTGTCATACTGTAGCTCTATGCAGATACCGATGTGTTTAATCTTCAGCACTTGTTGCTTATATGCTGACAGAATGATTTGTGGCACCAGATACCATGACCACATCTCTCCGATTTTAAAAAGCCTACAATGGCTGCCAATTCAATTTAGAATGCAGTTCAAGATACAGGGGCGGATCCAGGAATTTTTCCAGAGGAGGGTCTGAAGAGGCCCTAAACCAGAGTAACCAATTTTTGAGGTGCACAACGATGTTGGAGTTTCGCCGGCCTGCAGGAGGGGTCTAAGGGGGGTGTCCCCTCCCCCTTTGAAAATTTTTTGCCCATTTTAAGGACTCTAGGTGCAACATTGTGCAACATTTTCCATTTTCCCTTCCTATATTTGTATTTCAAATAGGCTGGTCTCATAATTTTTTCCTCCTTCAGTGCAAGACGTTTTATTGACAATTTTGGGGGAGACACGTGCCCCTCCACGTAGCCCCGTGGGTACTTACCTGGTTCTCAATGCCCTGTTTTAGAGTAAAAACTGAACATAAAGTAGCACAAATGCACCTCTAGTTACCGGTGCAAGAACAATCAACCGCGACATGTCAAATTCTGACCAACGAGGAACGAGTATCCAATATATTCTTTTTCACCGTCCGTTTGATGATTTATTTCCCCAACAAAATTTATCCACCCATCACATCAGTTCACAATGAGCACACGACGTGCAAGAGTGGCTGTCACGAAAGAGACAGAATCCAGCGCCACCGGATGACCAGTCTGATCATGGGCGTCATCAAGGGGGGAGGGGGGAGGGGTGACCCCCCCTTTGAGCTTTTTTTACAGAAACGTTTAAAGAATGTACCGAAATCGAAACAGGTTTCTTCTACCATTGCAAAGTATAAATTTCTTTAAATAGGCCTATACTGAATGGTTAATTTCGCTGCAATTACAGATCGAGTCCCACAAATTTTTATTTTCCATTACCTATGGGCTATTAATGGAATAAATGACATGTACAGTATTTTCTAGGTCTTGAAGGAGAAAGGTTGAAAGTAAAAAAAAAGTAAATTGGTAAAATCACATTGTGCACAAACTTACTGTTCAGTTCTATAGAGCCTGACAACTGAAGCAATTAAGAGGCACTATTCATTGCAGATTTGAACGATTTTTTTTAAATTTCTTTGAATTGCAGAGTTCAATTTGCTTAAAACTTTTCTGTGATTAGTTATGTGAGGTAAGCTATTTTACCTCCAGCTTAATCGTGAATATTCCATTGTATTCCACAAGCTTCCGAGGGTTTTGTCCAGGGAATCCTTTGCCTCTGAATCCTACCAGTTGGTTCCCTTGACCGAGCCCATGGTTCCTATGACAGTCCCCCAACTTTAAAAGAAAAACGTTCTGGTACCATTGTCATTTTAAGACTGAAAAGCTTTCTATTCGATCCCCATCCATGGGTTCACGTTTTGTTCTTATATGAAATCATATTTTTGGCATTATCAAACCAGCAATATTGATGATAATTTCGCCGCAATATAGGCATTTGAAATGTCTAACTCCTCGGAGCTTCCGGGGGCTTCGCCCCCTGGACCCCGGCCACCAGGGGCCCTTAAGCAGGCCCTTGGATTTCACACCGTAGTGCTCGCGCTACGCCCGAGCATTGCCGCTAACGCTGCAATAACTTTCTTCTTCACACAAAATACGACCCCCTTTGAAAATGTCTGGTGACGCCCATGACTGATTCTAGTGATTGCAGTCTGTCCTGTTAAAAATCGGGAAACCTCGATACTCACGCTAAACCCTGGTAAACATTTCAATAAAATATCACGAAAATCTACACACACATAAAAAGCCACTTTAAAATGTTCACTAAAGGAGAAACACCTCCGGCTCTGCAATAACCGCTCTGACTTTGATACTGAAATCGCACAATTTAAACATAATTTACGGGAACGGAATTACTCGGACCAATTTATATCTATCATGGCCATAGAAATTAAAGTAAGGGAGAATGACGTCTGCCGATCTGGAATGAAGCCATTGATTTGGCTGCAACAGAGACCTGCGCGTAATACAAATATACGTCATTGCTTTTGTCCCGAGTATTGGCAAAGAAACTACAAGTTTTCAAGTTAGGAGTATAAAACAAAATACTTAAGGCACCATGACTTATTTCAGTTGTGAAAACTACTCCTAATCTTTCGAAAAAGGGATAAAATAAGTTACAACTTCTGCAGCAGAATACACACTGTACGTACGGAGATGCACCAATCAACCGGTCTTTTGCTGTACAACGAAAGCGCCCTCACAATTTTCGTGGCTTCACCGGTTACACAAGCAGGGATGCATTGTGTTAGCGTTCTCCCTTACTTTTATTTCTATGATCATGGCTGCTATCAGTTTCGAAAGTCGCGCATCTCTGCTTACATTAACCAGAATGCAAAAATGCATTGAGGTTTCGATGATACATGTTCTATTCCAAATAATGCCATGATGTCCCATATCTTTCAGTCACTGGTCAAGTGATATCTTAACATGTTGGAAAAATAATTTTAGGTTCATATTTGATCTTGGGAATTCTTGGGAAAATTTGCATTTTGACTTCTGGTGAACCCATGAGACAATCTTGGGAATTCTTAAAATTTTGCTTTTTGACCCCTGTGACCCCAGATGACCTTTGACCTCCACTAAAAACGAAAGCATTCATATTTTCACTACAATGCATCCACATACTGAGTATGAAATCTATCCAAGCTTCCTACCTGGCGATATCGTGTTAACAAGGTTTGCAGTGTTTGACCCCAGTGACGTCAGATGACCTCTGACCTCCACCAGAAAGTGATAGGTTCATCTTCTTACCATAACACATCTACACACTAAGTATGAAATTCATCCAAGCTTCCTACCTTGAGATATCGTGCACACAAGGTTTTCAGGTTTTGACCCCCGGTGACCCCAGATGACCTTTAACCTCCACCAAAAACGATAGGGTTCTTCCTCTTACTATAACACATCTACACACTAAGTATGAAATTTATCCAGGCTTCCTACCTTGAGATATCGTGCACACAAGGTTTTCAGGTTTTGACCCCCGGTGACCCCAGATGACCTTTGACCTCCACCAAAAATGATAGAATCTTTCCTCTTACCATAACACATCTACACACTAAGTATAAAATTCATTCAAGCTTCCTATCTTGAGATATCATGTGAACAAGGTTTTCAGGTTTTGACCCCCGGTGACCCCAGATGACCTTTGACCTCCACCAAAAACAATAGGGTTCTTTCTCTTACCATAACACATCTACACACTAAGTATGAAATTCATCCAAGCTTCCTACCTTGAGATATCGTGCACACAAGGTTTTCAGGTTTTGACCCCGGTGACCCCAGATGACCTTTGACCTCCACCAAAAACAATAGGGTTCTTCCTCTTACCATAACACATCTACACACTAAGTATGAAATTCATCCAAGCTTCCTACCTTGAGATATCGTGCACACAAGGTTTTCAGGTTTTGACCCCCGGTGACCCCAGATGACCTTTGACCTCCACCAAAAACGATAGGGTTCTTCCTCTTAATATGGGGCATCTATGTACCAAGTCTGAAAACTGTCGGAGTTTCTCTTCTTGAGATATCGCGCACACAAGCTAAGCGTCACAAACACACACACACACACATACACACATACATACACACATACGCCATCATGACCGCATAGGTTTCTCTTTCATCGAAACCAAAAATTAAACCCACCAATTCACCTTTGGTTTTTAAATTTTTATATTCTCCTCATATCAAAACCAAGGATCTCAAGAGTTTTCTCTTAAACAATTGCTATTTTATCGAGACACATCCGACATTACCTAAGATTTTTCCGAAACCGCCGCTCAGTTGCTTACAAACGGGCTAAAATGCTGAGCGACTCCCTCATAAGGGTATCCTGCACTTCGGAAACTTCAAAATTAAACTGCCTTGACACATCTCTAGCGGAGATCCTTTTGGAACTCATGCATGAATAATACATCCAATTTGACTTCATACAATTTTAAATGGTATTATGGCACCCACCGCCATTTACTCTACCACTACTGATGAGACCGGGTACTTATTTTCCACGGTCGAAGGGCGTCTAGCGAAAACATAACCGCTCTAGCTTACTACCACGTAATTTTATTCGACCAACGACATAAACCTAGAGCTATTCCTGGTTTCCTGAAGATTACTCCTATACACCATGGGGATATAGATTGACTACTCTTATACCAAATTATTTTATCTTGATATATCACTTCTTTGGTCACGTCACTGAGTTCTTGAGAGCTACCATTTTGTCTTATTCTTTTGAAACTACTCAGTCTCGCGGAGAAAATTCGCTGGCGCATGTTTTGAGCTATAATTCAAACTGGTGGGATGAATGAACACCTCCTAATTTGGTCACCTTTTGGTTTGAAAATGAAGATTTTTATGCACTTTTGGCCCAGTTTCTCTAAATGGAGAAAAAATGTTTGATTCTTTTTGGTGGCCAAAAGCAGAGGGGGTCCAGTCCTGAGATACTCAACCTTCTGTATAAGTCAGTTCATGGTCAAGCTCCTATTCATTTACAAGACCTGTGTAATAGGAAGATGTCTCCCTACTCATTGCGTAGTCTTGACTCAAATGAACTTGTCGTTCCTCCCATTAAAGCTAGCACCGTGGGAGAAGGACCTTTGCCTAGACTGGGCCAGTATTGTGGAATTTACTCCCTCATGAAATCAGAGATTAACCGTCTTTTGCTACCTTTAAGAGAAACTTGAAAACTTATTCCCCTACATATGTAATGGAATCACCCAACCGGATAGGAAGTGAACATGATCCCTTATCTTTTTGAGTTAGCTTTCCGTTGAGTATTTTTTAAGTATGAAAATTACCCGTTTGTATTGCTCTTTGCTGCGTTATTGAAAACTTATTCCCCTGCATATGTCATGGAATCACCCAATCAGACAGGAAGTGAACATGATCCCTTATCTTTTTGAGTTAGCTTTCCATTGAGTATTTTTTAAGTATGAAAATTACCTGTTTGTATTGCTTTTTGCTGTGTTATTGTTAAGCACGACTGAACATGCTAATAGTAATATGCTATATAAGTATTGTAATGTAATGTAACGTATATGAGTAATACCAAAACATAGGCCTAATCCTTTAGAGGTTTATTTGATAACCTTCAGGTAGGACATGACTCCACATATAGTTCCATCTACATTTTGTGTATTTATAATATGTCAAAGTAAAAAGATCCATTGATGAATTACAAAAATAGTGGACATGATTTAAATCTTTGTGCCATAAGCTGGCCTTCACAGCAAAGTCTTGCTAATTCTAAGATGTCTGGAAAATTACAACAAGCTGGCAATTGTTTGCTATGTAACACAATTTCTTGTTAAAGGCCCTTTAAAGGCTCTCTAATCACACCCCAGGCAGTAACAATTCTCCCTACTAAGTTTACTTCTACTGTAGCCCCACTCCAATTTACACCAAGCACCTCTGGGAGAGAGCTACAGTAACCTGCACTGAGTTTCAACATTATGTGTATGATCATTATTTGGGACGGAACTGAACATTGTGGAATAACCAGAGTAGAGCTATATTGAATGAGTGTCAGTCAAAGTGCAGTCATCAACTATATTTAATAGAGCTCTAGGGTTACTATTATACGCTGAGGCAGGGAGTTGCTCTTGTTTGGTGAGAAGCCAAATCTCCCTGTGTGGGGAGAGGCCATGTCTCCTTTAAAGAAAATGATTAAACACTACTAAAATTAGCATCCTTAGTTAACAGAATTTATGTAACATGTACAGTACAGAATGTTTTGTCACAAGAAATGGAAAAAAGAGTTAAATACAAATATGATCTAAGTTTAGGAACCTGGTTTCCACAATTTTCTTGGCCTGGTTTGACAGAGTTTACAATATTCACTTCTGTTATCATACCATACTAACTACTGTAAACCATACACAAAGTACTTACAGTTGGTACATACAATGACTTCTCTGCAGCTTTCTTTGGGAACATTCATCACATCAAGTTATCTCTTCTATTTGAAGGTCAAAGATGGCAACATGTGCATTATTTGAGAGATCATGATAGCTTTAAAAACACACCATGGTATCAGAAAGAATGCAATCATCACCAATGCTATAAAATCAGCTTCCAGTATTTGCTGTCTCAAATCTTTCAACTGGATGGGTGAACTTGAGGATGTAATCATCAGTGTTGTATTTTTGGAAGAATCCCTCTTGTCAACTGCATTGAGAACTCAAGTTGACTGTTGTGCTGATCTGTGTTGCAAAGGTTTACAGTATCTGAAAAGTACAGTATGTCATAGTTCTTTGAAGTAGCACAAAATCCAATTGGAAGACCTACCATTATGTAAAGCACCATTCTAGAAATTTGTCCAATATAATATTCTATGTAAACTGTTACATTTTCTCAAAATATTTTGTACAAGTTTCTAATTGTAAGTCTTTAAATAGTGCTAAAAAGTTTGATTGGCCAATGGTTTAGCACCATCAAGGACGATCTGTTCAATTTAATATAATCCATTTTAACAAATATTTATTTGAAGTTGTAACAGAAATTACAAATTCAAAACTAAATTTCAGCATACAAACCAGTGTTCTTCACAAATTTTTGACATTGGGGCAGGGGGTAGCCATTGTGCACAAAGCTTGTGTGCCAGCATTGGTAGAGGGGTTTGGATGTACTTGTAGATCTTTTCCTCAGTGTTCGAATTAGAAAAAAAGTTACATGCACCTGTGCATGTAACTTTAAAATTTTACCTGCACAAATAAATTCTTGCATGCACCATTGAAGTATGACAATGAAAGATTAAAAAACTCAGGCCTAAAATTACCCCTGTTTCTTCCCTTTTTATAATAGCCTTGGCCTAAGTAGAACAATCAGTGAGATGATGCATGCCACCTAGCAATGGCTATACATGCACGTTGATACCATCATTACATCCAGGGCCCCCGGAAAAAACCAGAATGCAAAAATGCATTGAGGTTTCGATGATGCATGTTCTATTCCATATAATGCAATGATGTCCCATATCTTTCAGTCACTGGTCAAGTGCTATCTTAACATGTTGGAAAAATAATTTTAGGTTCATATTTCATTACGCAGAAGGTTGCCTCTATACAATTTCAACCCGACACCTCACTTTTTGTTGAAAAAGTAATGTTACAACAAGTTGAACCCGACTTCCTGTTATCAGCTTTCTGTCAATAGTAGCTGCTATGTCCAGCACAATGCAAACAAAGAGTCCCACTGTAGAACCTCACTTGTGCACACAATCTGAAAATCTTTACTATCGTCAGAAGTGACATAGAGGCAGAGACTGTTTATTCAGTGCAAGCCAAGTTTGCAACCAGAGCTGCCTCAACAGACCATGACAATAGGCTTATCTTTCTGTACACATGTTCTGGTTGTGCTGGCACTGAAGCATGATGAATTGAGTAAACAAACAGTGACCAGGTTGCAAAGAGGCAACTTCTGCCTAATGTGATCTTGGGAATTCTTGGGAAAATTTGCATTTTGACTTCTGGTGAACCCATGAGACGATCTTGGGAATTCTTAAAATTTTGCTTTTTGACCCCTGTGACCCCAGATGACCTTTGACCTCCATCAAAAACGAAAGCATTCATATTTTCACTACAACGCATCCACATACTGAGTATGAAATCTATCCAAGCTTCCTACCTGGGGATATCGTGCTAACAAGGTTTGCAGTGTTTGACCCAAGTGACCTCAGATGACCTCTGACCTCCACCAAAAAGTGAAACGTTCATCTTCTTACCAAAACGCATCCACATACCACACATGAAATCTATCCAAGCTTCCTATCTTGAGATATCATGTTAACAAGGTTTTCAGGGTTTGACCCCCAGTGACCCCAGATGACCTTTGACCTCCACCAAAAACAATAGGGTTCTTCCTCGTACCATAACGCTCCTACATTCTAAGAATGAAATTCATCCAAGCTTCCTATCTTGAGATATCGTGTTAGCAATGTTTTCAGGTTTTGACCCCCGGTGACCCCAGATGACCTTTGACCTCCATCAAAAACAATATGGTTCTCCCTTTTACCATAACACTTCTACACACTAAGTATGAAATTCATCCAAGCTTCCTATCTTGAGATACCATGTTAACAAGGTTTTCAGGGTTTGACCCCCAGTGACCCCAGATGACCTTTGACCTCCACCAAAAACGATAGGGTTCTTCCTCTTACCATAACACATCTACACACTGAGTATGAAATTCATCCAAGCTTCCTACCTTGAGATACCGTGTTAACAAGGTTTTCAGGTTTTGACCCCTGGTGACCCCAGATGACCTTTGACCTCCACCAAAAACGATAGGGTTCTTCCTCTTACCATAACACATCTACACACTGAGTATGAAATTCATCCAAGCTTCCTAACTTGAGATATTGTGCACACAAGGTTTTCAGGTTTTGACCCCTGGTGACCCCAGATGACCTTTGACCTCCACCAAAAACAATAGGGTTCTTCCTCTTACCATAACACATCTACACACTAAGTATGAAATTCATCCAAGCTTCTTACCTTGAGATATCGTGCACACAAGGTTTTCAGGTTTTGACCCCCAGTGACCCCAGATGACCTTTGACCCCCACCAAAAACGATAGGGTTCTTCCTCTCAATATGGGCCATCTATGTGACAAGTTTGAAAACTGTGGGAGTTTCTCTTCTTGAGATATCGCGCTACACAAGCTAAGCGTCACAAACACACACATACACACACCCACGCATACACCCATACACACGCACATACGCCATCATGACGGCATAGGTTTCTCTTCCATTGAAACCAAAAATAGTTATCTGGGGGGGATGGAGGGGGGTTGGGGATTTTGGTTTGAAAAGGAGACCTCAATGAATTGCAACAAATCAAAAGCTACCAGTAATGAATATCGAAATGGGAGATTCTTGCACACATTTCTTCAACCTGCAGATAGGTCAGATGAGGAAATCTTTTGTTTGGTTAGAATGCACTGCCTTATTGATTTCCTAAGCACTGTGCATAAAACAAGGAGAAGTTATTAAGGTTCGCAAAAATACAGTGGCCCTTTTTTCATTCCTGACACTTGCTGCACATTTTCTCATTAACAAATTCTTAAAATAATATCACTTTCAATGTTAGAAATCTTTGAATCAGAACGTTCTGATTTTCTTTGGTTTGAGCAAAGACAACAAAGTGGTTCCTCTTAGAAAAGAATAGTTGGCTGATATGAATCACACTGCAAGAGCTTCTTTCTCTTCTTCAAATAATTAGGTTAATGATAACTAAACAATCAATTAATTCATCAATCAATTAAATGTGACAGGCACAGTGCCTGACAGCTAGGCCGAACAAGTTGGCCAGTTTTCCTCCCACCCATCTAATTTCTCAGTTATGCCCTAGCTGTCGACTGATTGAAATCGTAGGCCTAAAGTATGTCACCAACCATTATTCACTGGTCATGTCATTTACATGTACTTTACTTTCCACTTTAGAGACAGGAAACCTGACTAATTCTAAGAGAAGGAAGAGCACATCAGACAACAAGACCTTACAACTCAGCTAACCATTAGTAAAGTGGTTGTAAGTTGTTGCCAATCTACACTTGCAGCAGATTGCAGGTAAATCTGTGCTGACTATTGCTGGTGTTATAAGCTCTTCCCTTTTAATAGTTTGACAATGCAACGTTACCAAATCATCAAAATCAATAACTTTAAAATATTAACTATCCACTAAATCTATTGTAAAAAGGCTTGTATAGACTCACAAGAACTCACAAAGGATTGTAAAGAAATTTGAGAACGAGCTCTTGCAACTTGTTATGAGCTCTCATGAGCTCTGTCATATATGTTACTAGTTCTTCAGTACTTGTAAGCTTGGAGATTCCAATAATTTGTTGGTCATGTTAAAATTTTATGCAATCATACAAGAGATAAAGTAAGCTGTTGAGTGCTTTACCAGCAACAAATTTTTATCAATTCTGGTTATTACGAGTAATTGACACAGATGGTTACAATTGGCAGCAAGTACCACCATCTTGAGTACAAACAACTTGAAATAGTGTGAGCATTGGTTAAATTTACTATTACATCAAGCTTTCTTACCTCACCAGACCTCATCTCTAAAGACATAAAATCCATGTCTATCTTCTGTACAGAGAAAATGGTACCACTTGCTTTTCTTGGCTTGATTTCAAAACTCATTGTCATACTCATCCCAACTCCAAAAGTTTCATCTATGAAAGGGAAATTGTTCCAAAAGTTAATATTTAATCCAGGAGAAAGTTGTAGACAATCTTGTTGTGAGAATTACCAGGGCTTTTCTCTTTCCCACCCCTTTTTGAGATAACTATGCAGCAAAAAGATATTTCATGACCAACTGATGGCCAATATCCAGACCATACTGAAATATGAAGGCACATGAAATGAAAGCATACCTTTATTGTGCACTGTAAACACATGCAGCATCATGATTTCAAGTGAAATGTTTGTAAGGTTTTCAGTTAACAGATCATGTGGAAATTTCCAGACTAGTCCCCCAAAATTCAAGGACGTCCCACACCATATATATCTCCCAAACTTGACCCATTTTTCTTACAGTATATGTACCCTTGGCCTGCAGTATGTACTCCTACTTAATTTGCATATCAGTTTATTCCAGGTCAAAAGCTTACTTATAACTCTTATAGTAACAAATCCTAATCAGAGATCCCCATAATTAGTCTTGCTTCTAGTGTATATTATTTTTTCAACTTGCATCATAATCACAGGCTTGTGCCTGTATTCATGAGCCAGGAAAGACAAAACACATCTTCTCTTAATATTAACCTTGAGCTAAGACTACAAGATGGCTGTAGATGCTTGGTAAAGACATGCCGCTAGAATTCAATAGGGTCGTTTAGCCAAAGTTCCCCGGGAAAAGGGCATTTTCTCGGGTGAAATATAAAGACGTCTTATGTCGCCTGATGGCTAAATCCTCCTTTTGAATTCCAGCCTCATGATTACCTCCACAGTAAGTGATGAACAGAATGAAATTATTATTGTGTTTCATGTGACATCAGCTGAGTTACTGAATGGCACAGTAAATATACAGTAAAGGCCAGTTTATACATGATGGCCAACCCAGCCCATTAAAGAATGGTCCCAAAATTCACTGAGGTAGTAATAATCTGACACTTGATAGAAAACTAACTTCTAAAAGTATTGCCAGTAGTAGGATTTAAGCTTGAGTGCACATAATTTATGGACCCAGCCACTGTATGATTGTTGACACATCAGCTCAAATACTGACCATCTGTAATAGCTATCTATAGTGCATTATGCATGTTATTTTTGCACTGTTGTACTCCACTAGTCCCTGATTACTCTTGGGAGATAATTGGTTACTTAAGAACCAATTTGTGCAGCACAGAGGGTTTAATAAAGCTAATGTTACAAACTTGGGTAGATATTTAATCTCCCATTTTTCCCCCAAAACAGGGGACTTGGGTTGGTATTCCTTATGGGCAGTGAAGATCCTAATGTACTTCCAAGTTTTCATGCACTATCAAGCTATAAGAACCATGTGGTTATTCCATGCTCGCCGTGACCAATCACAGACATAGTTCAGAGTAAAACAGTGTTCAACTTACACAGCTTCATATAAGTGCTTAAGTATTAATCAGCCTTAAGGGTCTTTGCAGTATGCCAACATGGCCAGACCTTAGATATACTGTACAGTTGTGGTACAATAAACGCTTGATGTAAACCAGAATGCAAAAATGCATTGAGGTTTCGATGATATATGTTCTATTCCATATAAAGCCATATGATGTCCCATATCTTTCAGTCAAAGGTCAAATGCTATCTTAACATGTTGGAAAAATACAGTTTTGTATTCCTATTTAGTCTTGGGGATTCTTGGGAAATTTTGCTTTTTTTACTTCTGGTGACCCTAGATGACCTTTGACCTCCACCAAAAACAATAGGGTCCATCTTTTCACCATAACACATCCACATACTAAGTATAAAATCTATCCAAGCTTTCTCCCTTGAGAAACTGTGTTAACAATGTTTTCAGTGTTTGACCCCTGGTGACCCTAGATGACCTTTCAACTCCACCAAAAACAATGGGGTACATCTTCTCACTATAACACATCAATTTACCAAGTATGAAATCTATTCAAGCTTCCTACCTGGAGATATCGTCTTGACAAGGTTTTCAGACATTGACCTCTGGTGACCCCAGATGACCTTTGACCTCCACTAAAAACAATAGGATTCATCTTCTCACTAAAATGCATCTACATACTACGTATGAAATCTATCTAAGCTTCCTACCTGGAGATATCGTGTTAACAAGTTTTTCAGATTTTAACCCCCGTGACCCCAAATGAACTTTGACCTCCACCAAAAATGATAGAATTCTTCCTCTTACTATAACACATCTACGTACAAAGTATGAAACTTATTCAAGCTTCCTACCTTGAGATATTGTGTTAACCAGGTTTTCAGGGTTTCACCCCCGGTGACCCCAGATGGCCTTGGAACCCCACCAAAAATAATAGGGTCCTTTCTCTACCTATCAGGCATCTACAAACAAAGTATGAAATTTATCTAAGCTTCCTACCTGGAGATAGCAGGTTAACAAGGTTTTCAGGGTCTGACCCCTGGTGACCCCAAATGACCTTTGACCTCCACCAAAAGA
Organism: Holothuria leucospilota; assembly: GCA_029531755.1. Taxonomy (NCBI): domain Eukaryota; kingdom Metazoa; phylum Echinodermata; class Holothuroidea; order Aspidochirotida; family Holothuriidae; genus Holothuria; species Holothuria leucospilota. Next base: position 5,749,505 of record CM055961.1, on the reverse strand, counting down.
AATAGGGCTCTTCCTCTTACCATAACGCATCTACATACTAAGTATGAAATTCATCCAAGCTTCCTACCTTGAGATATCGTGTTATAAAGGTTTTCAGAGTTTGACCCCTGGTGACCCCAGATGACCTTTCACCTCCACCAAAAATAACAGGGTTCTTCCTCATACCATAATGCATCTACACACAAAGTATGAAATTCATCTAAGCTTCCTACCTCAAGATATTGTGTTAACAAGGTTTTCAGAGTTTGACCCCCAGTGACCCCAGGTGACCTTTGACCCCCACCAAAAACAATAGGGTTCTTCCTCTCAATATGGGGCATCTATGTACCAAGTTTGAGAACTGTCACAGTTTCCCTTCTTGAGATATCGTGTTAACAAAGTTTTCAGGGTTTGACCCCGGGTGACCCCAGATGACCTTTCACCTCCACCAAAAATGATAGGGTTCTTCCTCATACCATAACGCATCTACATACAAAGTATGAAATTCATCCAAGCTTCCTACCTCAAGATATTGTGTTAACAAGGTTTTCAGAGTTTGACCCCCGGTGACCCCAGGTGACCTTTGACCCCCACCAAAAACAATAGGGTTCTTCCTCTCAATATGGGGCATCTATGTACCAAGTTTGAGAACTGTCAGAGTTTCCCTTCTTGAGATATCGTGTTAACGAAGTTTTCAGGGTTTGACCCCCGGTGACCCCAGATGACCTTTCACCTCCACCAAAAATGATAGGGTTCTTCCTCATACCATAACGCATCTACATACAAAGTATGAAATTCATCCAAGCTTCCTACCTCAAGATATTGTGTTAACAAGGTTTTCAGAGTTTGACCCCCGGTGACCCCAGGTGACCTTTTGCCCCCACCAAAAACAATAGGGTTCTTCCTCTCAATATGGGGCATCTATGTACCAAGTTTGAGAACTGTCAGAGTTTCCCTTCTTGAGATATCGTGTTAACGAGCAAAGTGTCACAAACACACACACATACATACACACACACATACACACACACACACATACACACACACACACGCACATACACACATACATACACACACACGCCATCATGAATGCATAGGTTTCTCTTATCATCGAAACCAAAAAAAAAAACGGAACTGTGACAATTCTCTGCGGAATTTAGCAACAAATTATCGAGCTCAAAATACATGTAACTTTTTGATAGAAAAGATGAGCTATTATTCTCCAAAACCATATCAAATAAATGTCTGCATTATGAAAGAGATATACAGACATTTTACCACCTACTGTATAATGATAGCAATTCCCCCCTTAAAGGGAAATATTGCATTTAAAAAAATACCACGACATGACTCTAGTTTAATCCCATTGTGGTCTTTTACCCTTTCCAAACATGGAAAGAAGCAGCAATTTTTGTATCTAACAGGCTCATTATAGAACGATAAGCCTCGCCCACTCTATGCAACTTTCATACTGCTGCATATTCATTTAGGAAGAGTGGTCATGACAGGACGTATACTGTATGCACCCCATTATGCAATTCGTGTTGACCTTGCTTACCGTAATTCCAATGACCCTGCTCACAACAAACTACCACCACAGTTTCTGTACCACCCCGTGCTGTACGTTGTAATTCAAAACTCACACATGGAGACCAGCGTCATCTCCCTGGTTCACCGTGAGTGTGCGTTATTAGTCGTTACAGGGGAGTCACTACAAACGCGTTAATTTATCTGCGAAACACTCGTAGGCCCTGCATATTTCTTTTGTTTTGGACAAGTGGCAACCACTGGCATCACAGGTTCATAAATTTTCATTTTGTACCATTGTCAAAGCACCAACAGTCTCTTTTACATCGGGCTGTTTCGAAAGTAAATCAAACCTGCTAAGGCCCAAGGGCTGCAATTCGAATTACGGAATAACTGTAACTTTGTGTATAGTATACCAGGGAGGTGATAAGACCACCTACTGTAATGTAACGGTAGTTCCGTTAGGTTGTCAAATAGAAACTCCCTGGTTCAGTGATACAGACATAATGTAGTAATAATACCCACTAAAGTACTGTACTGCACTTAAGTCCGTATTTTCCGAACTTTTTGGACATGCTGTAGAAGGCGTTTGTTATTGTCTGACGTAAGTTGATAGAAATGATTTGATTGGTGGATTTCAAATCAGGGGTGATGAAGGTGTGGTTTTGCATGCATAATTGTTTGGGTGAACAAATCTATTAGTTGTTACAGAAAGGTTAATTACTTGTTAATTAGTGCTTGGGGGATAGAATGTTTTTCTTACTGTAGTTACCTCTCTTTCATCGAACAGGACCTGATTGCAAGTAAGCGAGGATAGATTCAATAAAAAGCCAGGCAAACGCAATATTTCCCTTTAAATTATCAAAATCCTTCAAAGTTACGATCCAAAAAGGAAAAGCAACTTAGAAAACTGTCAAAATTTTCTCGGTATAGGCTGCAATTTGCCTATGCAATAGTGTGTTAGCATAGGCTGCTCATACACAGCAGGCTTCAAACGAAAATTGAGGAATTTGGCTATGCTTGAAACGGAATTTTACAGACTTTTAAAAGTTAAAACGGAATTTTGTGATTTTTCAAATGGAAAATCTGTGGCTCTACCTTTAATATATTTCTCTTTAAACTACCATTAGGCCTAGGCCTACACGCATGCATGCAACTCAAAGTTGCATGCACTGACAAAAAGTTACATGCATTGGTGCACGTATGCATGCATTATTTCGAATACTGCTTTTCCCCTGTTCACTTGACTTCATTAATGAAAACATAGCATTTTTTTATTTGCAGAGGATGCCCTTTTGTGCAATTAACCTTAGACAGTAGGTTTAGCTTAGAACTGTGGCATTATTAAACATTCTTTTCCTGTACATGTGACATGATTATAGTACAGTAGCTAGGACAATGGACGTTTTCCATAATAATGAATATTTTCGCGGGGGGGGGGGGGGGGGTTATTAAGCAGGGTTTGTACACATATTGATGGAAAATTTCCCAGGACTTTCCCAGGCTGAAGATTCAATTTTCCAGCCACCAGCACCCTTAAAAATTCTCAATTATCCTTACCTTTTGGCTAAATGTATGGTAGCCTACCATTAATTCTGGCTATCACCTTGTAAAGTTTCATGACAGTTGAACTTGGCTATTACTGTGCCTAAGCCATTCAAGTGACTGATTTGATTCTCCGCTAAATTTTTAAGTATGCAGGTAGTACTAATGTTAGTATAACATAACATAACAGGTTAAAGGGCAAAGGAGGGCTAAGGCCCCATACGATGCCCTTAAGTCCATACAACCTTAACTGAAAACAAACAACCAACCAACACCAAATGAGCCCAGCACAATTAGATCCTACCACAGTTATGGAAGAACTTGTCGATGTTACCTTAATGCAGTGCACTGATGTAGAGTTAACTACCCACTCAGGCAGACTATTCCACTCATTAACAACTCTATGAGAGAAGCTGAACTTCCTAATGGCGAGCCTTGCAAAACACTTAACTAGCTTCGTACAATGGCCTCGAACCCGAGAATTACTTTGAACCATTAAATAATTGCAAGATGACATAGGATTCCTTTCAGAGAGAAATTTGTACACCTGAAGCATGTCCCCCCTAATCCTTCTCAACTCCAGGGTGGTAAGCCCAAGATGCTTAAGTCTTGCATGATAAGGTAGGTGTTTCACCTCGGGTATAAGGCGAGTAGCTCTCCTCTGAACCTGCTCTAAAAGGAACTTGTCCTTTTCATAGAAGGGACTCCACGCCTGGGCTGCATAGTCGAGGTGGGGTCTTACCAACTGCTTATACAGATTTAGTACAATTTCTTTATACTAAAACTACTGAAATTCCTCTTGATCAATCCAAGCACCCTATTAGCCCTAGCAGCAGCAGCTGCACACTGTCTAGATGGCTTTAAATCTCCTGTAATAATTACACCCAGATCCTTCTCAAAAGTCACATCACTCAGAATACTACCATTCATGTTATAATCATAGCTGAAATTTTTAGGACCAAAGTGAAGGACTTTGCACTTATCTGCATTAAAAGACATTTGCCAAGTCTGGGACCAAGAAAATAACCTATCCAAGTCTTTTTGCAGTAAGGAGGCATCATCCTTATCACTAACCTTCCTATAGAGCTTCGTATCGTCAGCGAACTTACTAATACTAGATGTGAGAGGGCTATCAATATCATTGATGAAAATCAAGAAAAGAAGCTGGCCAAGTACAGAACCCTGTGGAACTCCACTTGTAACTTCTTTCCACGAAGAAAAATTACCATTAACAACAACTCTCTGAGATCTACCATTGAGCCATGAATTTATCCAGTCAGCACAACTGCCCTTGATGCCTAACCTATGCAGTTTAACCATAAGTCTACCTAATGGAACTTTATCAAAAGCTTTTTGAAAATCAAGGTAAATGACATCAACACTGTGACCAGAATCAAGACATAAAAGACACATCCTCAAGAAAGCTTAGTAAATTAGTAACACAAGATCTACTGTACTAGGTAAGAAACCATGCTGTGAAAGATTGAGTAACCCATTATCTAAAGATATTTTAGCAAGCAATCCTTGATTACAGATTCCATAACTTTGCACACAACACTGGTTAAACTGACTGGCCTATAATTGCAAGGCAAGCTCCAATCCCCCTTTTCGAAATTGGAGTCACCGTATTGTCGATGCCACACACTTACGCACTACTTAGCCTTGTCCAGTCATAAGCACATTATGCAGTGCACGTGTATGTGCACTGTGCATTCGTATGTATAAACAACGAAAGTACCATTCTAAAACCTAGATACAACGGAATTGAAACATGTAAGCACGGACTGTGTGATATGCAGTACGGTAACACCTATACTATACAGAATTTATGAATTAGGTTTGTCCGGAAACCTAGATACAACGGAATTGAAACTTGTAAGCACGGACTGTGTGATACAGTATGCAGTACGGTGACACCTAGGCCTATACTATACAGAATTTATGAATTAGGTTTGTCCCAATCTAGGCCTACCTTAAAGTGATATCAGTGATAATTACTTCCAATCACGCAGCCAGCAAACACTTTTCACCTTTTTTTCGTAAAACACAAATTATGAAGAAAAAAGTTATTAACAACAATTTTGGGATTTTTATCGAGTATTTACCTTGCGCCAGTCGTTTCTTTCTCGTGAATATATTATGTGTACATACATACAGGTAGTACATTCAAGACATAAAGAATGACTGGCACAAGGCTGACAAGGTGATTTTATTGCGCAATCATCTTTTTCTAACGAACACTTCCGAGCGCTCAGACGTTGCAGGAAATCATTTTATTTTCAAGCTAGGTAGTGTTATTTTGTGATTTTTTTGTATAATCTTACTAGTTTTGTGAAAAGGTAGAACACATTTTAAGGGGGAGATACTTCATGTAAGACTACTGTACCTAAGACTACACGTACCTCAAACTGAGGTGAATAGACAACTGAAGGGAGATGAACAGGCTGAATAGCCTTAAGTGAATAGGATCTGTGTCTATCCACTTCAGTTTGAGGTTGGCTTACATGAAGTATATACCTTTTAAGGATTTCCGATATGATTCCAATTTGTAGTAAATATCATGAATTTTCTGGTTTTTGCCCTATACCTGTAACACTAATTTCCCCTATGGTTCGAATTTCGGTTGTTCCCTATACTAACAGTCACTTAAAACCTGCGAAACACACATTATTTCTGAAACCAGTTCACATCGCTCATAAACAGTCTGCTTTGTCACAACACGGAAGATCACTCACACAGACATACACAGATGTCAGTCATGAGTAATGTAGGCAGACCCTCACAAGATCAACTGACGACAATCTCCTTTTTCAACCTCCGTACCTACAGCGTGGCATTTGCACTGCTTAATTTACACTCTGCTGTAATGCATAGACTTGCACTGGAAACATGGTACGAGTATGCCATCGCTTGCTACTGTATGCAATGCATGCAAGAGACTGTGCAATGGTAGGATGTACATTCTTCAATGACCAACCTAAAAAGGAAAGGGTCGAATTGAACTCTTGTACACTTGAGCAAATCTTTTTTAGGCAGAGCACACCATATATACAGTATATCACACAAATTTTGAAGCCTTTCTATTTTTGGAAGAATGAGAACAAACTATTTTCAGGACTTTTAGCATATTACAAAACTTGGAGAACCTAGTACTGTAACCTATTTGTGCAGCAAAAGCCACGTGCCAGTCAAAAATCTATCATATGTAATGCAGTAACATACAGTTCTAGTGGCTTCAGGTCATTACGTACACAATGCAGTCTAGATCATTGACTGCACATATGAATGATGTCAGGTTTATCCAATCCATGACATGAAAGTCCTTTTAGCCCAAATTCATGTAGAAGCTGACCACAGTTAATCATGCTTGCATCAAAACAAGGTAACAGAACTCCACCTCTATCAGCACAATGTGTGCTCAAGCAAATAATAACTTGTGGTGCTTAATTCCAGTGGCTACTAGGACTTGGCCGGATCATATGTCCGGATTGAGCATGGTTGTGAAGATACAACTCACTGGACTAAAACCGCTGAATGTGAAAGTTACTGACCATCACTAATAAGACTTTCCCTAGTCTGCAGTCTGCTGACCTAGTATGGGGATTCCCATACTAGGTCAGCAATATATACCCACTGACAAAACTGGGCTACTGCACCATCAAAAATTTTGAATGGTCTCAGTCTTTCTCAAATTCACATATACTCCTTGGTAATTGACCTCTATGGGTCATTTACAGGGGCGGATCCAGGATTTTTGAAAAGGGGGGGCCGAAGTTGTTCGACCTGTGATTGACGGTACTATCTAAGCAGAGCGCCACCATCGGTTGGCGCGGAGCGTACAAGAAAACTTTTGACAAAATAGACCTCCCAGATAGCTGGAAATAGCACTTTCCATGTCTTATTTTTGCATTTTCTGCTTCATATAATTTCATGTCTCAACTCTCAACACATTAATTTTTCCACAAGTTATTTACAGAAGACAGTTATCATAGGCACAGTCCCTTACTACAATGCATCCTGTTCAAGGTGTCTAATCAGATCTTTAGTAGTCATGTTCTAGCTTGGTGAATATTGAGGGACTTCCTTGAGAAATTTGTGACCCATATCTTAGTTCGACTTGATGCCAGGACTCAGGTACCTTGCATTGACATGTGGGCGTAAATGTACGTTTTATCACGTGCATGTTCCCCTCTGCCTAATTTCTTGTTTTGTGTGGACTCAGTGAGAAAGTGAAAATCACCCAGAATGCACGAGACTTGGCAGCCCTGTCATTGTTTTGGGGGTACGTCCAGGCAGTGTAATGATGTATTATTGTAGGCCTTACATAGTATCAAAACTGAATGACCGAATTGTAATGTTTCCGACCACTATATTTCTAAATAAAATTTTGTTGGTGACGTGCACTGTAGGCCAATCTTAACGTCTTTCAGAGAAAAATCGAGGGATTTATTAACTGACAGAACAGCATCTGGCCATTTAGTTTTGTAATTGATTATGGTTATACTTGTTGATTTCTGATTTTTACTTAATTTATAATTCCTCATTTTCTCCTTAGGAATTTATTTATGGAGGGAGCTCCCCTTTGAAAATTTTTGAAAAATTAGGTGTCCTAACATGCAATCTAGTGCCACATATGCTACCTTTTGAAGTAAAATTTGTGTTAAAAAATGGCCTCCCCCTTGTGTACGCCATTGCGTTTACTATCTAAGCGGAGCGCCACCATAGGTTGGCGCGGAGCATTCCAAGAAAATTTGAGGTTTTAATACATCCCAGATGGCTGGAAATGGCACTTGCCAGGCTTGATAACACCCCATCCCAACTGATGCGCACTGTCTCGTAAGGTATTTTTCGATTGGCTGATGGTATTGTATCGGTATTGTACCGTATTGATTGTATCCAATCATGTGTAGTAAGATCAGCATGTGTGTAAACGTCCCAATCGACGTTCAAACTGATATGCTGTGCGCTATGACTCCCATACTTCGAGGTTGCTAATTGCAGCTTCATTCTCTATCACTCCACTCTCTGTCCTCCTCTCTATCTCTTCTCCTTTCCGTTTTTTTCTCTTTTTTCCCTTTCATTTTTTTTTTTTTTTTTTGGCATTTTCCAAAAAGGGGGGGCCGGGGCCGGGTGGCCCCCCCTAGATCCACCCCTGATTTATATGTTTAAGACCCATCATTTTAAGGATACTAGCACTCAGTCTCCAAAAAGAGACCAAAAATTTTGAAATACAAACGATCCTGTTTTGTTTTTTAAAACATTCTAAATCTTGTTACTAGGACGTTCACACTATTGTATGCTATACAGCATGCACTGCTGTTCAATTGTGACATAGTTCATAGCTACGGTTACGATCATGTAAGCACATACGCGTATGTAGCAACAATCATTGCAGAAACGCACGCAGACGATATTACTCTCACAGTAATAATGCGGGGAAAACTTTGTGTTGCAATAGCCTAGGCCTAGTTCAGGGAGCAAAGTGTACATGAGAACTAGGCCTAGGCTTTCCCGGGCTGTGGCCTGTGGGGGACTACTCGGGATTGTAGGCTTATGGGCATTTTCATGGCATGTCAGATGACAATAAACAGTGAGTGACTGAGGGGATTTGCAAAACCTGCTGTAGGCCTACTACAGCTGGGCCACTCAGGCAAATATTTAGCGTTCGTGAGTTAGCGGAAATTGAACAGTGCCCTTCATTTTACCGGGTAATAACTTCCGGAGTTACGATAAAATTTTGAAAATGTATAGTAAGTAATCATGAGTCGATCAGTATCATGAGTCGATCACTGCATTCTAAACGCCAGTACAGCGTGGAGGCGCGATGTGATTGCAATGTAAGCATGACCTGCATTGCATTTTCTTCATACAACATAAAAAACAATTATATGCCTTATTGTTTTTTATGTCCAAAGCAAAAATGTTACTCAGGGCCAAATTTTCAAGTTTCAGCATAAGTATGAACTAGACATTTGCAAAAATTACAAAAAATGGTGACCAAAATGTCTTTGATGAAGCTCTGATTAAAAATTTAGATGGGAAAGACATTATTCTCTGTGATTATTTGTATAACTGTTCTTAAATAAGGTAATTTATAGCATTTTATTTGCTTATTTTTTGTAGCGATTGACTCAAGATTCCTTTGTAAGCATTGTTGCATGTACTGCCAACTACATTTCAAAATTCATTTTCTACAGATTACGCAATCAGAACAACACCAAAATACTGCACAATGAGGAAGACATACAACAAAATGTTACAGCAAAGTTTTATTAATTTTTGTAAAAGTTTTAATATTTTTATGGTCACAATGCCCCTTAAGTGATCGACTCATGATAAGCCCAGTATACACTAGGCCTAAATGCAACATGTACAGTTGCTAAGTACTGGTCTAAGAGGGTGTGGAAAGATTGGTTTTAGGCAAGTTTCAGCCTCCACTTGCCTTAATTATACCCATACTACACGTTTCCAAGCAGGTAAAAAGCGCCCGTACAGTTTACCCAGTCCTTTTTTATTTGTAAGTTCTGGGCCCCTTGATTCTCATCTGTCACTTGGCCCTAGATTCCATGGGCTAGAGGCCCGGCTGGCCCCCAAAGGTTGAAGGCTTATTTCGACCCCTGCTAAGCCTAGTTTAGGGAACAACTTAAGTGTACGTGAGAACTAGGCCTAGGCCTAGACCTAGGTAAGCCTACCCTAACTTAGGCCTAACGTTAGCCTAGGCCTAGGATAGGCCAAGGGCCCTAACTCCTAAGCCTTAACTTTACACTAACCAGGATCGATAGACCTATCACGTTAACTTATACTGGCCTACGTTAAAACAAATTTGTCTACCCCGGTGCTACATTTCACGTATGAACTTCGCCTATTTGCTGACACTACCAGTTACACATGAAGGCTAAATCGACTCCTGCACATCCCTTTCTTTCCTCGGCGCGATGTATTTTGAAAGATATTTCATTTTCACGAGTGGTGGTACCAACCTTCATTCCTCATTTCACGTAAAACAAGTTCGCACGATCGAGCAACCATGCACGAATGTATCTGACGTCGTTCATAGCTTGTCTTTTTACATACATAAAGGTACATCTTTTCCAGAACCACAGAACCAAAATCGCAGTTATAAATTTTGATTTCAATGGGTCAAACAGGGTCAATATGAAGACATTTTCACGAAAAGCATCCGAATGCAAGACACGAGCAAACTAACTTTTTTGTAAAAAAGACACCCTTTACACCGAAGGTTTTCGAAAGGTTTCTTCATTTTATTTTCCATTCGTAGATAAACATTCTTTTGCTTCAATAACTGGCTCTTTTACGTACTTACAAACAATAAAACTTAAAAGAAATGAATTTAGCATGAAGATTGCGCATCGGCCACATCAGAGGTGCCATTTCTTGCCTCTAATTCCAACGACCCTGCTCAAACAAACCACCACAGTTTCTGTACCACTCCGTGCTCTACATTGGAATTCAAAACTCACACATGGAGACGCAGCGTCATCTCCCTGGTTCACCGTGAGTGCGTGTTATTAGTCGTTACAGGAGGGTCACTACAAACGTGTTAATTTGTCTGCGAAAGACATGTAGGCTCGGCATATTTCTTTTGTTTTGGATAAGTGGCAATCCTGGGCATCACAGATTCGTAAAATTTTCATTTTGTACCATTGTCGAAGCACCAACAGTCTCTTTTACATCCGACTGTTTCGAAAGTAAATCAAACCTGCTAAGGCCCAAGGGCTGCAATTTGAATTACGGCACAGCTGTAAATTTGCGTATAGTTTACCAGGGAGATGATAAGACCACCTACTTCAATGTAACGGTAGTTCCGTTAGGTTGTCAAATAGAAACTCCCTGGTACACTAATACAGACATAATGTAGTAATAATTCCCACTAAAGTACTGTACTGTACTTAGTTCGTGTTTTCCGAACCTTTTGTACATGCTGTTATTGTCTGACGTAATGTGATAGAAATGATTTGATTGGTGGATTTCAAATCAAGGATGATGAAGGAGTGCTTTTGCATGCATAATTGTTTGGGTGAACAAATCTATTAGTTATTCCAGAAAGGTTAATTTTTTAATTACTCGTTAATTAGTGCTCGGAGGGTAGAATGTTTTTCTCAGTTACCTCTCTGTCATCGAACGGGACCCAATCGCAAATAAACGAGGATAGATTCAATAAAAAGCCAGACAAACGCAATATTTCCCTTTAATTGCTCGAGAGCATACATATTCAGCACAGTGACTGAGTGTGCACCCAATCCGTAACATGATATCAGGCAAATAAGAAGTCTCAATCCTACTAACCCTCTACCTTTCCTGATTGCTTTAACCCTAACCTAATCTAGAGACATGATATCATGCATATATGCATGTCTTGAGACACAAATGTGTCACCTTACAAAACAAAACGTCCGGATTTGGTGGAGTGTGAGCTTAATTGAGAATACAACTGACTGTACAAGTCATCGTTGACCAACCAGAGTGAAGATACATTAACTGTTTTTTGAATGAATGTCAATCAAAGTGCAGTCATCAACTGAATTGTAACGGGCCGAGAGGAATTTTGTAACCGTCACAAGTAGGTAGTTGTATTGCAGCGTAGGCTTCAGTCGTGGAACTGAAGGAGACTTCCCGATCCGTCGATTTTCGGAACACTCAAAGGAAAGACAAGAGTCAACGAGTTGAATTAACAACGGTACTCTATTCCGTCCCGGCAAACTGAATCATAAGTGGAGTAGGATACACTGGCTACCGGAATTCCAAGGATCCGAAGCCCCGAAAAATGTCAAACATGAGTTTTTATACTGTTCGGTAAAGACATAACAAAATGCAATTGGTCAAGAAAACGTAATTAATAAACATGACTCTCATACGTTAACTTGATTGGTCAATCAGACTAATTCGTGGTGGCGCCCTCACTTCACGCCTATGCAGACAGATCATTCAGTGACAAGACGTCAAACTGTACACATCAATAACCTAAGAAGTACTGAACGGAGCATTCCGTTGGCATATTCCGCCCATATTCCGCCCAACGGATCGAATCCGACAACGGATTGAATCCACCAACGGATCGAATCCGACAACGGATCGAATCCGTCAACGGAACGACCCCGTTTTCTATGATCTCTATTTGCTTCTTTCAATCTAAACTGGGATTCCAAGCTACCTAAAAAGAATAATTTACAACATATTCTATCTTTTGAGCGAATGAGGGCGCTTTTAGCGCTCAATTACTAAAATCCGTCACAGTATTTAGAACTCTAGGGCTATTCTTAAATATGTGTGTGTGTGGGGGGGGGGGTACCACATCCCTTTCAAGAAACACTGCCATGGGCTCTTTTTAATCGTCTAAGATGATTATCAGCAAACTATGACCACAATATGTTTTTAAGAAATGCGAACGTGTTTGTGAAAGTTCGCATCAGTCTTGTATAAGACTTTGTTTGTGATGAACTCAGGACATATACACTATTAGTTTTCACCTCACGTGGCACAGGCCTATGGCTTGTTAAGAGGTGTTTCCTCGTGTTAGTAGAATAACCGCTGAAGAAAACATTGGTAATGAATAAACCCCTAATTGGTATAGAATACAATGACTGTGCTATGCAAGTACAACCAAGTGTGAACTCGTTAGTTTTTTAAGCGAGCCAGGGCGAGAACCTTATATTTGAAAATTAACGTGACTAAACCCAGCCAACATGCCCAGCTGGGCCCCAGCTGGGTTTTAGATGGGAAAGCTGGGCTTAGGTGGGCTGACGGATGTAATTGGGATATTGGTGTTTTGAACAAGCCAGACTTGCTAATGGCACGATGAGAATGTGGAAAAAAAATTTTTCGTTATTTCTGTAATCTTTTGTCCGAAATTGTTTTCAGTTTTTTCCGGGGTTTAGCTGGGTTTTTGCTGGGCTTCCCCACATTTTAGAGCCCGGCAATAACCCAGTTGGTGCCCAACTGGGCACGTTTGGAATTAAATGCCCTCAATTGAATTTTTTTTGCTGTTTCAGACAACGTTGAAAGTTTTCTTGAAAATAAAATAGCAAGACAAAATAATCCAGGTTTTGTAATTGGGCTAGAGCTGGGATATTGATGGGTTTCCCAAACCAGAGGAGCCCAAACAGGACCCGGTTGGGGCCCAGCTGGGGAAATACATTCATGTATGAATGCTATTTCACTCTTTTAAAATGCCTTTTGTTAACTTTTCGTAGTATTGGCGCTTTTAGATTAAAGGTAGGCATGCGTATTTAAAATGAAGTTCATCTTCGAAGTTTATTTTGTTTTAGTGGGCTCTAGCCTGGCTAAAGCTGGGCTAGCCCAATATGTTTGGCCCAGCTGGGGCCCAGATGGGGCCAATTAGGAAAATTTTCAAAACATAATGTCATTGAGGTGATTAACTCTTTTTGCTTCAGAAAATGTATGTCCCAGGTATTTTATCATAAATCTTTTTTTTTAACTAAACATGTGGGAATTTTTGGCAAAGACAATTTGAGAAAAGTATATGTTTAAAACGATGTAAAATTATATTGGAACACCAGGTTTATATACCTTTCATCTTAATTGAGCATTCCAAATTTTTCAAAGGAAATTTGTGTTTATCACTTAATGCAGGTCTAATTGAAATAAAGTGAAGCTGGCAATGGTGAATTCTTGCAGAAAACCATGTTTCTCAATTGTTCAATACAACATCAAGAAGGAGAAATTGAAACATCATGAAGAAAATTGCATTCTCAATCCTTAATAATAACAAACAAGTGTTACTGAATATATATAATAGCCAAACCAAACTATTTACTTAAATGAAAACTTTCCAGCAATATCCTTCTACCTTTGAAAGTGGAGGAAAAAAAAAAAAAGTGGAGTGTCCGTGATCACGACGGCGGAGCTCCCAGGGTGGGACCTGTTCTATTCAGCCAGTCTAGAACGGGACCACTGTCAGGTGGTGTCAGTTAAGTCAAATTTTGTCCCTTGGGGACGTTGTTACTCCTTCGGGGAGCAGAACTCCTTCGGGAGTATTGTTTGGTTTTCGCCCCTGGCTCATCGCCAGAGAGTCAGGGGACTTTTGGAAAAAAGTGGCTGGCATTAGCAATGCCGGTAACTTTTCAGGCTTGTAGAAGGAAAGTTACCTCAAATTTTCCATTGCTAAGCCAGTTGGACCCCACGTGGGATCAACCTCAGCTGGGGTAGCCCAGTTGGGGCCAACATGGGAACACCTGACAAACACGGATTTGCCCCAGCATAGGCCACGCATGTAGCCCAGATGGGGCCCTACTCCAGCCCAGATGGGCTAGCCCATTTGGGGCCCAACCGGGAACACCTGACAAACACGGATTTGCCCCAGCATAAGCCCAGCATGTAGTCCAGCAGGGGCCCAGTTGGGGCCCGACTCCAGCCCAGATGGGCTAGCCCAGTTGGGGCCCAACTGGGAACACCTGACAAACACAGATTGGCCCCAGCTGGGACCCAGAATGTAGCCCAGCAGGGACCCAGTTGGGGCCTACCTGGAAATGTTGGCTGGGAATCCATGTCTATGTCTATAGTAAGCCCGTATAGGGGCAATGGGCGCGATGCCCTCTGGTAACGTGTTCACCCCCATGAGATCAAAAATTATCATTGCCTTAATGCATTTTAGTTTATGTCAGTGCTTAACCGTGGTATAAGGAACCCCCAAGGGGATTTATAAGCTCATTCATATTAACACAGATATGATGACCGGTCTATCAGTTGTAAAGAGATGATGACCTCCCTTACTTCATCGCCAGAGGGTTTGATTCGCTTAAGGAATTACTTCACTAATTATTCCTACATTGTCTTTAGGACTACGCATTAAATTCAACTTTTTTTTTTTAGCCTCTGAAGCCTTTTAATTCCCAACAGGTACTATGCATCCACCAATCATATTTATGGCAATGCACTTGTTTAATATCATTCATTTTTTTTTTCATTTATTTTTGATTTATCATGAAACAAGTTTAACAAACAAATGTAGAATCATTTAAGTAATAAAACAGTGCACTAAGTACCCGGTAACCCTGCATGGCCTATGGAGTAGTGCTGCTCCCTGAGAGAAACCGTAACAGATAATTACACATAGACGAAAAAAAAAAACTAGCAAACAGACAAAAGACAAAAAAACGGACTTCTGCCAAAATTCATCCTGCCATCCACCCCCACCCACCGCCATCCCAAAACAACCACCCCTCACCCCTATTAGAGAAGGGCAGACAATAGAATAAACAGTTACGTGAAATTAGTACAAGCTAATGAAGTAGCATTTGAAGCTAAAAAAGTAGGACTTACTTTCTAATTTGTATACAATAAGCATTCAAATTTTGGGCTACGTAGGCCTCTTATTATGACGGGGGTTTTCCCTTTGTTACATACTTTCAGTTTTTACAGCGGACATATAGGAAGCCAAACAGTGCATAAAATACATGTAATTGCCTTCGATTTGGTATGAATAGTATACGTCAATACATTTACAAACATCAGCATCAAACATTGAGCGCATCCCTTCAGCAACATGGTCCTACAAAGCACCCCTAAAATTTTCTTGGGATTATAGTTGTGGGCATAGGCGTAGGAAACGGGGCACTGGGGATAAAGCTACCGCCCCACCCCTCAAGTTAAGAACGAAAGTCCCTTATTTTTTCCCTCTATAAAAAGGTAAAAAATATTGCAACAGTTTTCCTTAAATTTGCCCAATGTTTTGCACCAAATTGCACCCGAGGTCCGTCAAACATTCAAAAGTTTTCCAAAGGTGGAACCACTCCTCCGCTTAGACCCCTCCCCAGGACGGTAACCCGAAACAACATTCAGCCCCCTCCCCCAATGTCGAGAGCAGTTTCCTACGCCTATGTTTGTGGGTCAACATTCTGCCGTAGAGACAAAAAAAATCATTTAACGGCAAGCTACCTTCTGGGTACCGTAATGTCAGTTTGAGGGTTCATTTCTCCCTTTCGGGTGTTGGGCTTTTACAAACGTTCATGCGTAGCGATGAGATTTGATGCAAGACGGAATAGTATCGGTCAGTCCCTTTCGTATGTTTTTTTTAATGTAGGTTTGCGATTTTCCTGTTGATCACATTTTTTAGTTTGGGTGGAACGTGGAGGAAATTTCAAAGAAAGATTTGGCCCAAAGATTTGAAAAAAAAAAAAAATATTACGCGCTCCTCTCGTAAAGCGATACTGTAGTTGTTATCACTTGTGATGATATATTAAAATATGAAACATTTTAAGTTATCTGACTTTAAAGATTTGTGCAAACAAAATAGGGGGTATGCGTATCCTGTAAAATACGAGAGCCGTACAATTATTCGAAATGAAAGAGACCTTAAAGGGCGGGGACGGGGTGGGACTAAGAAAATGGTTGTTGGTGAAGAGTGACTGGTCGTGTTTTTGGTAAGTTTGTTCATGGCTAAGCACAGAGATAACGTGCGCAATGTCACGATGTGGCATGCATCAGTGATGTTTAAATCTAGTAGAAGTAATGTGATAAGAAACAAATTCCTTTCAGGTGAGGTTGTGTCCGACGTACTTCTGTTTCTCTCATTTTCCTAATAAACGCTGTCTAACCAACATCATGGCTACCCTTCTGCGCATTACACCAGAGACAAAGGCTTATGTTCGTGTATAGTCTTCAAAAGAAAATGACAATTCGTGATGTAGCAAGTGTAACAAGAATATCAAAATCTCCAGTGTGGCGCATTTGCCGAAATCTTCCCGCCAAGAACAGAGTGCAAAGAAACGGGCCCGGGCGACCTGAGATTTTAACACAACGACAGAAGTGCGGAAATTTGCGATGTGTCCAAAAGCTGAGAAGGACTCAAGGAAACTTTACCGTCGGGACCATCGTGTGCCACGAAAATCTTTGTCCTCAAGTTGTATCACAGAGCACAGTGTCACGTTTTCTGAAGCAAAATGGACTAAAGTACTTCCAATTGCGGAAGAAAAGACTGCTGTATAGCATACAGAAACGACTTCGTTTTACCAGGGATATGAAAAGCCGACATACTGAGACTTTTTGGAAGTAAGGTATCGCGTTTTAGTTTGATGCTACAGGCTTCCACTACAAGAGGCACCCACTGCGCCAAGCGCAAGCTGCGAAAGGGGCGTTTGCCGCAGAAAACTGAAGGACTTACATTTGGCTGCACATTAAAGGGGAGTAAAGTGTGAAGTGGCGGGAAAGTGGTTCGTTTATATGCAGCGATATCACATGATCAAGGTGTCGTATTAGCAAAGCGGTATAAGAAACTGACAGGAAAAAAATTTGCAAAGTTCGTGCGAAAAGAATTCCCCACATTGTTCGAACCTTGCGGAAATAAAGGAAACAAAGATTATTTCTACAAGATGGTGATCCCTGTCAGAACTCACACAGAGCTTTACATGCAGTTCGACGAATAAATGCCCGTTCTAAAGATTCCACCGAGGAGCCCGGACTTGAACCCCATTAAGGTGACCAATTGAGTAAGGACGCGCTCGAGAAAAGCATAATTGAAGAGACTTTCGAGAACTTTCAAAGATGTGTTGTTGGAACTTTATTACGTATACCTATTGCGGTAATTAACAAAATTATATCATACACTCCGAAGCGAATAGAAGCATTTATAAAGAGTAAAGGAGCGAGACTTAAGTACTAGAAATCACAATCATCCGTGAATAATGTGGGTGGGGCTACACTGCATCTGTATACCATAAGATTCTCACTAATGTAGATTCGTTGACGAATTTTTAACGGTACACTAACGGTTAACCATCATATTTCTTGAAAGTGACTCACTTCAATTGATCAATGGGAAGTAACATATGATATTTATGTAGGAGAAGTTAGTCTGAATCACCCGGAAAAAGTAATTTCGAAAATTATTGACGAGAAGAATGAATTCGCAACGGTTGACCACAAAACGAACAGAAAAATCGTCGACCACCCTCTTTGAACATTCAAACCTGACGGTCAGCCGTTACATTACCTTGATTTAGTGTGCAAAGGCCAATGGTCAACCGTGGGGTCAATCGTTGAGTGTAGCGTTATTTCCTTTTCTTTGTTCTCAAAGGCCAAGTTAACGGCAACATCAATTAAAGATAAGTCCCACATACAGTTTTACAGTTTCCTGACAAATTTCTTCTCACTCCAAGTTTTCTCCATTTTAATTCACCGTTATGTTGGAAACAGAATTATTCTAGAAAGTAAAGGTTGTATTCCCTACTGAATAAGTAAACGCCTAGTACCCTCCTTTAAGTTTATTTCACTCTGACTGAAGTACAAATTTTGCGAAACAATGCCCACATGGCGGGACGTCGCGTTGTTTCTCCTGAGAAATTTGCGCGTGAAAGGTGAAGCGCATCCAGCGTACCGCCATAATTTCTGTTTCCTTCTCGTCGATCTGTCCGCCTTTTATGAATACTGTCTCATGTTTGCTGGTGAAAAACACGGGTGCCCTACCTGCCAAAACCATGTCCTGTGAGAAATGTGATTTTGAGGCAGGTCAATGAACCAACTGAACTTCCAAAAGTAGTAGTATGTCGTGCTATGGGATGATTTCTGGCTTCCATCTGAAATCGTTCAGAAATATAATTTCAGCCTGATCTGCCCCAACCCACGCAAAACTGGTCGGAGCTGGTTTGCAAAATTCGTCAAAGATGTGGGTCAAGGGGGAAAGAATAAACGTCTTACCACAATTAGCGCTTCTAGTACAACCGACGTGAAAGTTTGAAGTATCATTCCTCTGCAGAACATTTCTCGCAAACATCAACCATTCTCTTCCACAACCTTCCTCACAAGCCTTTGACAGAAAACTTTTCAATATGTCGGCTCTTGTCATTTTCTCACGTTCAAGTTTATCTTGGGCGTTATGAATTTCCTAAGCAACCTGTAAAAAACAACCGAGGGCGACTTACCAATTACTCTCGTATGTTTGACAGAAAATCTTAACACGACAACCGATTTTGATAGAGCCACATAAAGAGCCACCCCTAAAATAGCCACCCCTAAAATAGCCACCCTGTATAGTGTTATTCGTCCACTTTGTTCCACGGTTGACAATAAATTCTGCCAGGTCCGTCTTCCCTTTTTTTTTTTGTTTTGTTTTGTTTTTTGTTTTTTTTTTTGTTTGTTTGTTTTTTTTTTGTTTTTTTTTGTTTGTTTTTTTTTTTGTTTGTTTGTTTTTTTTTTGTTTTTGTTTTGTTTGTTTTTGTTTTGTTTGTTTTTGTTTTGTTTGTTTTTGTTTTTTTTTTCTTAGCCAGTGCCAGTAGCTGTGTGCGTGATTTTATGTTTTTAGAGACTACTATTTCCGACACCTCAAATGCAGTTAGGCGTTTTTGCCGCCCACGTTCCTTCCCTGTCCCTTTAGAAGACTTATCTAATTTAGAGACGCTTCCTTTACTTGATAGAGGACTGACAGCATCTTGAAAGTCTGGATGGCCCTCACTCTGAAGAAAGTTGTTATATTCTTTTGTCACGTATACCCATGCTGAGTAACAGTTTGCGTGGTTCGCAGAAAAATGAACAACTGTGTTAAACTCATTCTGCAGATAATTCTTAACTCTCGACAAACGCATTTACTTCCGTAACTTCACTGCCATCTGATATTGATACCCGCCATTTTGTCTGTGTGCTTCTTGGCAACAAACCCACTGCACAACTTCAGCCTCAGTCCCAAAACTTTATCCGAAAAAGATTGCCTTGTACTGCAAATATTTGGGTTTGCCTTAGCCTACTGCACGTAAGAAAGTACACTTTTCTGACACTTTTGCAAGTTGTAATGAAATTGAAGGTTCATTACTGTCAGTAGCATGCACTACCTGCCATTTTGTTTGGTAATATCTGCTGTCATTTGCGATTTATACTTGTTCATAGTTCCTTCTCCGAACATGGAAGTAGTATGCTCATATCAATTTAACCAGTCTTACGCTCTGGCCATAATGCACGGCTTTTACGACTTACTTCAAGGTCTCACCCCATCAAACATCCTTTTAACAGAAAGTTCACACCTGTCGTCTAGCCTGAATGGATTACATTTTAATTAATTTTGCACCCTAAAATTGATAACACGTGCCATCATGTCCCACATTGACCGTTGCAAGTAACAACCTCCCTACTTCTTACGCCTTGCATACACCCGCTACAACCAAATCATCACAAGTATTACAAAAACTAATGTTTCAGGCAGGCGATTTTATTTTCTCAGCTACGTTAATAAACCTTCAAATTCAAGATTCCCATAGTCGATTCGATTGCCAATAAGCTCCTCCATCTTCATTCACCCTTCCTTCAGTCCACACATTCAACTTCCTTTTCTTTTATGTTCGTGTAACGTTAGACCACTTGACATCGAACTTTGAGAGTCACAAATTCACAGTTCGTCTGTATTGTGGGAAATATGTGCTACACCTTCTACAGGCGATCAGAAAATCCTGGCCCAAATTATTGGGACACTCTGCAACACAATGCAGACATTTCGGTACAATCGCTCCCCTCCAGCCCCTTCCTCAATGTTGGCTATGCACAAGTCGCATTACTTCCCTTCGCGATAACCTTTCGTTCTCAACATATTGTAAAGTGGTGTGGGGATTTGTCCAGTTAATTTTGGCCAAGATTATAGAGATGAAAAATGTTGACAATGCGTAACATTCCACGTAATAATATTCCATAGCTTGTTGGGTTTACATCAGAAGTTGTAGAGCTTTGAAGAGGTATATGATCTTGTAAACTTAATAGATGAATGTGTTTGGGGGAAAAGTTTGATATAGTGTATTGGTCAAATGGGAGGAGTGGGAAGCTGGAGGGGTCGGGGCAGTAAACTTAATAGATTCCTTTGACTGGTTTTTGAACTGCAAAGAATTCTATTGACCTGCGATAGAGTCATCGTTGAAATTGCAGATGGATTGGTCGAATTAGCCATTCCAACTCTAAGAGTATACAGCGTCAAACAAACATAAACGAATAACGCTCTGAATTTCATTTTACCCTTTATATTTTGAAATTTTCGCGTCTTGACCATCTTCAGCATAAGACTCTATACACATGATAAAAGACTATACCGGAAGGTACGTACTCTGCTGAAAAGAAGAGGTAACAGACTATAGCTTGGTCAATGTGCATAACACAAACACCAAAATAAAAGGAATGCAACACAAATCAAACAAAAAAGAAAGAAACTCAATGAGGAAAAGGTTTGGACACCATTTTCACATTGTAGTAGGCCAGAAAGTAATGTGTGGGGCAAACCACTTTCGCAGTTATGATACTGATAAACCTAATAGCCAATGAGACACTTTACTCAGATACAGTACTACAGTATCTTAAAACCAGTGTCATAACCATGACTTAGTTGAGAAGCCATACCTCAGGTTTAGCTGAGGAAGGAAATGTTGAGGGGGGTATGGCCCAATGACAACCCTCGGTATGCCAGTGCTTATGACAGCTTTGACCAAGGCACTATATCAAAACTTTGCCCCCAAACACATTCATCTATGGCTACCACTGTATATGAACCTTGGAAAGATTGTTCCATAGCAGTCCCTTTCACTTAGCGCCAAAGTTTCAAACTACATAATGACTGCCTTTCCCCCTAACTGCCTACTGCCCTCCACCCCTCCAGCTTCCCACTCCTCCCATTTGACCAATACACTACTGTATATCAAACTTTTCCCCCAAACACATTCATCTATGGCTACCACTGTATATGAACCTTGAAAAAATTGTTTTCATAGCAGTCCCTTTTACTTAGTGCCTAATTTTTAAACCACATAATAACTGCCTTTCCCCCTAACTGCCTACTGCCCTCCACCCCTCCAGCTTCCCACTCCTCCCATTTGACCAATACACTATATCAAACTTTTCCCCCAAACACATTCATCTATGGCTACCACTGTATATGGACCTTGGAAAGATTGTTTTCATAGCAGTCCCTTTTACTTAGTGCCTAATTTTTAAACCACATAATAACTGCCTACCACCCCCACCCCTCCAGATTCCTACTCCTCCCCTTTGAGAGAATACTTATGTCATCCAAAGATTAGTTGCCAAAAAGGCACATAAACCTGAATCACATTATACACCATAAATCTTTCCATCCATCAACTATCTCTTTCCTTACCACTCTTCTAATTCTATCACTAACTCCTCGATGTACAGTATGACAACATAATGGCCATATCTTACACTCAAAGATACTCAGCAAGCATATAGAATCTCAATGACACAACAAAACTACCATGAAAATAATTTACCTATAACTTCTACCGCCTTCTGTTTCATAATCAAATGTATTGGGTACAATCTGTTACGTCAGACAGTTTCATCAATGAGTCCGGGGTGGGGGTCATAGCCTGTGGTGGCAAGATGGTACTGTAAGTGTAAAATAAATTCTCTTATTCTGTCAGGTATCAAATCAATTCCAACAATTAGCAAGTGTTATAATTTGACTCCACATGCACACATCCTCCAAACCATCAGGATAAACATAACACACCTGTACCTGCAACACCTGTTCCAAAATTAGAGTTTACTTGAGAAATTTGTGGAATCATCCTTTTTTAAAGCCGTTGCAAATTATAAGGAAGGTTCTTTTGTGTGGTTTTGTGTCCAGGACTGCATATAAACTGCCTTTCAGTATAAAAACTTGAATCATAATCTGCCATAAAGTAGGATGGAGACCTGTATTTTTGTGCAGTTAGGCTGGCCACAAATAGGTGCAGGCTTCACTGCATGAAAATTGTGGACCACAAAAATAAAAAAATTGTGGACCACAAAAATAGGGGACAGTAGTGTTCTATATGCTAAGCTCAGTTTGTTTATCCAACGTGTATCCTTTCATTTGGCATATGAATTATCAAACTCGGTCACTAACTTACCCCTAGCACCACAAACTACTCAGTAATATTTGAAAGGCATCACTTCAAAAGGCTAAGTGAAACAATATGATAATACAATTGGAATGAATCATGATCCACCGTGTTTCACAATGTGCACTTTAGTTTCTCAACTTTCCTTGGCTTCCACTAGAAAAAATTTTTGAACAGATTCTCCAAAAGTGAGGATGGTCATAACTGACCTTCGTCATATTGTTGTGTAACCTTCTAACTATTCTTATTATAAACCTCAATTCATTTAATATCAAAAGGGTATCCTCTTTAACCCAACAGGTCCCACATACCTTGCAGTAGTGCTAACTCAACTGTGGAAATACTGTTAATCATTTATGTAAATCACTCTGTTTAATAAGCAGCAAAGTTGCAGCTGGGAATTTCTCATCTACATTGCATCTATAATTCAATAGTTATTAATCACTTAAGGCCAATTCATCAATATACCATTGTAATGATCCATTTACAGGTATAACTCCCAGAATTGGATATTTTGTATAAGACAATTCATTTTCATTATCCAAGACTTTAATGATTTCTCTTTTATCAGATCCAAGGACTAGGATGCCAATGTTCCTAGCATTATTTATAGTGTAATATGTCATTGACATGCGATACCTTACACCATCTGCAGGCCCATCTGGTGTGATGATTACACGGTGGTACGTTTCGTTCACCCCGGCACTGTCTGGGAAAAGAGAGGCAGTATGTCCATCAGATCCTACACCAAGGAGGACAAAATCTAAACGATCTTCCGGTAGCAACCGGTTCATCTCAGCTGCATAGACCTGTGGTCCTTTATCATCAAAACTACAAAGGCCATTAATGAGTTCTGTTGGCATAGGGTGCACATTAAAATGAGGAATGGCTATATGCTTTAGAAGCGAATTATGTAAGGAATTGAAGTTTGAACGAACATCTGAACGTGGAACACATCGTTCATCTACCATCCAAATGTGCATTTTCTGCCAAGGGAAGTCCTCTTGGTAATCTTGTACCAGAACAGAGAATAGAGCACTTGGTGTAGTCCCACCAGAGAATGCAATGTGGAAACTACCTCTTTCCTTGACTGCTTCCAGGGCAATGCTGTAGATAGCTTTTGCCAACTCCTCAACAACTGTTTCTGAACTGCCTCTGAAAAGTGGTTGTTTTCTAAATGAGCCTACATCTAGCATGAAGTAACTTGATGTAAGAGAGGATTCCATAAAAGCATCTTCTTCTTCAGTTTTCTGCACAGTGAATTGAAGCTGATGACCTATGACCTGAAAATTCAACCAACCAGATTGAGACTGGTCAGTTCTATAGATACGAGGCTCTGTTCTGTGCAATTCCTGGAGAACACTATCCCAAATTTTCCAAGATGCAATCAAACTGTCTGTGCTGACAAAATTTGCCTTGTTGCCATGGTAACAGTCTCTGATCAAGGTTGTGTAAGCATCTCCTGGCATGCCAGAATAAATGAAATATTTTGACACATGTTTGCCAAAAACTGAAAACTCCTTCCCTTCTTCTGCTTCAGCTTCAAAGGTATTTTCTGGTAAATTTGGTCTTGGGAAGTTTTCAGACACTAAAATTTCTGGAAATTGAAAGCCTGATTGACTTAAGATGAAAATTATTTGCCTAGGTTCACAAAGCTTGTCTTCCAGCCAGCTTACACTTGTTGGACAAATAGCGACATTCCTGAAGACAATTTTAACATAACTGAGTTTTTCTTGAAGCTTTTTCCCAGACATGAGAACAAATGGAACCCCTTTCCATCTGTGATTGTTAATAAACAAGGCACTAGCTCCAAATGTTGGTGTATAACTCTTATTGCCAGGATTCTGCGATAGTTCTGTCATCCAATCCTTATGATAATCATCATACTGACCGATCACAGTCTGTGATGCTCTCACTGGTAAAACATCTCTCAGCAACTGTAGTTTTCTGTCTGCAACTGCATTTAAGTCTTTTGGTATTTCCATAGCAACCAAACTCATTATTTCTGTTAGATGGTTTTGCATAACATCACGGATAACACCATATTTGTCATAAAAACTTATCCTCCCTGAAACAAAACAAATAATACTGTAACTTCAATCTCACTTGTTCAACAAGACAAAGTTTCAGTAACTGATTTAAGCAATGACAGCTTCAATCACACACCAGTGCAGCAACTTATAGCAACAATCACACACCAGTGTGGCAATTACAGCTTCAATCACTCACTAATGCTACAAATTACAGCTTCAATTGCACACCAGTATGACAATTATAGCTTCAATCACACACCAATACAACAAATTACAGCACCAATCACACACAAGTGTGACAATTATAGCTTCACTCACACACCAGCAACTTATAGCAACAATCACACACCAGCGTAACAATTATAGCTTCAATCACACATCAATGCAACAACTTATAGCAACAATCACACACCAGTGTGACAATTATAGCTTCAATCACTCACTAATGCTACAAATTATAGCTTCAATTCAAGGGTGGCACCAGCGGGGGGACCAGGGGGGCCATGGTCCCCCCGTCGGGGAAATTTTTCGGTTTCGTCAGGGAGCTGTTATGTATACGATAAAATATGTAGTCCCCGACAATGCCCAGTCGCCCCGACGATTTGCTTAATTTTGGTCTAAATTAGGGCAAACTCTTCAAGAAAAGCCCCAAATTTTCCAATTTTCTTCTTCAAAGCCCCATTTTTTTCAAATTTTCCATGGAAAATGCCGGCAATTTTTTCAAATTTTCTCCAAATAGAGCCCAAAATTTTCCGCGCGCTTCACGCTCCAAAATTTTCCTTCAAACATCGTTTCGGCACTTTATTTCCTTCGTTGAGACTTTAGGTTGCTGCCCCCCCCCCCCCGTCGGGGAGCTTGGCCCCCCTGTCGGGGAATCCTGGTGCCACCCCTGCTTCAATTGCACACCAGTATAACAATTATAGCTTCAATCACACATGAAGGCAACAAATTACAGCACCAATCACACACCAGTGTGACAATTATAGCTTCAATCACTCACTATGCTAAAAATTATAGCTTAAATTTCACACCAGTATGACATTAATAGCTTCAATCACACACCAATGCTACAAATTATAGCTTCAATCACACACAAGTGTGACAATTACATCTTCAATCACTAATGCAGCAAATTATAGCTTCAATCACACACCAGTGTGACAACTAAAGCTTCAATCACACATCAACGCAACAAACTGTGGCACCAATCACACACCAGTGTGACAATTATACCTTTAATCAGAAACCAGTTTATTAATTATAGCTTCAATCACAAACTATTTCAACAAATTAAAAGGAAGGGTAAACAAAAACATTTTACTTTTGGTATTTGATAGAGGAACTAAATCTACACATTTTGGTAAAATTTCCATTCACTCCTATATGTTGTTCTCGAGATATTACCAAGTCAAGTTACTACATTTGTAACCTGAAGTGAACTTGAAGCAATAGTAATGTCATCTCTTCACACTGATGAGCAATTTTTGTTTTGTTTTTTCTCCTTTTGAGACTAGCATTTTGACTTTGAAATAGGCAAGGATACAAGTTTCGGCCTATGGTGACTGAAAAGTTCGTAAAATTCCCATGGCTCTCATGCATCAACCCTTGGAAAACATGGAATTATGGAGTACAAAAGTGGTTGTTTAGTTAAAATGAAAAAAAAAAAAAAAAGCGATAAATAATGTACGTTTCAATGTGTGTTTTTGCTCCAATGGCACTTTGAGTTAACAGTGTGATAGCTTCATCTGATAATATCTTAATTGAGAACGACAAATAGGAATCAAGAGCAAATGCTAAAGTACCTCTTTAACATATCAAAACTAAAGTTTAGGCTTTCAGTAGAACTGTAATGACCTTCGACATCAGAGAAAAAGCACACACTATTATTGTCAAGTGCTTTTTTAAGGTTTGTTTTTAACATGTCTACATAATGAAGCAACTCCAGTGTCGAGAACTGGTACAAAATTGGGGTCGGTTAAACCTGCCCAAATTTGAAGTCAGAAAACAAGCATTTCATGAACAACGATAGTGATCCCCTGTTCCAAGTTGACCTGTGACGTCACTGTGAAGACACAATCCCCAGCATGACCCGGTGATTGTAAACTTGCACTGCGATGTATGTGACCCATATATAAGCCTGGCACACTATCTAGGCCAGTAGTAATACTTATAGACCTACTACTTCAATCAGTGCTGAGTTGCTTACAATTAAGTTGCGACAAGCAAAATGCCAAGTACTTTTTTTGTTGTTTATATTTTCTTATCATTTCAGTGAAGCAGACAGTCTCCTGGGGACTTGGCACATATAACTGCTAATGTCAAGCACATAACATCAGGTCAGTACTGAATGTGTCACTCAGACATGCATATCCCCTTCAAGTTGCACAGTATGTAATTAGCCTACCACTTACACACTCATACTGCAATATCTGGGCTATAAAGCGGGGCTTAGCACCTAAACAAATGGAACACTTGTACAGTACCGAGTCATTGTTAGACTGGCCATTCCTGCTTATGGATTAACTTCAATTCTCTTTTGCTCGATGTCTTTCTCAAAACGGGCCAAGGACGTTTACTCACAACTCTGCTATGGTATGGAAGGGTGTCCAATATGTTTCGTGTAGTTTTTCTGATAATATTTGGTTATTTCATTTAAGTTTGAGTTAATTCATGGATTGGTGGTAAGTGAACTCTTATGTTGGGCGTACGGTATTATGATGCCCCTGCAGAAAGGACTAGGCCAGGGCCAATGTGATCTTGTGAATTAGGCCCAACTGCCAAAGCATTTGTGTCCATATTTGCAAACATTCTGCTGAAAGTAACCCCCTTTGCGCCTTGTAATTGATTACAAAGGTGTCTTAACTAAGTAACTTAGCGACTTCCCTCATCGTTGCATATCACCCTATACAAGCCTAGCTTAGTTGAAGTGAACGGTAAAGTTACTGGTGAAAAAGGTACTCACTGCTTAACATGTTGCAGAATTCATAAGACGGAACATACGCGATAAAATTGCTTGGAGGCGTGATTGCATTATCGTTATTACATATAAAGCAACAAGTCCTAAATCAAACCTGGCAACAGGTTGCCATGATACATAGCCCTCTGTACTATCGACTCAAAAATTAACACAAATATAACAGTGCTCCTTACATGCTTGCTGAACAGACATGCGCACTGCACTACAGGCAGACCCTCTTCACAATGATGTCACTCACTGAGCTGTGTGCAGTTCAGGGTCATACTGTAGCAGCGTTCGCAGTTTTCTGAATTCTTGTTTATTGAGGAGATGGAATCTGATGTTTAAATTCCTTTCATTTATGGCTTTGTGATGAGCCATTTACATTATCAAAAGGTACGTTGTTCAGTAACACTCAACTACAGTCTGTGTAAAAATGGGAGATTTTGTTTCCTGTCATTACAGTTCTACTTTAAACCTTCTTTTAATGTTTATAGACACTCGTTCTCCCTCCAGCTTCAACCACACACCAACTGATTAAATTAATTCTACAATAAACTAAATCTCTCTGAAAAGAAACAAGTCATAGCTTTAATTACATAGGCTAGTAATTCCGCAAAGTATTAAATTCTGTTTCAAGGATGTATCCAGCCAACATTGTACACACTGCTGTAAACTGTGGCAGAATGGGCATTTTTAAAAAGTTTTGTCTTTTTCCAATTTTTTCCCACCATTTGGACCTAACTAATCACAATAATGCCCATCATATATAGTGCTTTATCACAGGGATTGACCTCAAAACACTTCGGTTTTCATAATTCAAAAATCACAATGAGACCACATTGCAGTTCCCTAGACAGCAAATGCAGGAAGTAGCCTACAAAATGTTCTTGTCACAGGTCCATGTAACACTTTTAATTCCATCTGACTTTATTCTTTCCCTTTTTACAGGATGAATATGATGAATCACACACAGTCATAAGCATGATGAGCACAATATTTCTACATGTTCAGGAAAATCTGTAGTCAGTAACAATTCCATCATCACACCCACAAAAACCTTGGGACATCAACAGAACCAGAAAGCCCAAGGGCTTAGTAGTTTCTTGCCAAAAGGGTGATTTGTTACACTGACATTCATCCCTCAAGTTAATACTTCCCAGAATATACCATTTTTTATGAAATTTTCGCAATTTGACCGTTGCCATCCTCACATGACCTTTGAACCCCACCAAAAACTGAATAACACAAACTGAAAAAAAAAAAAAAAACATGTTTTTATCGGTTGAGAACCTGTGTGAGAAACCAAGCACTAATCCACTACTCCATCACAGAATGAGCAGAACTCGTTCAGCATATAGCATTCCTAATCATGCTATAGTCACAGCATCCTTTGCGTAGGTTCATAATTAGGCAATTTAAATTAGTACTATCACTGTACCAGTTATGCTTGTAAAAAATTAATATTGTTCTCAATAACTTCATCTTTGGAATGGTAGAAAAAATTCAGCTGTAACTTTTCATTGGACACAAAATGCCGGACACAATTTGGAGGTACCGCCCACTGTCCATTAAGTTTTACAAGGTTTTCATACTTTCACCTCTGATGACCTCATATGACCTTCAACCTCCAACAAACCCATGGGGTTTCCTCTCTTTTAAAGTAATGCATCTATATATCAAGTCTGAAAAGTATTCATCATCCCTGTCTTCAAATATTGATTTTTTTTCAAGGTTTTCGGTCTTGACCTCTGATGAAAGACAACAATTTCCTTTATCCAACCACAACCCTCTGTGACAAATAATATTTCTATACGTCCATGAAGAGACACACATATAATACATTACCTTACCACATACACTAAAACATGATTACACCATTCCATTTCACTCATGCACAATGACACAATACCATTTTGGTACATCCATACAAAAACATGCCCAATATACAATACCTTCATTTATCAAACCCACAAACATGATGACACAATAACATTTCTATGGAGTCGGTCATTCATGTGGCTCTTTCCATTATCCTTGCAACAGTGGAGTGATATGAAGAACTGACTACATGGACACACGTAGTCAATTGAGGAATATACGGGTACCGACCATAGAAACCCACTGCGGCATGCTATACTGCTGGGGTTCAAATGATCACTAGGCTGCACTATGCTTGCATTATACACTGTGCAATGTATTCAATCCAACCGTGTTGCCATTTAAGTGACAATATGACCGCCGACTCTATACCCATGAAAAGACACATACTGTTCTGTTATAGACTTTAACACACACACAAACACCTTGACACAATGACATTTCTACATATTCATGAAAATATGAATCTGCAAGTACATTACCTTTAACATCCAGAGTCTCTTTCAGTGCAATCTCTACGTATTCAATGTGTTTATGATTCCATACAGGCTCTAAGATGTCCCTGTTACTAATGCGGAATGGTAAGATGTTCCTGACTCCTGCAATAACAAAGAAAGTGTATCAAAGAACTTGTTTTATCATTTACAATTATTTCCTTCTTTCAACATTCCTTTCCTTTACTTGTGTTTATCATGTGAGCATATTACTCAGCCTGTCCTTAGCTTTACCCCTAGATATCTAAGATGTCTATCCATGAGAGGTATGACACCTCTTCCTTTGCTTTGACAATGCTATGCTAAGTTTTGGTCAATTCTATTAAAAGCACCATGTTTTCCACGACAGTTTAAAGTTAAAGAGGCAGCCTGGACTTTCACATGTCACACCAAATAGTAAAATTTCCATGTTATTTTGCTTTAACTGTCATACTGTACTTTTCTGTAATTTTGGTTACTGTTACTAGGATCTAACAAGGACACCTGAAGTTTGTGACATTAAAGAGTTAAATTCAAACTCTGATCCTGTTATGCAGTTCTACTGATTTGTAAGAGCTGCAACCCTTTACAAATACCCACTGATGTCTCAAAAGTGTGGAACTGATAACATCATGATTCTGTGTTAAGGATCCTACCATGAGCTGATGAAACTGCTAAAACTAACTTTAAGTTTTGTATGCCAGCATGTGGGAGATTTATCTAGAAACAGTATAAAAGATGTGCTGACAAAATAGACAGTGAGAGATCCTACACAACAACAGAGACATCCTACACAACATCCAAGAGATCTTAACAGAGATATACAGCGCCTTAAAAATGATTCCAGACAAATGAACTGTACGAGAGAGAGATCAACTACAGATTAAAAGTCTTAACATCACCGTACCTGTCACCATTGTCATTAACTGTCACGTACACAAGAGCCTACATTTAACAGACAACACTCTTCAATGGTACAAGACCATTCAGTGTATTGTCATCAAAGAAAACTTTGGTAAGGTCAACCAGTACTAACATTTAAGAACACATTGTCTCTATTGTACTCATACGCCTAAGCTGTAATCAGATACTGTAGAATATCAGTAACTAGAATGCGAGGCATTCACACTCGCGAATCTAAAACTGAAGGGGGAAAAAAAAAGGCATTCGACAGATGTACACAGCAATGGGGATTAAACCGCGTACCGCTAGCGTGTGAGTCTTATGCCCTATCCAATGCGCCAACAGGACCAATTGAAATAAAAGATATTTGAATAATATATAAACTCTTTAGAGCACCTTGCGAGAATATATGCTAACAAATGTGATGGGGTTATGCATCTAGTGGAGGGTTTTCTTTTATGTTATTGTCTTTAACGGTGGGAAGTTCCCACTCGAAGGTAGTATGTTTAACTGGGGATCGTTCAACAGTTCAGCAATCACCCTTTGCTGGCGATGAACGACACAGAAGGCCTAAGTACTGTGGAGACTTCGGCAGCAATTACATGGATGTAGGCATCCATAGGCTAAAGCGGTGTTGACTATTACGGCTTGGATTTCTCAATCTGGAAAATATTCCTGTGTGGTAGCACAAAAAACAGGCTACATGGATCTGCTCTGTGCCTTGAGCGTATCCGATAATCATCATGGTATGGTATAAGCAGTCAGTTGAACTCTCGCACTCACGTCGTTCAGAACATGAGTCTA
This sequence comes from Holothuria leucospilota, assembly GCA_029531755.1. NCBI lineage: Eukaryota > Metazoa > Echinodermata > Holothuroidea > Aspidochirotida > Holothuriidae > Holothuria > Holothuria leucospilota. Next base: position 5,717,560 of record CM055961.1, on the reverse strand, counting down.
TGGAGAGAACGTCATCCCTAAACCCCAAAATATGGTAAAATAGTAATCCCTTGTATGATATATCCTTGCCATAGGCACTTCGGACATTGCTTATTAAGAGGCCATTTAACCCTAACCGAACCTCAGGCATAATCGAGCCCAAGGTGGGACCGCTGACCAAACCCCATTTTACTCCCAATAGGGTGACGTCGCCTGTGATGTGTCGTTCGGTAATGCATCCAGTCCATAGATTGCCATCACTAATATGAATACGCAATAAGCTGGTAGGGTTACAGTAACCTATGCCTTAGGAAACACTAGGTTTGTACGAAACACTCTAAATCAAAACCGTATTTTATGATTTCTTTGATTTCATTTTAACGATAAACTAATATTTGTATTCACTGAATACTTTAAAACAGGTTGATCGATACTATTGCTTAGTTGTGAATCTAAGTAATACTTGTTAGGGGGAGTAAGCACGTTGTTTGTAGTAGCAATCAACAAAACGGTAAAGAGGCGATGAAGCTTCGAATTAGACTTAGGACAGTCACTCGGAAGGGATAAAAGCATAATTTTTCCTTCAAAGTATATTAACAATCATTTTGTTGTCACTTAACTTGCATAAATTGAAATTTATAAAAACGACAATATTGTACAAGAAGTGCAGGACATAACAAGACAAGAGAAATGTCACCATATTGGACCTAACGACTGTTGCAAGTCCAAAACACGACACATATACTTCGCTATTCGCTCGTAAAAAGGGGTAATAAAAATAGTAAGCAGTCTGGAAACTTTTAATGCTATTCTTCTGCAATTTTCATTGTTGCTGGTTTGTGTGTTATATTGAGCGTACCAAAGTGAAGTGAACACAGAAACACTAAATGAAACAGCCAGAATTCAAGAACCCACCCTATCAGCCTCAAACAGCCCTGCTATTCTTTCAACTTTACTACAGTATGAAACAGTTCTAGAGCAGTGGTTCTATGACTATTTTTCATCCAGAGTCTACTTCTGCAATCAGCGATCCTGGACATTTCCTAAAATATCTTTCAAGGAGGGTCACCGAAATAAATATTCAGCATAAAGTTCAGGTCTCGCATCAGACAGACACATGTCCAAGTTATACTTGTAAGTGAGGGGAAGGGACTGACTTTGAGAGTGTAAAGAGCAAAACCTGCCAAGGCCAAAGGCACTAGTCTCAATAGGAACTCTAAAGAGCAAAGTTGAAAAAGGCTGAAGGCCCTAGTCTCAATGGGGGCATGAATGGGCAAACCTGCAAAAGGCTGAAGGCCCTTAGTCTCAATAGTCTGGAAAGGGGTTATTAAAACAGAATTTATGAGCTCCATGCCATTTCCTGGCACCTAGCAATTTTGATAACATGAAAAGAAAACATTCATTAAAGAAACTTTTTTTTTATGGAATCTTAAATAATCACTTACTAATATTAAATCACTAACAAAGGGGGAGACACTAACATTGGGGGAGGGGGATGGGCATATGTAGATTTCATGTGGGTAATATTAATCAAATAAACTGTACAAAGTTTGAACAAATAACACAACATTCTGTAATTTTACTTGCAGCACAACAGAGAGATGGGGCCTCTAAGAGAGGGAGTACCCACTATGCACTGCATACAATTGTCTGGGCATTTTTCTAAAAATAGAAAGCAAAAAGACAAGAAACCAATAACTAATGCTGCAGCAGAAGACACTTTTTCTTACCTGGTTTTCCAAGATAGTGATCAATGCGATAGATCTCTTCTTCTTTAAGATGTTTTGAAATCTCTGCTGCCAGAGTCTGGGCTGACCTTAGGTCACTTCCAAAAGGTTTCTCCAACACAACCTTCAGCCAGGTGGCTGAGGTTGGTGGCCTACAAACTACAAGGAATAGAATAAAATTAAGCAGTAGTTCCCTTAAAATTAATGTCTTTACGTATGTTGCATCACAGTTACACAGAATAAAACATTTGCATCAAACACTAACAGATTAAACAGATTCTGCCATAACTCTTTAATCCAATGCACTGACCATTCACATTGAATATTTGTCCCTGTGTTTAATGGTCAGCAAAGTGACCAGCTTAATAGTTCATTTTGTTGAAAAACTGATTTCTCAAAGAAGAGAGCATCACGAGCAGCAATCATTTATCTTCTATCACACAATCTACTGATCATGTGTTGGACAGTCTCTTTAGTCTAAAAGTACCTAAGGAAACAAGAAAAAACATGTACACTTAATCCAAATTAGGATGATTCCCAGAACATACATATATGTTGAACCCATAGCAAAAATTTAAGAAGCTTTTTTAGCACAGTCTTCCCAAAGGAAATAAGTTATGGACCCCCACCTGTTCATAAAATTTGTAAGATAAGTACGCTTTAAAACTGTTGCTGGTCTCTGAAGCAAGAATATTCCGTATTATACCCAACTTGCTCCAACAGTGCAGAGTAAATTAAAAACATTTTCTCTGAACACACATACCCCCTCCAACCCCCACCCTTATGTGCTAGGTACCTTCCAAAGAGCAGCTTTGCTTCCATTCTTCTCCCCTTTGCGCTTTGAACCAGCTGCCACCATAATCAATGCAGTATTCTATTCTGTTAAACTACACCATTAAACCAATATTCCTGCACAGGTAACTTAGCAGTTAAGGGTAGAAGTACAGTGTCACCAGGGAGGTGTTACTTTAGCAGGAGACACATTCGTAACACTTTCTTTGAACCTAACTAGTTCCCATCTTTTCTCTTGTTTTTTCTTTTTTTTTGGGGGGGGGGGGGGGGACAACCTTCAATATGTAAGTGGCTCATTAAAAGGTAGGGGAAACTAAATACAAAGGTTTGCATCATCTGCTACATCTTGGAAACCAGCACATCAGGAAAGTTTGTGCATTTCTTTTAAACTGCCAGTCCTTTTGACAGCGAATTAATTTATGAAATTTTGAGGTGTTGTGGCACTTTTAAAAATATACCGCCGTCATTCCCTCTCACATGTTGAACACGAACACACAGTCTGCAAGTTTCAAAAGAATTTGCACATTGATGAAATATCAACAGCAAACTTAAGCCTCATACCTCTTTTCCCATTATTTACAAAATATGCCATAAGCGTTACTTTTACTACCATCATCTGTAGGTTTTGTGATATACAGTCGTTTTTGACTTGAAAACAGTGGCACTTACTCCAATGTCAACAACTTGCTACACATCAAACCCTTTCTCCCGATAATTGTTTTGTTAGGGTACTAGTGTGGTTGACTGAGGTAGTCTAAGACAGAACGTAACAGTTGTAGGTATTAGACAAAAGAATTGGATGCCCTCAACTCTATTCATCCCTCATTCAATGATTATCTCCTCACCCTTAAGCTGATCTAACAAGATCAGAACAAATAACATTTTCAGTTGGATTTCCTGTCTAGGTAACACCTCCCTGGTATTACCTTTGTCAGCCAATCATCAAACACTGTGAAATGGTATATTTTACACCAACAATAAGAGGGATTTAAACTTTTCACTATGGCAGCCCCCTCTACCCACCCCCTTCCCACCCCCGCTTCATACTGAAGGAATGATTGCAATATATTAATGCAAGCTTGTCTTTTGTGAAATTTCAATCCCCCAAAAGAATTTAGACAGTAACATGAACTTTGATAATATTTGTCCTGTTTAATCATACTTTATTAGCATGTTCAACACAACACTGTGTTTATACACTGTTTGCTAGGAAAGTAGTACCCATTTTGTGTTTTGGGAGAGGAAGGGAGGGGGCTGATGAGATGGTGATACTGCTTACCAGAGTTGATATTAGCAACAATTTCAGCATAGGCAAATGGTGGGACCGAAAGGTAAATTAATCTTCCTTTTTCAATCATTCCTTTTGCAGTAGTCTGTTCATTCAATTTTCGGCAAAGTTCTGCGTAGTCTTCTTGTGTCTTCAACTGTGCATACGACACCTGCTGTTTGAACTCCTTCCTCAACTGAGAGCAATCTGAGAGCCCATCTGGACAATGTACATGATCTTGAAGGATTCCTGTCAGCTGCCTACTGCCCTCTGAATATTCAACACGAGAAGCACCAATCAAATTCACATGATGGGAACTGGTGTGAAGATCTTCATCAAAAGAAATCACAAAGATAATCTGTCATCAATGTTACAAAGTCAGACACAAGACTGAAATGCTTTGGCAGTAAATTTAAAATGCAAGAGTGGTTTATTTTAAGGTTGTTGATTTGAAGGAATTCAATGTAATCTGTATTGCACTTTGCCTCTATATTATAGTAGTTACCTGTAGAGTTTTGTTTATTGTTTTCAAGTTTCACCATGGTTTTATATTTTTATTTCTTTACTTTGAGTTTTTCACTTTATTATCTGCTGCTTTTATTTTCATTCTCATTTTTATGTAGGTAAATTTTTGTCTTACCTCAGGCCTCAGGAAGATAAGCCTAAGCTTACCGAGTTACCCTTCATTAAATAAAGTTTTAATAACAAAAAATGCACAACAGATCTTTCACCGTGGATCTTATCAATAAAATCCCTTCAATAGAAACTTGTTGAGAGCTCTGATCATGGATGGAAAACCTCAGGGATGTGGGAACTCCTTGCAAAGAAATGTTGGAATCTGGGTGGGAATTAAGTAACTAATATGAAGGAATTACAGCAATATGGGGAAAAACTTGGATGTTCAATCTTTAAAACATGCAAAATCATAAAGCAAATTTGTCTACTGAGAAATAAACATTTTGGCAGCCCTGACTGTCAAAGTTACTGCCACTATACCTGAAATGGAGGCTGCAAAATCAAAAATCAGCCTCGAGTCCACGGCTAGAGTCAGCCTGAGGACCTACAACACTGCATGTGAACAAACTTATCTCTGCTCTGCAGGATAGCTGGCCAATGCAAGAAAGAGTTGATCTCTACAGTGAGCAAGTTGCATGTGTTGCTGGAAACAGAATTTTCTCTTTTGTTCCAATATAATGTACAGAATCAACAAGATTGATTAAGGGCAACTGAAGTGCGATTGGGCTAAGATTTACTTTTCAATAGTTCCAGCAACAATTTACCCAAACCATTAAAGCCAGCTTTGGCAAATATTCACAAACATAATTCATTATTTGTTAAACCAAAGGTTGATCACCATGCAAGAACTTTTGAAAAAATTTGACTTGTTGCAAAATGTGCAGTCATGGATCAATTTTTTGTGAAAATGTTGACAATGGATTCTAGACATTAGGCAAAATTTGCCTTTACTGGAATCAGTCATAGCTACCGCAGTTTTTAGGGGAAAACTGTGGTTCCCAGTTAAAGTATCCGACCACTGGTTCATTACTTCAATTAGCTGCTCCACTGAGCAGCAGCTTTGTTAAAAGCTTTGATGACTATTCTGGTACAACAGTAGCGCAGCCCTGTGGGGTTTACATAACATTACCACAAACAACAAATCCTGCCCTGTCATTAGTACTGGCAAAAAGGGATCAAATTACTTATGGTCATTGAAGGTTAGATCACCTTTCAGTTTTTTTCTAAAAACTGACATCGAATTTCAACCTTTAGGGCTATTGGTAAATTGCTTGAATGAGCACCTAATTGGTATTGATAACAACTCTTGACAAGTTTGGCATAGGAAGATTTTGCAAAATGAGTCTCAAATGCCCTTCATCTTCCAAGTCTGAGCTGTCTGGTCAATGTGACCTTATCTTCAATCTTTTGAACAGAACAATTGCTCTCAAGCAAGGCTTTAGCCAGAGAGCAGTCCAGCCGTCTCAACATCCTGGCTAAAGCCCTGCTCTCAAGACAACTTCAACATGCATAATGAAATTGACCACATCATGCATTGAAAAACCTACCAACAAACAAGTTAAAGAAACCTTGCCAAAGATACTTTTTGGCTAGATCCCCTGTGGCTCCAATAATGATCACATTGCTGACAGAAATGTCTTTCCCGTCATCCAGTGCATATGTTGTGAACCAAAATAGAACAACAACTACTCCTAAACACAGTGAGAACACCCTCTTCTTGCGAGCCCTGAAATGCATCTTCAGTCACTCCCCATAGTTACAGATGTCTGACTGACAGAATGATGGAAATCTCTTCCTCCCTGGGTGGACAGAAAAAAAAGAAAAACAGAAAACTTAGTATGTGAACTTTTGAAGCTGTTAGTGTTCAGCTTGGTGGGGGTGTCCTGTAAGTCCATGAGACCAAAGATTAGATCTGTGAGTCAAAATTGCATTGGGGAATCAGCATGACGATAGAGAAATGAATTGACATGGGATCAAACAAGAATTAGGGTTTACAAAACACAACACCAAAAAACAACTTAGGGTTGGCGAGACCGAAATGCAATGAGGGACCGAAGCTCTTGAGAGCCTTGGTCTCACAGACCGTAACCATGCTAGGCTCTGCTTATATACTGTTTTTACTCACTTTAGAACTGACTGTGGTTGCAAAATGGTGTAAATGGTGTCTTTTTGCCACAAAAAAATGTATGCTAACATGCCATTGTAGTTAGTTAGTTAGTTAGATGAGGTTTAACGTCCCAGTTTCCAACCAATTGGTTCAAGTCGAGACCACCACAGCCTTTTTTCCAGTTGTGGCTCACTGGCTTGTTTTCCCTACTCCATTGTAGAGCACTTTCAAGATCTACCTTTGGATGACTCAAACTAGCTGCTCTACTTGATATTCAACACAAACGTATGTATACGCATCGCATATACTCTACGATATGCGGTCTAGTCTGTATACTACCATACTAGCCTACATACATTCGCTGTAATATCTGTCACAAAATGACTCATTTCTTGCAGAAGCTCTGATTTTCAGTGTCTTTTACCGTACATTGAATGATTAATAACTTGAACTTGAAGGGGTTCCTACATAAGTCAAGGAATAAACCATAGATTGGAATAAACAATTATTACTCTCAACTCAAGAATGTTTGATATTTGGTAAATCCAAGAGTTTTAGTCTGTAGAGGAAAGTCTTTTTACTGCATTCATTTAACAGTAAAGGAATGTTCTGTCCTGCTCACTACTTGCCCAATCATCTTGTATTCACACTAATACTAAATTCAATCAGCATACAACACACTGTGAAGAAAACCTTTTTACCTCCTTCTTTTTCTCAAAAATGGCAAAAGTGGCAAAAGTGTTACTCTATAAAACTGTCCTCTATGGGCAGTGCTCTTTTGTTCAAACTATGCACTTACATTCACATGGCCTATATACCTATCTACCACTGGCAACTAGGGGTATTAGTATTAGGCCACTTTATTGATTTGTTTGCTTAGTGGTTTCCTCCTCACAACTGTTGGGGAGGCTCTTCATTCAGGCCAAGCACAGCTTTTTAGTGTGTCATGCATGAGTGACTTTCAACAATACCTCTCAGGAGTCAAGATGAGGTTCATGTCTCAAACATTCCAACCATCCCGGTTCGACCGGGACTGTCCTGGTTTGGACTACGTATGCTGTCCCAGAGTCCCAGTTGGCCTACTAATTGTACTGGTTTCAAGAAAGTTGCTATCCAACTATAAGAAGGACAGTTGGAATAACTGGGACAGTACTGATGCTCTTCCGTACAGAATATTGGGCCCTTTTGCCAAGGGAGTTGATCCTGACTGTGAGCTTCAAGCTGATCTTGCCATCAGAATGGGAAATATGCCAATAAGTAATTATTTTGATTATTCCAAACTGATCTATTATTCCTAGGTGAGTGCAAAGCCAGAACTCCCAAACTATCCCATATGGAAGGGATAGGATAGGCCGGGGCTAGATGAGTAAATTATCAAGGGTAGTGTCAGGTGGGGGCAGTGAGAGCCATGGCCTCACGAAGGGGTACATTTTCCACTTTTTGTCAGGAAGTATTGGGGTGCCACAATGAAGCATGTTATCCCCGACTTCACACAGTCACCCTAAAGATTTACCAGAATTGCCCTCAAGGAAGGCAGATATCTTTCAATAAAACCCCCAATTATCAATTTGTTACAAAAATACCAACTTTCCAAATTTTGCCAACAGAAACTCAACTTAAATTTCAGAATTTTCTTACTAAAATCCCAAATTTTAAAACCTAAATTTTTAACATAACATAACATAACATAACAGGTTAAAGGGCAAAGGAGGGCTAAGGCCCCATAAGATGCCCTGAAGTCCATACAACCTTAACTGAAAAAAAAGAACCAACCAACACCAAACGAGCCCAGCACAATTAGATTCTACCACACTTATGGAAGAACTTGTCAATGTTAACCTTAAAGCAGTGCACAGATGTGGAGTTAACTACCCACTCAGGCAGACTATTCCACTCGTTAACAACTCTATGAGAAAAGCTGAACTTCCTAATGTCGAGCCTTGCAAAATTCTTAACTAGCTTCTTACAATGGCCTCGAACCCGAGAATTACATTGAACCTTTAAATAATTGCAAGAGGACAAAGGATTCCTTTCAGAGAGAAATTTGTACACCTGAAGCATGTCCCCCCTAATCCTTCTCAACTCCAGGGTGGTAAGCCCAAGATGCTTAAGTCTAACATGATAAGGTAGGTGTCTCACCTCGGGTATAAGGCGAGTGGCTCTCCTCTGAACTTGCTCTAAATGAAGCTTGTCCTTTTCATAGAAGGGAACTCCAACCTGGGCTGCATAGTCGAGGTGGGGTCTTACCAACTGCTTATACAGATTTAGTACAATTTTTCTTTACTAAAACTACTGAAATTCCTCTTGATCAATCCAAGCACCCTAGTAGCCCTAGCAGCAGCAGCTGCACACTGTCTAGATGGCTTTAAATCACCTGTAATAACTACACCCAGATCCTTCTCAAAAGTTACATCACTCAGAATACTACCATTCATGTTATAATCATAGCTGAAATTTTTAGGACCAAAGTGAAGGACTTTGCACTTATCTGCATTAAAAGACATTTGCCAAGTCTGAGACCATGAAAATAACCTATCCAAGTCTTTTTGCAGTAATGAGGCATCATCCTTATCACTAACCTTCCTATAGAGCTTAGTATCATCAGCGAACTTACTAATACTAGATGTGAGAGAGCTATCAATATCATTGATGAAAATTAAGAAAAGAAGCGGGCCAAGAACAGAACCCTGTGGAACTCCACTTGTAACTTCTTTCCAAGAAGAGAAATTACCATTAACAACAACTCTCTGAGATCTACCATTGAGCCATGAATTTATCCAGTCAGCACAACTGCCCTTGATGCCTAACCTATGCAGTTTAACCATAAGTCTACCTAATGGAACTTTATCAAAGGCTTTAAAGGCTCAAAGGCTTTTGAGTGCTCTGCGTGTTGTAAAATTAAGCTTTTGTCATCTAGCAACCCAAACCTTTTCTGGAGTTTTGAGTTGCTGCCCCCATCCCGTCAGGGAGCTTAAACTGTGCCCACCTGTCAGGCAGGTCCTGGCCTAGTCCGCAGTCTGCTGACCTAGTATTTGGGTCGCTTTGGGGCTTCCCATACTAGGTCAGCAATATATCCATTGCCAAAATTGGGCTACCGCACCTTCAAAAATTCTGAATGGTCTCAATCTTTCTCAAATTCACGTATACTCCTACAGCGTACATGATTGACCTGTACGGGTCCTTTATATGTTTAAGACCCTTCATTCTAAAATTATTTACACTTGGCGTCCAAAAACAGCAAAAATTTTGATTTACACAAATGATCCTGTTTTGTTTTTTAAACATTCTATGAAACTGCGAAATCGTGTTACTAGGCGGCTCACACTACTGTATGCTAAATAGCACGCATTGCTCTTCAATTGTGACAGAGTACATAGCTATAGTTACGTTGACCTCTACGTGTATATGTTTAAGACCCTTCGTTCTAAGATTATTTGCACTTTGCGTCCAAAAAGAGACCAAAAATTTTGATTTACACAAATGGTCAATTCCACGTGATGGGTGTTACCATTTAGAGATGATTTCTGATCATTCCTCAATTATATTTTAAAGACCAAGAATGATGAGTCAAATGCTGTAGTGGTTAACTGTAGCCTAGGTTGAAATGTACTCAAATAAGAAAAAAAATTAAAGTTGGCAGCATACAGCAACTTTATATTGCTCAAGGTGTGTGATGGGTGTTACATCACCAAATCTCGAAAATTCTGATTAAGAAAAGTTCTTGTAAAAGTCTGTGAGTTTAGGGCATTTATGCCAAACTTGAAACTATTTATAAAAGGTACAAACATTGAAGTTGAAAATGATCATAACCAGTTCTAAGAAAAATAATTTATTAATTCTGAGTAACTTTGATTTAGGCAGCGTGACGGGTGTTACAAAAGATGTGACGGGTGTTACAGTGTCTGAAAAACACATCTCCCAGCCTAAGTTAATTAGTCATAGTTCTTTGAAGTAGTATAAAATCAAGTGGGAAGACCTACCATTCTATAAAAGCAACCTTAATGAAGTTTGTTGAATATAATTTACTGTATAAATTGCTACATTTTCCCAATATATTTTGTACTTCTAATGAAGTCTTTAAATAGAGCTAAAAAGTTTGATTAGCCAATGGTTTAGCACCATCCAGAAGATAGATCGTTAAATTTAATGTAATCCATTTAAACAAATATTTATGAGTTGTAACAGAATTAAATGTCAAATTAAAAACTATTTCAGTTTATGAACCAGTGTTCTTCACAAATTTTTGTGGCAGGGGGCAGCCATCATACACATGTGTGGGGGGGAAGAGGGAGAAGGGGTGAAGGGAGGGGGTGTAGGTGCCATCATTGGTAGAGGAGTTTGATTGTAGAGCTTTCCCCTGTTCACTTTATTATTAAGGATAATATCTCACATTTTATTAATTTGTTGAAAATGCCTTTTTGTGCAATTAATATTAGACAGTAGATTTAGCCTCTGCAACATTATTAAACATTCCTTTACATCTGACATGATTGTAGTACAGTAGCTAGGACAACTGACAACATTTTCTGGAATGCTGAATATTGTCTGAGTGGGGAGGCTTCCATAGGGTGCAGTCACTTTTGGGGAGGGGGAAAATTGTTAGGATAGGGACATGCCACCCCCTACCACCCGTTGTAATAACACTGATGAACACGGAGATGGGCCATAATTTGAAATCGCAAAACAACCCATTGATAACTATTACAATCGTCAAATTTGTCTGTGGCATCAGGTGCTACCTCAGTTGCATCAAATCAGTGTACAGTCAGTTTACTGGTGAGTCAATGGTGTCATTGCAGTAACACGAAGAAACTAGTGAATAGAATTGATGTTACATCTTTAAATTTAGACTTTTCTATTCTGTATTAATGGCTAATTGCAAATAGCATGCTTATTATGATGGAGATTGTCACTAGTGATACAATATGGAATGACTGTTTGACAATCAGACTGCACACGATGTAAACCCCGTCACATTTTTGCACTGGGTATGAAAAGAGGCAATTAATTACTTTTCATAATTACTTTTCTCTGTTTTATTGCAGCTGATTAATTAGCAGTCAGAGTATAAGTTATGTGTTATGTACTCAGAAAATGTCATTCATTTGTTACTGAATTTACGGAATATTTTAATTGGTACTGTAACACCCGTCACACACATTGTGATGGGTGTTACAGATTTTAATGATGGAAAAAAATAAATTTTCTTTGAATATTTTTGGATAAAACTGATATGATGGCTCCAGGGTAGTATGAATTTAGAAGATCCAAAATAATTTTAAATTACATGATCATGTCCAATTTTTGGCAACTTTTTTCACATATTGAAAACCACACTCGGTTCACCCATGTGAATGCCAAAATGACAAGACACAGTGCAATTTGATCTCTCAATTTAAAAAAAGTAATGTTATATCACCATTTATGGACAGTAAATTTGAAATGAATCTACTGATTGGTTGGACAAATTAATCAGGGAAGTTGGTCTCAAAATTCATGCCATTTCCCTTGAAAAAATGATGGTAAAGTGACCTCTTGAGGGCAGCATAATTTTTCCCATGACAGTGATTTACCAGGAAAAAATGTTTGGCCAAGAAACTATACATAGTAATGCAACATTTAAGAACATTCACTTACCATTTTAACTATTTCGATCTTTTATGGTTCTGGGCCTGTTTACAAGGAATTGACCAAATGATCCTGTTTTGTTTTTTAAACATTCTATGAAGCTGCTAAATCGTGTAACTAGGACGTTCACACTATTGTATGGTAAATAGCATGCATTGCTGTTCAATTGTGACATAGTACATAGCTACAGTGTGGTTACGTTGATACACGCACATATGCATATGTACTGTAGCAACAATCATTGCAGAAACGCATGCAGACGATGTTACTCTCACAGTAAGTATGCGGGAAAAACTTTGTATAGCAATAGCCTAGGCCTAGCTAGTTCAGAGAGCAAAGTGTATGTGAGAACTAGGCCTAGGTACCCTAGGCTAGTCCTGGCCCCACCAGCTGCAATTTGTGAACGAGTGTAATTACTGCAAAGTCCATGTAATGCCCATTACATATAATATGCTTGTTTGTTTGCGATGATCTTCTCTTGCCCAGGGTTAGTGCTGAGCTCCAAATTTAGTGGGTCCCTGCCCGGTTTTTCGGACCCTCTTAAAGTCTTAAACACTGAATTTAAGGGGTCCACCTGGAATTTTAAGGGGTCCAACACTTTCGGAAAGGAAGCCCTTCGCACTTGGCGCAAAGTATTTTTCGAGCCCAGGAATATGGATTCACTACCTGCAGCAAAATTTTCCATGCGTCTAAGCTTACTCTTCCGGACGCCTGCAGGAGGAAGTCTTACCAACAAACTGTGCATCCATAAACAAAACATTGCGTCTATAATGTGCAGATGCACCAAAACGCGAACCCCAGTGTTGCCACGTGGGCGGTTTTCACGCCAGATTGGGAAGTTTTTTATACTACTCAGGCGGGTATTTTAAAGCTCAGGCGGGTTGCTGTTTTTGGGTGTCTTTTTTGCTTTTTGGGCGGATTTTTGGACTTGATTGGCTTTGGGAATTATTTTGCGGTATATACTGACATTTCTAGCAATCTCATTACTACCATTTTCTCGTAAAAGAAATGCCTTCTAAAGAGTTCATGAAGTATTATGAAACATCCAGTGAAAAATGCGTGCTCTAACTACAATGCTTCTGTTCTCTAACTTCAAGATACTCGAACACATATGATCAAAGAGTTCATTTTAAGACATTTAAAAAGGCGTTAAAACATTTTCTATAGCCTACTGTAGTATTAAAAGTTCATGATTAAGTGTGTTATTGCGTTGAGTTCTTGTTATTGCTTAGTTCGTTTTAATGATATATCTTTGGAAAGTTGGAAATATTAAAAGGGATACCTAAGTCTACAAAGGGCATTTGTCATCACAATATCTTGTGTTTACCTGGGATATTCCTGTAATGACTGCACAACCATTGATAATAGGGTTGTTGCGATATGAAATTTTCGATATCGATATCGCAAAAACTTTTCCTTCAATTCCCAAACGATATCGCGATATCGTGTAATCCGGCTTGTGTTTACTAAGCCACCATGTCAAATGTTTTTGGTTCCCGCCACTGCACAGCAGCCGCGATAGTGCTACGAACCTCAGCATGGCCGCCTCAATGCCGAAAAATTTGTGACCAAATGACTGCCCTACGTAGCAGCGGGGGTACGGTACCGCAAGAAATTTTCCCGAACACTGTGTACCGTTATTTTTTGCTGCGACTTGCAGACGAAGCCAAAATACCGAATAGGCCAGCCTATATATGATGCCACTTACAGTAATGTTGACCTAGGCCTACAACTGACAATAGGCCTAGGCCTAACTAAAAGCAACAATTACTACACAAAGCAACAATTACTACACAGATTTCTTCACTTCAAATTTATTTGCCATAGGGTGGAACCCAACTCTTTGTAGGGGAAGAAGTAACAGGTCAGTAATGGACCACTGCAGACTGAGCTGGCCACGCTCGGAGCCTAACGTTAAACAACACGCAAGGGAAATACGGTGGAACAAAGGCAAACAGACAAACCTATTTCTACAATGCACAAAATGAGCTTACCTGAAAGAAACCACGTTACAAGATTACAGTATTTAGGGTGGAAAACACACGATCCTGCAGATAACCTACAATAAACTGACTCGAAGAAGACGATTAAGCAGGAATAGAGACTAAAAGTTGAGGTAGTAAGTTCCTTTGTATTGACTGAAAAGAAGGTTGAGAACGACGCAGTGATAGTGGTATATGCAGTGTCGTTATGTACGGCTATTCTTATATGTGGCTATGCCTTGTACGTGGCTATGTCTTGTATATATATGACATTATACGTACGTGCCATACGTATACATGTACGGCTAGAATGTTGCGTATGCCTTGCGTATGCCTTGCGTATGCCTTATACCTGGCTATGAAACTGGGGGCAGCAAACAATGTAACGTTTTTGCCTTTTTGTGAACTGGAAGGTGGATTCTGAAACCAATATGCCGACACTGATGGCAGTCACTACAACACTTTCAGTGAATAGCAACTCCGTAGTTGGAATAAAACCACCATTCATTAAAATTACTTATATACCGTAAAATAACAGTCAAATTATGTTGAGGGTACACAGGATGAACGTTTTACAACAATCTTACGTTTATGTGGTTTTGTGCGGGTTTTCGAAATGTGGGCAGTTTTGGGCGGGTTTTTAAGAAAAATTGGGCGGGAATTAGTCTGAGTGACGTGGCAACACTGGTGAACCCTGCTCTTGCCTAGGCCTACATAAAATATTTCGTAGTCAATAATGACACACTGGGTAGATTGTGTGATACATCCCGGAATGAAGGGTCTAAGTTTTTGAATTGTCCCGGTCTGAAGGGTCCAAGGGTTGGAATGTCTGATGCCTGCCAGGAAGTTGAGTTGCACAGTTTATTTGCGATGGGAATTAGTTGTGGTTAGGGTTTTTCTCAATCCTGGCTAGGCCCTAATTAACATTTCCTCTAGCCTGGCCTAGGCCTAGGCTAATGACAGAAAAGGGTTTCATTTTGGAGGGGCATTGCAGGCTATCCAGTATTCTGCGGTTAGGCTAGGGCCTAGGCCTTCTCTTGTATGGACAGCTAGGCCCCTATGCAGGTAATCCCAAAACTTAGAAGTTAGTCCAGTCTGGAAAGTTCGTATCTGCTACACCGAATTTTTACGCCAGTCACCTGTTTTCTCAACTTTTACGCCACGCCAAATTGTTGTACTGTGTTTTAAGTACAGTGTGTATGTAAAAGACAAGAAAATCACGCCATGAAATTGGCGTATAAGGTCTTTACTGCACGCCGAAGATCTTCGGCGTAACATACATGTTTTCCAGACGGGTAGTTAGTGTATCTAGGCCTATGTATAGTGTGCATATACCCTAGGCCTTATACATCATGTAGCTAGGCCTTAGCCTGCTATAGGCCCCTATCCTTACGTTACTTTAGCCCTTGGCCTAAGGCTAAGTCAGTTAGTCGACCAAATGGTGCTCAGCTGCTAACTTTCAGTTCCGTCAATGTATAAAAGCGATGCAATATCCAAAAATCTGCGAATTTTTCTTCGTAAGACACTAACCAGGTGCAGGGTAGGGCCCAAAGCGCTACCAGATTACAGTCCGTTCCGTCATTCGTCAACGAAGTGCAAAGGTGACTGTCCCTGGACGTCGGGATGGGTGCTATACTACTTTAAAACTGCCTGACTTAACACAATATACACTAGCCTACACTTTTCATTTTTACCTGACACTTGTCACACTCGACCTTCAAGATAATACTGCGGTATAAACGACGAATCCATAATTGCCATAGCTTAGAATCAGGTCGTTTTTGACAATTTTGCGACCAGTCTCTGAGTGACCGTTCACCATTAAATACTCATACCCTGTGGCAAAAGTGGACCAGGCATTATAACGTAAACAAACCTCTGACCTGGGGCGATATATGATAGGATTAGGAGCCTAGATATATTCCTAGGACAACTATTACATAACTGTTGCCCACTACAAGTGATCGTGAAAGAGCATTTGATGATCATTGCATTGGTCGCATTGATGACACAGCTCCACTAGTCTCTGCAAGAACTTGAAATTGGAGTTAGCTTTGGCCCACCGACTTATAAGTAGAAAAAACCGCATCTCCCCAAAACAAGTTCATAATTTGGTGCTTCGGTTATTGTGAGTCGACTCTGTGAGTATAATAGTAGAAGAGTAGGCTATTATTACGTTAGCCTAGGTCTTCATAAATCACACTGTCAGACAGAGACTCAGATTGCGATGTTGACTGCCGCGGGCTAGGCTGTGTAGAGCTATACCGCGTGAGTGACAGCGTACTGTATCTTGCTCTCGATCAGTACCATTTCAGAGGCACCCAGTGCATTTTGTGCTTAGTAATTAATTGTGCTATTTCCTCGATCTGGTCAGTTTGAGAGTTTCAGATTTTGCATTAAATAAAGGTAGGCTAACTTAGTCAACACCCTCCTTCCTTGTATGTGCAATAAAATTTTAAAATATGAGGAAACAACCCCTTTTTACCGTTTTTGATACTGTCACTGTCAGTTGTTTTACATGTACATTTTTACTTATTTATTTATTTTTTTTGGTTCTTATATTTTAATCATTTATTTAGTATTCAGTTTACAGTATGTGCTAGCTCTTTTAAGTTGCTTTTATATTATAGTTATACTTATAGCATGCATGATATCATGAGTCGATCACCTAAAAATTGTTGTGTGCAGTCTGTTGCTATACGTTTGTATGTAGTGACCTGCTCAAGATACTGACCGACTCAAGGTACCGACCGACTCAAGGTACAGTCACTATACTCTTAATCTGTATGCATTTTGATGTTGATTTGAGCTGCAGGCTATGTAGGCAAAATGCAAATTGAGTTCCCTTGTATAGGTTAAATTAGCCTAAGTTCTATTCAGTAACATAACCTAACAAGTTTAAAGGGGAATTTTCATCATCCCAGACAGTTCCAATTCTCCCAACTATGCAACTTCATTCTCCTCCCATAACTGTATGAAGCTCCTCCTTGTGCAGGAATAAACCTGTTTTAATAAACATGTTTTACTGCTTAAAGCCATGTCCTGGTGAGCATACAAGGCTATATTAAAATCTAATAAAAGCACTCTCTCTGCCGTGTGTGGAATGTGAGCTACTCTGCATCTTTCAAATTTTCAAACTTTGATGTCAATCAAAGAGCAGTCACCAACTGAGAATTTTGATGCCCCCACACTAAAAATATACTTTGGGGTGATGACTGTCTGTCTTTAAGAGCAAAGGAGGGCTGAAGCAGTGAGTTTAAATTGCTGAAGGCCATATTCACACACAATTATGTGGATGAGCTTAATTGGGAACACTGACAAATGATGGCACATGTTATGATTGGCCAAACAGAGTGAAGCTTTTTTTGAATGAATGTCAATCAAGTTGCAGTCACAATCGTATTTAGACAAACAGGGATATCCCATATGTCTGGGAGGATTTGACAGCCCCATTAACAAAAAACATGACCAGTTTTTTTTTTCTTTTTCTTTTTTCCAAAAAAAAGGGACAAATTTTCTTAATGAATTCAGGTTACATTTACTTTTGCCCTAAAATCCAGACAATCATGGGACAGATGACAACCCTAGGAATGATGCATTTTTCATTATTGGTATACATGTATTTTTTATATTGAAAGGAAATACCCAAAATTGGCGGAGGTCAAAGGTCATTTGAGGTCACCAGAGGTTAAAAACCAAAAGCCTGCATTTGGAATGGGTAATCTTTTCTTACAGGTTTTATATCCCTTTTGATGTGTTTGCCCAACTTAACTTAATCTTTCTGAAAAATGTGCAGCAACATGTCTGAAAAGTGTCAAAACTGAAGTGGATTGTATTTTATGTAAGGGTCTTTTAAGACTGGTTTTGATATCCATTCCTCATGATTCTCTCTAAACTTTTTAACCATTGCCTAGTGCAGGACGTGTTACACAACCAATAGCCAGGTAAATGGTCCACCAAAAGTTACAGTAGTCTACCAAATTGATAATTTTATGTGAAGGCCTAACATGCATTTGTTGGTCTGCAAAATTTTGCATGGGTGCATGTGATCCACTGTATCAAATATGTTGAAGAGTTATACTAGTCTTACTGCCTGTGTTTATTGACAACAGCACAGTCATCCAAATTTACATACTTTACAGTGCTAGATTCTGGACAAGGGTTCTTGGGTTTAGACCTTCCCCCAATCCCTTCTTCCCCCTCCTTTCTTCCCCCCCCCCACCCCCCTCTTCAAGAGCTGAACTGACAGTTTTGCAGTGTCTTTCCATGGTTTGAACCCTCTCCCCTCATTTTCTAGAATGAAGACTATGAACTCTATAATCTGACTTCCCAAAATTACGTATATATATATATATTGTATCACCCCCAGTGTTTCTGCTAAGCCGCTATGACGCGATTTTGACGCAATGACTTTTCGATTTGACGCACTGATGTTCATGGTAAAAAATAGTAAAAAAAGAGCGTTTCATTTGTTCCTTAAGTTGATGCAGTGTGAATGCATGGCATTGAAATTCCAAGTGAGTCAAATTTTCTTATATTGGGCATATTGACCCAATGCATAATTTCTTAGGGGAAACACTGATTACCCCCTTTCCCTTCCCCCTCCCCCTCCTCCTGCATGTTATATATAACATGCAATATGACGTTAATTACTTTTTATCTGCTGTCATTTGCATTTCTTAATCTTTCTCTTTTCTTCTTTCCATGCTGTGTTCATCATGAATTTGTCATATGTCAGGACACACCAACCGATTCTCTAAAAGATGGCTGCAGCACGCAACCTTGGGAAAATTGGAGTGAAAAACTCCATGCTCTTCCTCTGTGATATGCAGGAAAAATTTCGTCCTACCATTAAGCACTTTCCGCAGATAGTTGAGGTTTCATCGCGTATGTTGAAAGCTGCAAGAATATTACAGATGCCTGTTGTAACTACAGAACAATACCCTAAAGGTAGGAATGAAATCAGGGTAAGAGAATTTGTGGAAGGTGTGACTTGCTCATGGAAAATCTGAAAAAGTCATTTAATTGAAAGGACAAAGATTAAGAAGATTCTTTAAAAGATGTTGCAGTGTTCTTGAAAGCAGTGGCATCGTCAGGATTTGGAAGTGAATGCACCCGTAAACTTTCCTACATGTTTGAAATACAGTATCCTTTTATTTCCAAGAATGAACAGAAAAAATAAATAGCATGATATGGACTGAAGCACTGAAGAAATGTGGTTATTTGAAGGAGCCATAAAGAAAAACTTGAAATATACATTTTACTGTACTAAAGAGGAATGTTGTTGGATATGTGCTTCATGTACGCCATCCTCAAACTGAAGTGAACAGATATTTTCTTATCCTATTCATTTTTAGATATTCATCCTTTTTCATTTCCCTTATAGTGAAAGAAGGGTCTAAGCTCAAATCAAGTTTTGATATGTAGAGGGGTACCTATTCTTTGCATTCAGGTGAAATTTACATTGAAATGCTATGTGTGGTTCTCAAGATATTATCAGTTAAGTTGTCATATTTTCAACACAAAGTGAACTTGAAGCAAGCACTTATTGCATCATAGCCTTACATTAATGAGCAGTCCTTTGTTTTTCTTTAAACTGTACAACCAATTTTCTTCTCCACAATCCCATGATATCAGGATGTGATTGCATGAGAGGCATGGGAAATTTACAAACTTCACATTCCCCATTGGGAGGTCCTATCCCTATTAACTTCAAAGTCAGTACAAGAGACTAAAAAAACAAAGGAAACAAAGCATTTGTCATCGATGTGAGAAAGTGATTTAACTACTGCTTGCCTCAGGCTCCCTTTGGATCGCAAATGTAGTAACTTCTTTCAGTTCTGTTCAGTACTGCATGGCCGATTTGAATGGAAGTTTTACCAAATTGCGTAGATTTAGTTCCTTTTCACATATGAAAATGAAAACCCTTCCTTTAAGGTTTCTATTCATCTCAGTTTAGATAGGCTTAACATGTAGCATAGGCCTCTCTTTGTGGTCTGAAGCTGCTTATGAGCATGGTTTCAGTGGACATTTTCTGCATTACATGTAGGTGAGAGAAGATACCTCGTTTCACATTTATTTTTGTCCCTGTTCTCTGAAACAATTTTGTGATCTCATGTCCATCATGACCCAAACATAGAGTTACAGACCACATTTTTAATCTACCTGTCTAGAGTAGCTTTCAGCTAATCTTCTGTTTCCTCCAGGACTTGGACCAACTGTTCCAGAACTGGGTGTCAAAGCTAACGAAGATGAGATTCACGCCAAGACATGCTTCACCATGTTGATACCGAAAGTGGAGGAGAAACTGAAAGCAGCGAACACACAGTCTGTGATTATGTGCGGCATTGAAACCCAAGCATGTATCCAACAGACGACCCTTGACCTCTTGGAGCGTGGTATAGATGTACATGTCATTGCTGACGCTTGCTCATCCAGAAGTATGGTGGATAGGTAAGGCAAATATGATGGAAACTTGATGTAGCTTCTCATAAGAATGGAGGGTTTTTATTGTCAGTCCCTGAGATGTACAGTATTAAAATGGGTTCCTGTTTGTTGTAAGATGAACTAGAGAGCCACCCTTGTGTTCTACCCTGGATTTGAGTAAATATGTGTCTGGCAACATAAATTACAGAATGTCCTCTCCTGACCAACAGAACATACATGATTGAAACAATTGAAAAATTTAATCAAAAACTTTGTGAGATTTCCTTTATTTATAAAACTACTTGATATGATTGACTGCAACATGTACCTGGAATCAGACCTATTTCTGTGGTTCTGTCATTTTAGGGTCAAAATTTTGCAGTCACAGAGAGTACAATAATTTTTCTTTTTTTCACAAGATTGTGTTTAATTTTTTTTTTTTTTGGAAGGAAGGTGCTTTTATGGGTGAGAAGTGTCAAGTTGGGATTTGTTCTTCAGTCAAATGAGATGCCCTCTTTCGCTCTTTCTAGCAATTTTAAAACTAAATAATCTTTTGTTTCACAGATGATAGGTCCTATTGCTTCATTTTAATTAAATACAGTCTAATTGTTTCCATCGAAGAGGTATGTTCTATTGGCCAGGAGAAAACATTTCATAATTTATGTTGGTAGGCAAAGATATTTTAATACTCAAAAACGGAGTAAATTGGAGGTTTTTTGTTGATGTTGCAAGGAGTTTAAATAGGATCATGAAGGGTTATACTGTGACCAGTTCAGAAAAGTAATAAAATACATTTGCATGAGATAGCAGTGACACTGTTGATGTTACTCTGTTTTGATTTTGCATGGTACAAGCAAGGCTTGGTTTGTTTGGCTTGCAAGCAGTTTTAATTTTCAAAAATATATTTATGGTTGTGTTAGTACTTTAATGCTGTCAACTCTTGTGTCACTCAAATTTTGAGAAAATGCCTCAATTTGGCCTGCTTCCTCTGCTTCTCTACCAAAATAGAATGTATGCCTTTGAGAGAATGAAACAAAGCGGTGCTTTCATCACTACCAGTGAAGCAATGATTCTTCAGCTTCTGAAAGATGCCCAACATCCAAACTTCAGAGAATGTCAAAAAATTATCTGGGATTCAGCTCCTGACTCTGGACTCCTATCAAACTTATAATCAAGGACTATCTGATGAAGAAAAGCAGAGACAATCAACCAATCAACAGTGCCGTCTACATGGCAAAGAGGTGACATCCCTCAAATCTGAAATTAATTTCTCACAGACGTGTCATACTGCAAGTATTAACAGCCAGGGCTGAATGCTTCGCTATTTCCCAGACAAATTTTTAAATGTTTTCATGTACAGAAAAGCCCAGGTTTCCTTCAACTGCCAAAATTTCCCTCCAGATAACATTTCTCAGCAATAAGCTTCACAGATTCCTGATATATTCCACCATGTAGTCAGCATTTTTGCTTTTTTAAAGGGCAAATCTTGTCATCCCAGACAGTTCCAATTCTCCCAACTATGCAACTTGTAGCTCCTCCCATAACTGTATAAAGCCCTTTTTGTGCAAACACAAACCTATTTTATTGCTTGTGGCCATGTCCTGATGAGCATACAAGGCTATAATGTGTAATCCAAGCACTCTACATTGTGTGGAATGTGAGCTACTCTGCATCTTTTGAATTTTCAAACTTTGATGTCAAAGAGCAGTTACCAACTGATAATTTTGATTTCCGTACACTAAAACTATTCTTTGGGGTGATGACTGTCTGTCTTTAAAGCATTCAGTTGTAGTTGTGCTTCGTTCAGTTGTGGCTGTGCCGCATTCAGTTGTGGCTGTGATACATTCAGTTTTAGCTGTGTTGCATTCACTTGTAGCTGTGCTACATTCAGATTAAATACAAGGTATACAGTATACTGGACAACAGGTTGACACAAAAATCATGTCATCGGTCCGGGTTGTAATTTACAAAATATGTAACTTTGATCAAATTATTACATGTGACTAGTTTGAGGTGATAACCACAAAGCATACATGACTACCTTTAATTGGGGATGCTGCAGCACTTCTGCCCCAGAAATTTAATGCATGTTTGCCTGCATTATTTTGCCCAAAAATAGCAACTTTTCTGTTCAAAATAGGGGCTGCACTCCCTGTTCCCCACCTGTGTCACCTGTGGTGATTATTCACTTCTATACTCCTCTTTTAACTTTTCTAAAAATCATGACTTAAAAAAATCAATGGATTATAATTCCAGTAATGTTTTGATGAGCTTGTGTTGGGCTTCTTGTTGCATATTTGCAAGAAACAATTAAGACTGATGATGAAACTATATGGTAGTTGGCTGTTGTATTTCTTTTTAGCAGAGATCTGAGACCCCTTGTCTACCATCTCTCAATATCACAAAGTGGTTTTGATCGGGCAAAGCTGGAAATAAAATTCATGTTGATTCTGCTGTTGTTCTTTTTGGAACCAAGGTAATAATGTGATAAAGGTTCAGATGGCAGCAATGGCGTAGGTATGGGGGGCTTGGGGGTGAGCCCCCCAAAATAAAAGCCCCCTTCCCCCTCCTCCCAGATACTCCTCACTGGTAATCCAAGAGTGAAAAAATGTAGGTAAGTATATGATGATTCCACATTTGAAGTCTCTCCCCACGCTCCATGAAATGGTGAAGCCCCCCCACACACAAATTTTTCTGGCTATGCTACTGGATGGCAGGTTGAAAAATTCCAGGCTGTGGTAGATACAGATCCATTTTTCTCATTTGAACAATTGTTTTTTGAAAAATGGAGGGAAAGATTAGTAGCATGGATGATGTCATCTACAGAACTACTCCTTGATGACAAATTTTACAAGGAATGGAGGAGTTTGAGGGGAGAAGGCACTTAATGATTTAACAATTGATGTAAAGAGTAACACCTGGCAGGGGCATAGTTAGTCCAGGATCGGATACCTGGTTTTAGGGAGCAGTGGCTTGTATAGTATGTATGAGCATTAGAGGGAACTTATTCTGGAAAGGAGGAAGAATGAATTTCAGTGCCTGGTGTGCACACTTAAGACACGTAGAACACGCACTTGCAATGACCAAAGGCAGGGGGGATAGGAAGTACAAATTGTTGCCAACTCCATCAGTGGTGCAAGAAATTGCCCCCTCGCCATGTGATGAGACAGCTACAAGGGTGAACTTCTGATTTAAGAAAATATTTGCAAAAGTGAAAAAATCTTGCTAAGAATCCTGTAAATAAAAGCAATGCTCTCCCTGAGCTCAAAAATAAGATTCTAAACATACCGTGGCCACACTTTATGTGTAGGATGATATCTGTTCATACTTACAAGAGGTCTGTGTTAGCTGGGTTAATTGTGTTCCACACAAGTCCTACAGGTTATGCAACTGGCTTTTACCCTGATACCATATAAAAGCAACTCAATTAAAGTGCGTTTAACTTTGTTGTAACTTGAATTCAGCTTGATCCAGTTAAACTTAGTTGAAATTATTTCAACTGGAAATTTTAACAGGGAAGTCTGTGTTTGAGCTGTAAACCAGTTATAGTGTAGTAAGGTAGTTGTAGTGTAATACTGTGTGCACAGTAACAACAGAATTGTTTTTGAACAATTCAGGTGTATGGGCAATCAGAGTTGTAACGAGTCACTCAATTTTGCAGTCGAGTCATTTACTACTTTCAGTGTGACTCAAGTCGAGTCAGTGACTCGAGTCATTGTATTATTTCTGTGAGGAAAATTATGATACAGTTGCTCGAATCATTTCCCTTTTGAAAATTAGTGATTCGAGTCATGACTCGTTACAACACTGTGGGCAATAGTTTCAGCTTTTAAAGTTGAAGTGGAGGAGCTTAAAGAAAAATGATGCTGTATAGGGAGTTCATTTGATTCATAACTGAAATTTCCTGAAAGAGAGATAAGGACTTTAATATCACAGGGATTTCAATATTGAATATTCCTGCAAGGATATCCTGTCATCAGAAACAAGTATTCATTTCTTGATCATGAATATTCGGGTTCTGCATTTGTGTCTTTTTCCAGTGAAAAGTGGTCAGGTCATATCAGCCCCATTAATAAATATAGAACTGAGGCTATTTATCTTCATATTTCAGTTACCTTAGTAAGAGCAGGGGGGACAAGTTGTGAAAGCATTGGACTTGTGATCTAAGGATTGCAGGTTCCACTTCTTGTAAGGTCACCATTACTTTATCACCGAGGGGAAGATGCAGATATTCAAACTGCTTCTCTTCATCTGGGTGTAAAAAGGAAGCTGTCAGCTGGGTTGGGAACAAACTTCACACACTTGGCGCAGGAGTATCCATGATCACAATGGCGGAGCTCCTAGGGGGGGGGGGGGACCTGTTCTATTCAGCCAGTCTAGAACGGGACCACTGTCGGGTGGGTCAGTTAAGTCAAAGTATGTCCCTTGGGGACATTGTTACTCCTTCAGGGAGCAGAACTCCTTCGGGAGTATTGTTTGGTTTTCGCCAGAGAGTCAGGGGACTTTTCGAAAAAAGCCCCCCACTTCACACACTTTGACACAGGCTTATTCATAATTAGGACTGAAATGTATGCCAACACTGATGTTCCCCCATTATCAATAATGTGCCTTGAGAGTTTCAGTTTAATTCAATTTTTAAAAGAGATTTATTATAATGATTTAAACTTCAGTATTTTGTTTTCTGTTGTCCATCATTTTTTGTATAGATATCTTTTATGCAGATGAACAAAACACATGGGTCTAATATGAAATTACGGATATCCCAGAATAAACTTTTTGTTAAAAGGAAAGGGCATAGTCCATTGTTGCACTGGAAGTATCCGAATGGCACGTATGCACCACCAGCGGTTGAATACACCTTCCACAAATAAATGCATATGCAACAGCTAGCCTTCACACAAGAGCTAGTTGGCATTCTGCCCCACCCTTTGTTAGAGACCAGCTTCCCTGATGTAATGACTGGTTGAAATAATGTCCACTGTTATAATCTAACCCCTAAAAGTGTAATCCTGCCCCTCTCTTGTCCCCTAATTGCCAACATCTGGCTACCCTACCCAGTAAGTGTGAAGTCCATCTTTTCAGCAACAAATACAGTGTATGGGACTGATGTAATTTCTTAGCAAGATTTGAAGAACATATAGGATGACCATGGGTCAAATTCTGTACACAGGACTTAAGTCAAAAACGAAGGTCATAATTTCAGGGATGGCTTTGGTGCCCTTCAAGAACAACCATCTTTCAAGGTCATGAAGGCAATTGTGCCCAAATTTCCTTGGCTGCATCCTACAGACTTTGACCTTTTTACCTGAATCCATTAGACAAGTATATTCATGAATTCATTCTGAAAAGTCTTGATCAAATTATGAGCCCTGCATGTATTTTTGCATATCCACATTTTCTCTGTTCTGTTTCATATTCAATGTTAAATATGTTTTTTTAAAAATGTATAAACTTTTTTGGGCTAGATGCCCACTACCAACTAATGATTCACCACATTTACAAATGACTGAGGCCAACTGGCCTTGCCTTCATCAAGCCTTAGTCCAGCCTTGTGGGTGCTCTTTACTTCATGGAAGTTATTCAAACACTGCAAAACAAATTATTACACTGGAAAGAGACAAATATTTCTCTGACTGAAAATTCTTTCATCTGCAATAATGCATTACTGGTAAAATTTATACACAAGATTGACAAAAGTAGTACAATCAAATCTTTAAGAAGGTACGATGGAATTTTCCTTAAAACTTTTGGTACCATCCATCATGAATTATATGTGGTGATAGCTGCTCTCTTGGTAATTTTCTTTCACCACTCTAAAATCTGTACTATAACCAACCCATCCCTCCCTTACCCTGTTATCTCTCTAATACATCAGACCTTCATTTACAAGTAGAGCTGGTGCCAGGACTCTCCTTAAAGAGAGATGGCAGTCACACAAAGTTTACTTTGAAAATCTGCATAATCGTAAAAATTTCTTCTTATTTTGCTCATAAGTACCCTTCATTATTTTTCTATATAAGACCATTGAATACTGAAGGTAAACCAAGGAGATATTCTGCATGAATTTAACAAATAAGTAACAAAAATATTGTCACATCATCAATCACAGCCATTCCTGAATAGGGATGACAGGGACACTAATTCAATTTGGTAGACTGCATTTTCCCTTTAATTACATGAAAATAGTCCCAGAAGAGCAGAAAGTCACTGAAAACCGGATCATATTGGTTTAATTTGCCTTCCAAACAAACCCATTCTAACATCTTTCCAAGTAAGCATTTAGCAGTTCACCTTAGTTTTCTATAAATGAAGGTATGATTCATGTAGCAGAATCATTACCAATGATTATGCACTGTGAGTGTAATTTAAATATGAATTCAGAAGCATTTTGTTTGGAAGAAGAATTACTACAGTGAAAAGACTTTCCTTCATTTCCACTTTTTTGAGCTGAAAATTGTTTTTATCTTTAAAAGCCACAAATAAATTTAGGTAATTCCTTTCCATTTTAGTTAAATTAGTATTAATACACCAAAAGTAACTGCAGGAATGCAAACAACCAATCATTTCTGGGTTTAAAGCCATCTATCCTCTTCCCAATATTGGATTAAAGTCGGCAAAGTCACAGATTGAACATCCCACTTTAAACTTACCACAGTCCTACTTCAAATTTACCAAAGTTTTAGTTTAAACTTACCAAGTCATAGTTTAATCTTACCCAAGTCCAACTGTTACACATGCGCAGCCAGGGGGGGAGGGGGCAAAGAGGGCAGCCGCCCCCTTTGGCATATTCTCTGTATTTTTTTAATGATTTTTTCATGATATTGCTATTAAACTCAAAAAAAAATGTTTAGATGCAACTTACAAGGCCTGGAAAGTGTCATTTCCAGCAATATGGGAGTTATTTTCGGCCAAACTTTCTTAGTCCTTCGCACTAACCTATGGTGGCGCTACGCTTAGATAATTTGCCTACAGCCCCCCCCCCCCCCCACCCTTCCATGGCAAATTCCTGGCTATGCACCTGAACTGTTAAGTTACCAAAGTCAAAGTTTAAACTTATCAAAGTCATTTACTAATTTTATCAAAGTTCTACTATAAACTTAGCAAAGTCCTTGGTTAATCTTAGTAGAGTCATGTGTTAAGTCCTGTCTACAGGATCACACATTTGTTCACAAGTCTGTAATACATTTGAATGGGGATGTTCATGACTACCAAATCATAGTTCCTTAGCAGTATGAATACCCAACAATGACCAAACCTTATACCAGGAACTTTTCAGATTAACAAACCATGCCAGTGAAACCTTACTGAAGCTCCAGAGCCCCTACACTTTTGAGAAAATGATACTACAGGCTTTGCAAGATGAAGATGGCCATTTTTAAAACTTAACTAAGGATGACATTGTCAGGAAAAATGTCACAATTTGCTGTTCCCACCCCAGAAGAGCAATTGATATGATTATATTTTTCTGGGGTCAAACACAAAGCATATTTACACAGCATCTTAAGTAGTTCCTAAATCACATAACTGAATCAGTATCAAACTATGCATCATGGAATATTCCAGACTTCTTTCCCCTTCCATTCCCACACGTCAGTCCCTACCTCTCCCCTGACCCAGTCCCCTCCTTCCCTCACCCAATCCCCTCCCTCCTGCCTGACCCAGTCTCCTCCATCTCCCTGACTCAGTCCTTCTCTATTACCTTTTGCATGATTAACGCTTGACATTTAGATGTGACTGTATCCATTCCTTTCATATCTTTTTTAGCTTCAAATGCTGGATAAAAGTGAAATGTCATATTTAAACCAATGACAAGCCTATGACCCCACCACCAAACCATTGATAAAATGTATCAAAGTGATGCCAAGTACATAGCCTGGCTGACAATGACCTCCTATCAAGATATCATGACAAGATAAAGTGAGCCTTGATTGATGTCACAAGTACAACACAGCATCTTGTAAGCAAAAGAGGAACACATAAATTGGAAAATTTGCACTGATTGAGCTGAAATGTTTTTTTTCCTAACTCATAACACTTGGCATCCCTGTAAATTCCTTCCCTTCCAAAATCATCCTGCAGTTAAGTCTTGCTTCTATCTTTTCCGTCCACCTCGTTCCTTCACTTGCAGCTGTACCACACTACCATTCATGAAGTTATAGAATGCCAGTGTATTAGAATCTTTGATGAACATTCCCTGAAAAACAAACAGAAACAAAGTGGTGAATGATTCTTGATGCTTTGCAAACTGACACCCATCCTATCAAGGCATTAGCTAACAATGTGCCCTGCCATCTTTGAGGCAGCCAACTCTTAATGGAGAAGGTCAAATTTACACAGGATGTCTTCCAAAACAGTCAAAAATTGCTAGACATAGCATTCCAAACTGAGTATACATCCATCTGATGTTATTCAACTTTGACATGAATTCAGAACTCACTGATATTATGAATCAGGAACAATAAAACAAACATAACACAAATACATTACACTGGAGAAATAGCAACCAATTTTTTTCAAAACATCTTGACCCCACCTGTGGTGCCAGTGTGACAGGAGGTTTCATACACAGCAAGTGATACCCCCTATTTCTGAATCCTGGCCAAGGCCCTACCTTTCGATACAATCAAGACAGTTCTTTTATAGCTACCTTCTCTTACATCTGGACTATTTATTGCAAACTCTCATCTAGCAGTTCAATCACACATCCATTAGATGTCTACGTCATCTTCACTTGGAAAGGGAAATTTCATATCACCCAGAATAATCTATGCAGTTTCGCATTTTACTACGTATACTGGCCAGTTCCTATGGACATTGTTCGGCAATCTATTTGCAGCCATTACCCAGACCTTTCAACAATTTTCAATATGGAAGTCAACAAACCTCAAAACTACTCTTCACAACTTTGAACTTTTGAACTAAATTATTTCATGACACTTATTCAAGTCTGTCTATAGATAGATTCAAAATGCCTTCTTTACACATGAGCCATAAGCCTTAGATACCAAAACTTTTAAATAGAAAAGACTATGACATCCTTTCTGAGTCACAAGTTTTCATGTTTGGATAATAGCAACTCCAACATCAAGCACATTCACAATTAAAGTATGAAATGTTTCCCAAAATGCAGAAGCATTTCCCTGATTGCATTCCTTGCTAGTAAGAAACACCTGTATTAACTGCTTCGCCATCAATGAAGGCTTGGTGAAGTGTCGTTTTAAAACATCAAGAGACCAAAACAGCAAACCCCAAGGCTCCCCAGCACCTTGTAGGTGTAACATTCCTTAGATAAACATACTCTGCAGCAACACTACAAATACTGTTATGAAAACTGCTACTCATAGTACCTGGTGATAAAGGGCTATAAAACAATGATGCCTAACAAAGCAATTCATGAGCAGAGTGTAAATTTTACTAGAAAAGGTCTCCCCCAACACTTTACTGTAAAGTATAAATGCTTGTTCCTCCTTTATGACTACTTTATGTTTACACTGTCTTGTCATAAACTTTGTTCCAGTTTTCGATAACACTCCTCATTTTATCTATGTTCATACACAACACAGATTTATTATCACAGCCCAATTCTGTTGTAGGAAGGTGGAGGTCTGGGTGTAGGTCAGGGTATGAGTGGGGGTCAGGGTGTGGAATGAGGGTGTGGCAGGTTGCTCAGACAGGGTTTGCTGAAGGTAGATTAAGTTTCATGTCAGTTTTCAGCTTTCCAGTAGTTAGTCTGTCTTGCTTTGCCTTTTTCCATTCCACCATTTCTCCTACATATTTTCTGAATCTACTTTTCTGACTTTGTGGTGAGTAAAACTCCTTGGAACCCCCCCCCCCCCAATCCTCAGGTACTTTTAGTGTCACTTCTTTCTTCATTGCTGCATAAATTTTATTTTATTATCCACCTGCACTTTTTAAGTTGTAACAAATCATATAAACAACATGAATAAAACAAAACACAAAACTACCCTTAGTAAGGTAATAAGGCACCATCGGGGCCGAAGCCAGTGGGGGGGAGGGGGGGGCTCCGGCCCTGACCATCATTTCATAAAGGTCACTTGCAAGAGACTCCAGGCCTTCCTTACTCACAAAACCAGTTGATACACCAAAAGATTACCAAATAAGATAATAGAAAATAATAGTTACCTGGGGAAGATTCTTGTGTTAATATTACGTAATATCATACCTGTGGTCTCCATTCCTATCTTGTCCACATATTGTTCATACTCAGTTACTTTCCATACACACGTATCCCTTAAAAGCTTTCCCACAAATCTTAACTGACATCTGAATAAAAAAACAGTCATCTTTTATTTGTCATTCCCTTTCACTAGAGATGGCCATGGCATCTGAGCACCAACAATATCTGATGACGATAACCTCAACCCAAAACTCCTACCAAGGGCATGATCCCCCCCCCCAAAAAAAAAATCAAAGAAAACTCACCTCATACTGCAGTTTCTGTTTTCCTGTTGGCATACCCAACTCCTCAAATATTTTAGCTTTGATGACCGACACCTGGTCCGTTAAAGGTAGCATGATATTCATCATTTGACCATTCAACTTCCACTCAGGTTTATCCGACTGTGCAGGAATCTGAATCCGGAACGAGACAGGGCCCTAGAAGAGAAAACAAAAATCATCAAACAACAATTTCAACTTCTATTCTGGTTTTTACCTGACATGGACTTGCACCTGGGATGAAACATGCCCCCATATGAGACAAGAAAACCCATCACAAATCCTCCATTTTGTATTCACTCAACAACAGCATCGATCTAAGCTGGCATTTCATATCCTACCAGAAGATGAGATCAGTTGCAAATAGTAAAATAGCTACCATGTATTCAAAGACAGAGCAAAAATCTGCAAACAACTAACAGTAATGAGGGAGGGGGAGGGGAGGGGATGTAGTTAGAGAATTTAACTTGTAAACCTAAAAATTTCTGGTTAACCTTCTGGTGGCATCCTTACACCTTAGACAGAATTAAGTCTTATATTTAGAAGGGGCTTGGAGATTTTTACCACATTTTCCCTTTAGGTAGTATCTAGTTTTTTTCAATATATTTGACTAGGTGAAATCTAATACTCATTCTAAGAGCTGTTCATTTTCCCCAACTTTATTGCATCCAAAACCTAGGTTAGCATTTTAATTAGTAAAAAAGAATTTTCCTTGATTTGCACACAAAGCACTGACAAATCTCATTTCCTATCTTCCCATATAAATGTTGTAACTTGTAATATCTAGGTATATATGAAAAACTGGAGGATACACTGTCGTCATGTCAAACATCATGCACAATTGTATTTCCAATGATCCTTGATTAGATAAAAGTCTCCTGGCATATGACAAATCACATCTTATTCTGTCAAAATCTTCAAGACCAGCTGACCAAATCAGGGACTGGACTGGCCCCTACGTGTGGCACCAGGACTTGCCCCACAGGGTACCAGCACCCAGAAGTCCCAACAGAGGCAAGATGTTGCCAGAAGGGGGTTCAAAAACAAAAAGTATTCAAACAGTTTGGCATACCCCATAACTTGGATTTTATTGAACAAAATTTGGAATTTTTATTGAAAAAAATTGAAATGTTTTGAAGAAAATTTAAAAACTTAGGCTTTTAGTAAAGAGTACCTTTTTTGAGAGCAAAATCAAGTCATTCCATTTGAACAACTGGTCACCGTTAGGGATTACACAGCTTAACCATACTAACAAAGGCTCCCTGACAAAATTCAAAACTTTCCTTGACAGGGAGCCAGCCTGCTCTGAAGGAAGAGCATATGCCCCTGCTCCCCACCTGGTGCCACCCCTGGCCTGATCTAAGTCCGCTCCATGTAAAGCTTGCAGAAAATGCTGTATCTGAAATGCCTCGCCCCATCTAGGTGTAAGGTAACTAGCCATTGGGATCAGAACACATTACTAAAGCCCCCTTGATGAATTGTCGTCAGAATATTCTATTACTGACCAATGGCAATCTGTACTGTGCCTCTGTTCCTTGATGTATGTCTCTTAGAACTTGACAAATATTACTACATAGACAGGTATTGTAAATGTGAGCTTATTTTGATAATGCTAACCCAAGTAGCCATTAAACATACAGCACTCTTAAATGCAATGTATAACTTAAAACTCATCTTCCCAACAATGAGCCATTTTAAGGTCGGGTCACACTGCCACGACAACCCACAACACGACGAGGACCACCCACCACGTTGGCTGTGGTCATGGTGGTGTGGCCGGTTCCACGACTAGAGTTCCGTCATGTTGTAAGCCGTCAGCCCGATTGAACATGTTCAATCATAGTTGGATGCAGTCAGTGCACCAGAATGTCTATGATTTATGCGAACTGTCTACGACAGAGAGTCACAGTTAGTTGTGAATGTGTGACCCCGGCTTCAAAACACGTTCATCCATTGTCAGAAATTCTGTTACGTCTTACCCTGTGCATGGACAAGAATTGTTGTTCAGGAATCAATGAATCTTCTGTCTTCTGTCTCTTGGCTGGGGGCTCCCCATCAGGACCTGGCCCAACTGGACCACCACCACCAGGGAATGGAGGAGGCGGTGGTATCATCTGCTGAGGAGGTATTACTGGAGGGGGTCTTGGCATGTCCATGGGTGCTGCAGAATATGCAAAAGACAGGAATAATTTAATGTACGTTAGCATATTAATGTCTTTTGCAATTAGTATAAATAGTTTTACACAAAAGTGACTCGTCACAATAAGGTTGTTAATTCGTTGCCTTATGGAATTGTGGGACTACACACGGGGTAAACAAACCGAGTTCAGCCCACAATGTACTGTGGTACTGTGTTCCCCTATTTTCTTTTGTCACCAGTTTTTGTTCAGTACATACATACACCATTAAGCCTAAATCTAAGTGTGGTCAGCCAAACTGCATGAAAACAGGAGTCTCTATCCTACTTTTACGGCAGATTAAAAACATTTACACCAAAGAGGCAGTTTATATGCAGTCCACAGAACAAAACCACAAGTAAAGAATCCTGTTTGTAGTTGCGTTGGGTTAAAAAAGGATAATTCAACAAATATATTTTTTGAGGATGTGTGCATGTGCAGACGAATTATCGAACTTGCTTATTTAATCAGACAAGACAAATTGGATTCATCATGAGGGCACCCTTTGAGATGGTTTATTACAATATTTACACAAGCTTGGATTTGACTTTGGATTGTGCATTCTACTGGCCATGATGGCGAGAGAGGATGCATAGCTACACACCAAGTTAGTAACATACTAGCCCAACTTTTTCAATTTGTATACACAGCAAATTCTAAAAATCAACTGGCCACTGGGCCTAATTTCAAGAATTCTTTCTGGCCCTGCATGAAACTAACTGGTCTCTGGCCTCCAGTCACAACTTACATGAAATCCTGATTTAAGGAAGCTGAATTTTATCCACTACCTTAAATGACTCCTGTAATGCAGATAATGCAGATAAATTTTCACATCATTCCACCCCTAGCTGTATTCCCCACGAGCAATCTGCATCTACAGTACTGGCTTTCAAACCTTAAATGTCTGTCATATCAAAATAATTCAGGCCTGATGGGCAGGCAGTTACATTAAAACAATGCCCAATCAAAAGTTTGGGGAAACCCACTAGGTATTTCATGTTATAGCAATAGGCAACCACTAATGCAGCAAAAAACTCATACCTCTATGCTGTATGTTGTGTGGCTTCCAATTCCACATTTTGTATAAATTTTGGTATCACTTCCATTGAGAAAGTAATATCAGCTTTGAAAACCAGAGACTGCTCTTTGCTGTAATACCCACTTCACTATGACCCACCTAAAGACCAACCCCTTACCTTCCAATTGCTATTACAGGCCATTCGTTTCATACCTCCATCGTTCTCTATTTTACTGTAGAAACCAAGCTTAACATGCACAACTTCAGATGGCATTTTTTGTACAAAAGTGACACTACTTATTTTAAGAAAAACACTTAGAAGTTGTAAAATGACAAAACACCATTAGAGTGTGATGCACAGCATGGTTACACACTAATGTTTTATTTAATTTTTCCATGCCAACCCCCACTCAATGTTCTACATTTCACACAATGAAGTCATGACAGAAATGCAGTACTTACAGGGTCCACCCATCATTGGTCTAACCAATATACTTTGCTGGGCCATCATAGGGGGCTGAGCCTGCATTGCTACAACTGGTTGTGCCCTAATAACTGGCATCCCTGGTGGCATGACCACATTGACAGGTGTTGGGGGTGGTGGTAGTGGGGGCATGTTCCTTTGCATAGGAGGTCTTGTCATAGGGGCCGGTGCTTTGGGCTTTGGAGGAGGGGGCCGTGGTGGTTTGGGTGCCTCTCCTTTCTGTTCTTGCACCTTCTTTGGTCCAATCCTCTCCTTCTCTTCATCAGGACTGTAACAGAGAAAGCAAGATGATAATTACAAACATTTTTTCCCTACAATCCTACCCAAGGTATGTTTAATGTACTATGGCAAGCCTTTATCAAAATATTTCAGATACTCTTTTCTCATGCACCCCCCCCCCCACTCTTTTGTTAGACGCTCTTCTGATTACATGTGAAGCAAACATCCTAGCCAATAGGGCTGACACATACAGTCTACCAGACGTACGTCAAGTTCTATAGAATATTGTTTACAAAACTAATTTACAATAAATACTTCCTGACTAATGTACTTAAACTATTACTACATCTACTACTGAGAAAGGATAGAGTAACATAAAACAACACTGACACAACATACTGACAGATTCTCACAGCACTCCCAGTATGCCACAGTACCTATGGTATCCTGTGGACTCTTTATATTGACAGTATGTAACAATACTTTCAATAACCACTGAGTTTTATGTAGTCATACTGACAGCATATTCCAATACTTATGGAACCCCTGGGCTTACACAGTGATGCTAATAGATTACAATACTCTCAGTAACCCTGTGCTTTGTGTAGTATTAATGATAATACATTAATAACAGTAACTCCCAATAAATGATACTGACAGTATGTCACAGTACTTACAGTAAACCCTATGCTTTGAGCAATGATAATGACAGTATATTAAAGTACTCACAGTACTGTATTAACAGTAAAGTACTCACATTATGCAGTGATACTGACAGTATGTTGCTGTGCTTACATTTACTCCCTAGTTTTATGCAGGATACTGACAGTATGTCACAATACTTACAGTAACCCCTGAGCTTTGTGTAGTGCCTCTATCTGCTCTTCAATGGTTATGTTGGCTTGAGCCTTCCTTGTTGTTGATTCCATACTGCAATACAATATACAACATAACACTTGGTGGACAACATGAAAAAACAACATATTTGACAATGTAAAACAATGAAAATGTTGTTCAAGTTTCTAATTCCTTTCCAAAGCAATGAATTAAAGGGTTCTGTCTTCTCTGAAAAATAATTCCTGCAGCCATTCACATCCTCCTCCTAATGCTGGACCACTCACAAGTAGACTCTATAGCAGAACCTGTGGTCTTAGAATAGTGTTTCTCAGTCACAGCAAGGGGAACACTAACTTTGACAGTAACTCAGTTTCAATATGTTTAATTAATATATCAGTCTTCTTATTCTTATAATGGCACCAAGTTATTAGGTTTACGATAAACTGTTATATTTTTATTTGTTCTTATTTGTGTAAGGTGACGCAAACTCAATAAGCTTTTCTTCTGTCAGGTCTCCCCCATGTTACTTTTCGAAATTCTCCTGATGTTATTCTGTACATGTTGTTACTTTTATTGTGAAAATAAACAACTTCAACTTCAAGTCAAAGGGAGGGGGGGGGGGGTGGGTGGGGGGGTGGACTCCTAGAGATGGACCATTCTGAATGATGAACACACTAATGGATACGAATACCCATATGTATACAAACACACATGCCTTACATTACACATTCTTTGGACTAGGTGCCAGTCTAATCCATGTATTGCCTCCTGGTCTTGCATATTTTGAGAGAACCACGTATCATTTCCCATTTTGTGAAATCAATGAAAGTGCAAATTACTTATGTTTGGCACCATGACAAGACACTATCTGGACTCCACAAATACCCTGGTATTACAAGTTACTATATATGTACATAAAACGTGAAATGAGCTAAAAAACTCATATCAGTTTGCATAAATAAAATTTTATGTGCACTAACCATGGAAAATGCTCATTTATTAATTGAAACACTTAGCTCAGTTTTGGATTAAATAAGTTAGGGGATATTACCAAGCACTTTGTAGGAAAACAAGCCAGCAGTTCATATTGGGGACGATGCTGGTAAAAAGTGTGTGGCGCCTGCTTAATGTAACGTTTGCATGCACATACACATATAGGTCCAGATATACATACAACTATAAGTATGCATACATGCCATAAATGGAAGTATACATATGCATGTACGTGCTAGTATGTGTATACCCACATCTACATGTGTATGTACAGCCAGTATAATTTTTTATGCTTAATTGCCACACATTTGGTAAAAGGTGTAAGACAAGTGATGACAAAGTTCATCTCTTCTGTGCAGTTCATACTTCCAAAATTTTATGCCTATAAAGCTATAAGAACCATATATGGTCATCACTTGCTCTTTCAGGCCAATCATGGACATAGCTCAGAGTTGACCACTGTTCAACTTTCACAGCTTTATAGCACTATACAGAAGTATGCCCCCATTGATCAGCACCTTTGGTGACCATCCTATTGTTTTAATGTATTACCTTGCTGAGTGACCATCCCAAATGACCTTTTGTTTTGCAGATGGATCTTCTTCTTCTCCAATCTGATGAAAAAAACGAGAAACATGAGAAATTTAACTTACAATACTATCAGGATGCATCTTTTTCAAAGTACAATACCATCAGGATATCATTTTTTTTTTTTTTTTTTTGATCTGCACAATCCATGACAAAGAATCTTTCAGACATAAGCTAAACTTCAAAGAGGAAACAGAGTATACCCTGCACTCATGCCTATAAACACAGTGTACTCGGTTTAAATGACATTGTTTAGTTCAAATCATAGTATACTCAGTTCAAACTATGGGGTACTCAGTCAAAGTTATAGTGCAAAGTACTCAAATCCAGGGGTGCCCATTACAAATGGCATAGTACTACATTGAAATAACAGATTACTGATTTTAATGTCAGATACTCAGTTCAAATGATCGTGTACTAAATTGAACTCATAGTGCACTCAGTCCATATGCACCGGTACTTCCTTCCAATAACAGGTCACTCCTTTCAACCTTTGTGTACCCAGTTCAAATCATTCAACATCCTGTGAACACACTGGTCCAAAACAGATGGTAATCAAGCCATTAATCATCCTTAACAAGACTGGAATAGGTTCCTCCCAGGCTTAGCAAAGACTTCCTAAATTTGAAATTCAACAAACCCCATTTCATATACCTTTTTACCAATCTGTGTCTCCACGTCGCCCTCTCCAAAGATGTCAGTACGTCTCTCAGCAAGCTTCTTAATATTCTCTGCGATAGACCCACCAGCAGCAAATACTTCCTCCTCCTTAGCTCTCTCTATATTCTGACTCCTCTGTTCCATCCATCTCTGGTCAAGGAGACCTGTCAATTTGAAGGGTAATCATCAAGGGGGGTCATATCATCAAGAGGTTCAATCATCAAGAACAGTTTAAAGGGGTCAAATGCAGTCAAACCACTTTACATTGATATACCTGCTATCCTTACTCATTAATGGACCTTTCTCACTATGTGACAATATTTTTCCTGCAAAATTCAACAAACTAACATGTGGTTTGTAAATCTGTAAGCCAAAATTATCTCACCTACTACTACTGGACAGCCTCATGAACTGCAGAACAACAACTGGTAAGGCTTGAAACCGTAATATATGGCGCTTTACCAGCCTATCCGAAAGCCTGCTCTAAGTGACCCTTGCCTCCCTTGAAACATTACCAGCGAAATGAGGTTTACTTAACTGGATCCTAGCTCTATCTTTTATCACATTTTTTAAAAGGAGTGAAATAGATTGTTTAATTCCAGCAGAATAACTCCTTGGTTTGCCTTAAATTTGCAATATAGCATGAATGTTCTTCACCATGAAAGAAACTTGTGAGGAAAAAATAAGAGATATGAAAGATTGGCTCATTTTTCAAAGTAAGGTTAGGGCCACTATGTATTCACTCTCATGCATTTTGCTTCAACTTTTTCTCCAAATTGACCCATTTGTTGATGGTTACTTTCAAGGTACCCACAGCCAATGAGGAAAATCTAAAATTCAGAATTTTATGGTGGGGATACTGGAAAGGGATTGCAAACTGTCTAATGCCCCTACAATTATTGACAACTCAAGTTTGCAAATCACTGGCTTGGTATATTCATTTCTGTATGTGAACTGTCCAGTTCATATAAAAGCAAGTACACGAACGTGTAGAAAAAGCCTTTCACAATTTCAATTGCACAAGGATTTATGGGAGGCATGGAAGACAATAAACAAACTGTACTCAGCATGCAGAGTATGGGAAACACACATAATTTGTGACCTATTGTAAGACAATTTTTAATGCCAGCAGAAAGTGTACATGCTGCTCATGACACAAAACCACAGGAAAAGAACCCTTCCAATAATTCTGTTGGATCTAAAATGGGATGACTTCAATATCTTCCAACATAAACTCAATAGACCTTATGCATATGATGTCACAGAGCCGAAAGTACTCCCTCATTTGGGGGAAATGCACATATCATTGCAAGTTACATCAACAAATGCAGACAGCTGGTTTTTCAACCAATCGTACACGGTTCGTGCATGTGTGCTTCCTTGTTCTCCTTCAAATTCATGTTGGCGTGACATCATTGCATATGGTCTATTTTCGGGGGCATGTATTGGAGGTACCACAGTATCATTATTTATCCACTGATTTTCAGGATTTGTGCATGTACAATCCAGATAGCAAAAAGACTTATATTTTTAAGTATTGGCAAAAGATCATATGGCAATGGAGTAATGGAGAAAGACACAAATCTGCCTCCAGTGGTATTTTCCAAGACATAAACTGGGCTTTGAAAACCAGTGCTGAAATATGAAAGTGAAAACAAGCTGCAAAATATTTGCTAGAAGACTGTATGCTGCAGATTGGCAGCACTTTGTCACCAGGGTACTAGAACAATGAAATTCATCTGATAACAATAGGAGCACTCACCTATTCTCATATGTTCCTCCATCTTGTCAGCTGGTATCTTCATTCCAGTGATGGGTGATACCAGGAACTTGTCATCTGCTGCAGTGCTCACTGCTGGTTTGGGAGCTGTAAAAATGGATAAGGGGCAAGGATGAATATGTCTGAAGATTCAATGAAACTAAAATTTTAAAATCAAATCAAGCTGTTTAGTGATGTCTTGACTATGAAAGCAATGCCATTAAGAAGATCTCATGAATCTAAACAGTCTACATCAGCAGGATTAAAAGTAACTTGTCTCTTTAAACAGCATACAACACACAAAGTACTGTCTCAACATCAACTTATTTTCAAATCATGTCTGACACTGGCTCCAGGTATGGAAAAAGTTTCCATGGAGGGCATAGCCATTTTCCATTAAAGGAGACTTGTTTAAGCTGTCATTTTACCATCCTTACAAAACCATAACAAACACTAATATCGCAGATACATAGCATGTATGTCAAGTGATCACTCCAAACACTTCAGTAGTACTTGAGAAATCAACAAATTTGTGTTCTGTTTGTGTGTGTTTTCTATAAAGATGCATCATGCAAGGAACACCCCACTCTTGATGAGAATGTTTCGCACATGCCAAAATTCACTGGAATAATGAGGTTAACAGTGAACACCAAGGCTGAGAGTTAGCCCAAGCGATGTCTTACCTGAGCTCTAGCAAATGCCTGCTGCAGTGTAATACGACCAGAAATTGTGCCTAAATGATATGTTATCTTAGATGAGGTACTGGCACAGTTGCTAAGTAGGCCTACAGTATAAGTCAGTCGAACATGAGGAAGTTATTGTCTTATGGTCAAGACAGATAAGGTCCTCCATGGCTATGTAAGGTTCTTCAAGGCATAATTTTTCTTCTTAAGTTAGCCACAAATTTGACAATCAATTACTTATGAACAGTAATGTAAAAGTTGTAAAAATGTAGGCTGGTTGAGACCACAGGTTCATTACAGTTGAGTCTAGGCCTAGACTAGACTTACTGTGCCTTCTGGGATCATTAAGTTACATATGTACATACTCAACATAATAGCAATTATGATCACACACTCAATGTCCATACCGTACTAAAACTTTTGAGATGAATGAGTCTAGTTTTAGTGACAGTTATACGTAAACATCATTTCATATATCCATTCACCAATTGCTTTATTTTGGAATGCTGTCTTCACAGGGCTATGTTGCCTCCATGCCATCAACTATTGTCTTCATGTCATCACTATGGAGTTCATGCCATCAGAATAACCTTGATGCCATCACTATGGCTTCATGCCATCACTATTACCTTCATGCCATCACTATGGTCATCATGCCATCACAATAACCTTGATGCCATCACTATGGCCTTCATGCCATCACAATAACCTTGATGCCATCACTATAGCCTTCATGCCACCATTATGCCTTCGTCATCACCATGGCCTTCATGACATCACAATAACCTTGATGCCATCACTATAGACTTTATGCCACCATTATACCCTTCATGTCATCACTATGGCCTTCATGCCATCACAATAACCTTGATGCCATCACTATTACCTTGATGCCATCACTGTGGCCTTCATGCCATCACAATGACCTTGATGCAATCACAATGGCCTTCATGCCAACACTATTACCTTCATGCTATCACCATTGCCTTCATGCCATCACTATGGCCTTCATGCCATCACTATTACCTCGATACCATCACTATGGCATTCATGCCACCATTACGCCCTTCATGTCATCACTATGGCCATCATGCCATCACAATAACCTAGATGCCATCACAATTGCATTCATGCCATCACTATCACCTTGATGTCATCACTATGGCCTTCATCATGCCATCACAATGACCTTGATGCCATCACTATGGCCTTCATGCCATCACTATTACCTTGATGTCATCACTATGGCCATCATGCCATCACAATAACCTTGATGCCATCACTATGGCAT
Source organism: Holothuria leucospilota (assembly GCA_029531755.1). NCBI lineage: Eukaryota > Metazoa > Echinodermata > Holothuroidea > Aspidochirotida > Holothuriidae > Holothuria > Holothuria leucospilota. Next base: position 5,675,969 of record CM055961.1, on the reverse strand, counting down.
TCATGCCGTCACTATCACCTTGATGTCATCACTATGGCCTCCATGCTACCACAATAACCTTGATGTCATCACTTTGGACTTCATGCCATCACTATTACCTTCATGCCATCACAATAACTTTGATGCCATCACTGTGGCCTTCATGCCATCACTATTACCTTGATGCCATTGCGTGAAGAGTTAACTTATTCAAGGATCATCATCAAACGCACACTCGCTGTCTCCTGACATAATCAGTTTTGCAAACCAATCTTTCATACCTTTCTCTCTTGCTGACTTGTATTGTTTTGACATCATCAGTCTATAATGGAACTTGTTTTTGGCATCCCATTCCCACACAGAGTTGATAAGTATCTCTATTTTATGAGTTATCCTACATAACACCACAACCCTCCTTGATATCTCTAAGAAATAATTTATGTCCCCCTAGGATCACAACCCTTCTTACTTTCTCTTACTTACCCTTAGGATCATAATCCTTCCTAATCTGAACTTCTCCTGGCTGAGGGGGTAGAGGAGGGGGCATTGGAAGACTATCTTTACTTCCTGGTGCTGACTTCTCTTCATCTTTCACTTTACTTTCTTCATCTGCTTCTTCTTCTTCATCACTTTCTTCCATATCAGAGTCCTACGAACAATGGGAGATGGGAGGTAAATATGATTAAAACAATACAAAGTCTGATGACCATAAAAATACAAGGAAGGGATGATCATGGAAGACCATAGCAATTGAATTCAATAGGCCTATGGGAATGAAAGAATCAAAACACTTACATAGTGGTAACCTAGAAACATCACTAGTTTATTTTATTATAAAGTGCTATACTAGGATGCACAAAACAATTACATCCCATCTTGGTTCTTACTGCTAGATGGGAGAGAGCATATTTTACAATTTGGGGGCAACCTCACACTGTAACTTGCACACCAAACGTTCTCAAAGCAAAGGTGTGCATCACACCAGTAGTCCTCACATTAATAGTTGCGGCCAAGTGGATAAAGGTGGTGGCATTTGAAGCTCATTCTGCATTCGTTACAGATTTTATGCTTAGTCACACATCCACTGTTTGTATAGGAAGGTGTACAGAAACAATTACCTATGTAGAAGCAGATATTGTTGATATCTGGACATAGGGGATACTAAAAACAGTCAGGGCTGACTGAAATAAAGGTACTGCCCTGAAGACCATGGCTTTCTACTGCTGCAATAGCCATGGTGCCCCAGAGAAGGGCATACTTTTCAAGTCTTTGTTGGCCTCCATTCCCTTTCCAAAAAAATTACAAAAAAAAAATACAACAAAACATACCAAAACACAAAATCTTTTTCCGCGAGAGTACCCTTTGAGATGCATAAACATAGCCTTATAGCTAATAGTATATGGGTATTTCCTATTTGCTGACTCATTTCCATCCCTGCACAGAACATACAGAATTTTGTTGAGGCTCACTTTATTGAAAGGAAACAAAGAACTCAATAAGACTGTGTACTGTGCAAAGACTTCCATGAAGTACTAGCAGCTATAATGAGTGCAGTGTGCATACCATAGCCAATGATGACTTTTCAATCAATGGTACTTCTCAAATCACTGCCCAGCTGGTGAAAGTTACTCTAGTTTTCTCTTTGGGAAAATCAAAATGACACCTAATTTTATTTCTTGTAAAAAGCCCATAAAGAGACTTCAGCTAGTACCCTACTCACCCCTTCATCCATGTCTTGAACCTCTGTATTCTGATCATCCGTTGTTTTAAGGGGTGGGGTAGCTGCATCTTCTGCCAGCTTGTCTCTGGTAGCTACATCCTTCTCCTCTTCATCTTCTTCTTCTTCCTCCTCCTCTTCCTCTTCCTCGCTTTCCTCCTTCCTCTCAACTACTTTCTTTTTCTTCTTCTTTTTCTCTTTTATCTCTTTACCTTCCTTCTCTCCATCTTCATCTTCATCTTCCTCTGACTCATCAGATTCTGACTCTGATGACTCTTCCTCCTCGACTTCCATCTCAACATCCTCATCCTCTGCAAGTGTCTCCTAAAACATGTCAAAGAAAGAGAAAAAATTATTTCACATCACCTAGACAACTGTTTCTTGATTATCTTACCACTGTTAGTCCACCTTAGGATGTTTAAGTCTGTTCCTTTACAAACATCGAAAGAGCTATCACTGGTATCTAATTACCTTATGAATGATGAATTTATTTGTAAGACACTACATTTAAAGAGTAGTAAAAGTCTTAAATTAGAAAAATATTAGTTACAAAGCTTGAAATATCAGTCTCAGTGGTAAACATCCCATTTTCACAGGAAATTCCTGTGCTAAGATGAAGAATTAAGAAGTTTATCCTCACAATTTAAAATAGTAGAATGTGATATCACTTTTATACTACTCACACTACAGTTTTTGCTTCTCTTAGTTTTCCTTAAAGCTATTACACCTTGTTGTGATCACTGTCTTGTTGCTATAGAGTAACTTAACCATCCATTGTAACTCCTCACAAAATGTTATGCAAGGTGTTACTTTCATAAAGTATATAAACAGTTCATTTCTAAAGAAAACAAAAGGAGGTAATGTGAATTGTACAGGAGGGGAGGATTGCAAAAGGGAGGTGAGGGTTGCAAATAAATGCACAATCACCAAACAAGGCAATATATTCCAACATTTTACATCTCACCAACTGAGTGAGCTATGAAGATGGAAGTAGGACCAATCACAATAACTTTACATCTTCTGTCATATATTCTGCTCACTTTATATTTTGTGCCCACTTTTAAGCATTTGTTTCATTAACTATTCTAGACTAGACATGCTTCACCACAAAATGAATGTCCATAAGGCTTAAATTATTCTATGCTACCTAAAAGAGGTATTAAAGATACCAATGGTTAAGGAATAGACACTGCAACTTGCAGCTATGGTATTTTATATATTGTGCACATTACATTAAAGAGACACAAGCCATCTGAACCATTGTTTCTGCCATTTTGGGTGGTATGTTTGTTGCCTTGATGTTCAAGTCTGAATACACTGAAAACCCTTTTACAGAAAAGCAGCCTTTCAATTCTTATACATCCACCTCCAGTAACACATCTTAAAATTTTCTCAACTTACCCCAAACTGTTCAAACCTCTCTTCTGCTATAACTCTGTTCCCGACCTCATCCTGTTGTATCGGGGGTGGGAACTGACCTTGTTCATTGGGCTGGTAGTCTACAGTTTCAACAACTACAAAGTTGTGCCAGTCAATCTGAGCATAGGCCACTAAAATAAAAGAGGTACACAAAATACATTATCTGTTACATGTTTGGGAACAAGTCTCACATCACTTCCCCATCATGATATGTTTGTGCTACATACAATATGCAATGACATCATCACCTAATTGATAACTGCCATCTTAAAAGCCATGCTGCCCTACTGGGTGTACAAAAAAAGTGCACATGAATGTCCTCTGAGCAGGCGCACTTTGATTTTTATGACCCTGTGACATCATATGCATAAAGACTATACAGGGATTTCTTTTCAATTCAATCCTCACCAAACTTAAATAGCTACCCTGTCCATTGAACAGAAAGGTCTGCATAAAACAACAGTCATTGGAAGGCTGATTCATAAATTAAGACTTGGCATACTCCCACTCAAGAAGCAAATGCAACATGCTAGGAAAATGCTGACCTGAACACATACAATTGTTATTGAACACACCAGTCATCACTTGATTGTGGTCTTTTAAGTAAATTTTTGAAGGGCAGGGAGGCACATTCACACTACCCCCTCCCCCTCTAACCTATGACATTTATTCCCAACACTTCCCATTCCCATTCCTTACCTCTTTCTCTTTCTCTTGCTTCCTCTTCCTTTCGTCTCTGTTTCTCTTGCAGTTTCTCCCACTCTACCCTGTACCTCACTTCATCAAGTACAGCCTTCATGGAGTCACATGCTCGCAGTTTTTTCTGAAGGTCTTTGGGTGGAATCAGTATCTGTTTATAAGATGGAATCCAGTTATTAATTTCTGTCTCCTTACCAATGTTCTAATAAAGGTACAGTTGTTGAATCTCCATAATGCACAGTATCTACCAGGAGGCCACCAATATCCAAGTTTTAAGAACCACTCAGTAATAAGCTTCAGCCACCAACCACTGCTGGTCGAAAAGTTTCTCCAAATCATCCACACCACAAACGTGAGTGTTGATGAACAATTTTGATCATATTTCAAAAGTCTACCACTAATAGGTACTGACTTGTTCATAAGCTCTACTTTGGGGGTGGGGCCTACCATAATTCTAGCACATTTTTTACATGCAAGGAAATAAAAAAATGCAAAAAAGTGCATCCCAAAGTGGAGAGATGCCCTTAATAGTTTGTGGATGGTAGGAAAAGATTTCACTCAAATTTAGCTTTCTAGTCAGAACACTGCCCTCTCTTTTAACCGTCTATCAACCTCTTCTAGGCTGAGAGACACACAAGAGTTCGGAATAGTTGATAACGTCACCTTCTCTTTTAAAATTCCTTTAGATGTTAAATTTAATGATTTTGGATACCTGTTTGAAAAATTCTGTGATCTACTCTAGTCTAGACGAACATAAGAATGAAAACTTTTTAAAGGAGGAATGTGAGCTGAGCACGGTGAGTTTTAAATCTTGAACTAGAAAGTGCATGTCACCTTTATGGGAAGATAAAATGTGAACACAAAGAAACACATAGAAACTACTACCGTCATGAGGTGAGTATGAAATTATGAAATTTGAAAAAAAAAAATGTCACTAAGACTTGTTGTAAGTCTTCTTTAATGAGTCAATAATCAAAAACAGATGTCAAAGAGAACACTTAAAGGCAGATGTCTAAAAAACGTGGGGAGATAATGAAACTCTTAGCACCATTAATTTTATCATGGCATAGTTTTATTATTCATTCTCATGACCTCGATGATTTTTCTGAACTCCTTAAAAGATATCAGCAAGATATAGCAACACAACATTGTTATCCCTACCTTAGTATACTGTTCGACAAGTTTGGTGAAATAGTTGAACATACTATGCTGGGGACGCAGAAAATCAAACAGGTAGTTTCTGGATTCTTTATTCATAAGATTGGTCAAAAATTGACGGCCATTCCTTGCAACAAATTGAGCTGTCAACTTTACAATATCTCTGTAAAAAGAAAACATGTCAAGATTTACATCCATGTTAACAAAACAGTTTAAAGAATAACAACACACTAAAGTGCATAGCCATCAAAAATAGAAGGGCACTCTACATTGCAATGTACACAACAGGCTAAAATGTGGCAGCAGATTTTTACAACTTCTTGTTCAAAACCCTTTGATTTTACATGCTTAATCAAACACTGCTCATACCATCTTGTGACAAAGTGGAGTTAACAGCAAAAATCCTGACAATAAACTAGTACAAAGGGTGATATTTGTTCAAATTAGCAATTATTTGCCAAATATTCTGGATTTAATGTGAGACAATCCTTCTCTACAACAGAGTTACTTTGGAATAGAATGCCCTTCCAAAGAGAGTTGTCATTACTACTATACTTAAACAAATATAAATAAGTTCATAAATTCTCTGGAAGGATATTTGAAGAGAAGAGGGGTTTACAGAAACAGAGCAAGAGGTATTTTTCCTTTACTATGTACCCACATTTAATCATCAGCTGAGGAATATGGGTGAATGCTGACAACAACTGAGCATTAAAATGACTTGTGTCACCACACATAATCTCAAAATCAAAGTGCATAAGAAGCAATGTACTACATATCACTGTAATGGCATAGTACAAATACAGGTCGACAAGGTTCCAGGCAGGCCATTTAAACCAGGCTCTCACAGTTTTTGACACCACTTATACATTGAAACCCAGTCTGAAATTTCAGTGGTTCATTTATTAATAGTGATGGAAAACCATTAAAACATGACCATTACATCACCTTTGGAACATTTCCCATCTGTGTCCGGAAAACATTTTAAGTTTGTCAATTTTGGAGGGGTAGTTGTTTGTTTGGTGGAGTATATGGGTGGAACACGGTGGAGATGATTTTTACAGATTCATCACATGGGAACATAACTAACACTGTAGACTTGAAAAACTACCAGGGCTGTATTCAAAATTTTGACATTCTGGGACATAACCCAGAATGTCCATTGCAACTAATGCCCTGTAGGTACTACAAAAATTTCCACCTTCTTACCAGTATACATTTAATATAGCTTGTTTATGCCCAAGTAATTTATCCTTTCCTTTTCAAATTCCTTTGTTGAAAAGCAGTATTACAAAGGTTCATCTCAGTGCCATTTGCATTTTGAATACATTTTTTGGAGAAAAGTACACAATTATCCATCCCATCTATTAAGGACACATAGCATTCAATGGAACCTAGTTAGAACTGCTGACACAAACAGTAGAACATTACATCATAAAACTTGAGGGAAAGGCACTCACAATTCAAATGTGTTGATGGATGGAGGGTCTGCTGTGAATTCAAATGTTGCAGGTGCTTCCTTAGGAACAATAGTTTCTATCACCTGGGCAACTGGTTTAGGAGGAGCAACCTACAAAGAAATGAAAGAGAAGAGATTTATACAACAGGGATCCACACTCGACCCAGAGTATAGGTTAATTGTATTGAATGCACAGAAGTTGCATAACAATAAGTATTATACCCACTTACCACTGGAAAGTCTAAAGTAAAATTATGCACCAAGTACCATATATCATCAGTGCTTCAACACAAAAACCTTTATCATGGAAAATTAAGGCAGGGTTCAATAGATGAAAGGTTCGCTAGATCGGAAGGTTCACTAGACGGAGGATCCAAACTCTAAACTTAATCCTAACAGAACTATGATTCTCATCCAAATCGTAATCCTACTAGAGGATAATTTTAAACCTAATCCAAAACCTTAATCTGTATGTAACCCAAATAATTACCCCATCAGTCATGGGAATCTTCGGTCTAGCGAACCTTTGATCTAGTGCAACTTTGGTCTAGTGCAGTGATTCCCAAATGGTGGGTCATGACCTAAAAGGGGCCGCAAGGTGAAAACTGATGGGTCCCAAGCCCATGTGGGGTTGTGTGGGTCGTGGAGCATTGTAGTAGGTTGCAACTGTTTAGGGTCAATATTCTCTGTTCTGAATACGCGTAAAACTCATATTGGTTGGACACAATAACGATCTCAGCTGGCGGTTGGGTTGCCGAAGAATGTAAAATCATGAAATTTGGGTCGTTTGAAAAATCCAGTGGGAATCACTGGTCTAGTGGGTATCCCCGAAAATTCAATTTGGGCTATAAATGGCTCATCTATCAGCAACACCTTTGTGATGTCCTGTGTTTCAAAGTAAGCACTTAATCAAAGTTGCATTTTTTGTTTGTATCTCAATGCACGTCTTGTGGGATCTTTTCAAGTTACAGAAGTTTGTTTTATGGGGAAACCATCAGTACTCTTCCACGAAAATCTACAATGTAGCATCGTTATAGGAGTATTGCACACTTGGGTGTTTATTTTAATTAGGGTGCCAGACTGTGACATGACATTTATAGCCCTATTTTAATGTATCATAATTTATGATGTAAAACCATGGGTGGAATTGTTATATATACTAAGTTCATTGTAGGCTTAGGCCTAAATGATGTTGTACAAGTTGTTTTATGAATGCTCAGATTACGTTTGACCTCAAAATAGCCCCATTGCATGGAGATTATAGGTTTCACATTGTAACATGAACACCAAAAATATGTTTATCCCACTAAGACTACATATTGAGTTATTTTAAATCATTTATGTTTTCTATAGTTAATCTGAGCAGTCTGAAGCTCAAACCTCTTGTGATTACTTAGTCAAGGGTTTCATCTCAATTCTGTGGTACAAACAATACGTTCCACGTGTAACTTAGATTGGGAGAACACCAAAGTAATATTGTATGATATTTCAAATCATAACCAATGTGACACAGTTCTACTACCTGTAAGTTGAAAGCTATGTTAAATAGTATAGTTCAGCTAAAAATGACTACATATCAAGTTTAAGAAGTAGTAGTATTTTAACTGCAAATGTTCACTATGTAACATATTTCCGTGACACCAAAGTGGCCTGTCAAAATGCAAAATGGCTATGTTTTTCTTTTCTGTACAATTGTTTTTGTCCAAACCTATATATGCATTAAACAATTGCACAGACTTCAATCAACCACTAAAATAAGAAAGATTTAAAATTTACTGTAGGTAGTTTTTGGAAAATAAGATACTGAAATTTCACACTGTAATGGTAACACCAAATGTTACACGTGGAACCTCTCTTTCGTCGAATCCCAGGAAATAGAAAAATGTCAGTTTCTTATAAAATATGAGTAACAAGGGTACAACTGATACCTCATCAACTATTTAAGTTAAAATAACTGAGCAAGATAAGTGTAAAAATAAGGGAAAATCTAATTTCTGCTATGGAAGTTTAAATGTCACACTTTTTGCCCTCAAAATTGCTAGTTTTAGCCATTTTTTCCTTCAAAATTTGGAGGATTCACCACAATGATATTAATATTTTGGAAGTTATGCACTTACATAAATAGTGAGCACAAAATGAAAGCATAGCAAAGACCATGTGGATTAAAATAGCAAGACAGTTGTCTTTAAAGGCATATTTTACCATTGGTACCCTAATTTAAATAATCACCCACTTGCGAAAATACCTATGTCAACTCACCATTAGTACTTATAAAGTTATGACCAGGAATATTTTCAGTTTGTCCTCTTTGCTTTGATGTAAAACACCCTTCAGTGGGATAGCAACTGAGGAAGTTTAATGATTCGCATTATTTATTTCCCTAATTTTGCACACCCTTGATTTAAGTAATGGTGTAATCTAGTAATGTAATTTAGGCGGCTAATTCATTCAGCTCTGCAAACAAACATGTCAGTAAACAGACTGCAAAACTGATAGGTCTTGACAACTTTCTGTGGATTTCTGACACCTGTCTCACAGTTTTCCTCAAAAGTTATTGCAGAAGTAAGTAAGGTGATAAAGTTCAACTTTCTGAACGATATTTAGTGGAAAACCAACCTTTAATGCATTCATTTTGATGAAAAAGTCACCCAATTCATTTTCAACAGTCAAATGGCTCCGCTTTTGCGTTGCCACTGTGATATGGAGTAATTTGTATTACACTCCTGTTCCAGGGGTGCCCAGAATTAGCAACATTGACAATACTAGAACTCTGCTGAGGATCAAACCTTATACGTCTTAACTGATCTGCCTCAAAGTTGCCGAATAAGACATGTCAGACTGGAAATCTTTGTCAATACCGATGCTCTCCACATGCTTCTTAGCAAGTGTCACATGTCTTCTGGTCAAACATCTTTTTGGAGGAGGTACACTCTTGTTTAGAATATACTGGTCATCACAATTTGATGCAACCCTTCTGACCTCCAGGGTATGGATGCTCCTTTACCATTTGAGCCTGCTCTTCTAGAAGGAATGACCATTCACAGGACAGGACCTCTCACCTTTTTGGAAAGAATTCCTATCTGTACTCTGAGGCAGGCACTCATTGCATGTTGGATTGGGATTCCTCACATCTAAGGTATAGGTTCCTTACATTTAGTGTAGGGATTTCTTAGATCTAGGGTAGGGATTTCTTACATTTGGGGTAGGGATCCTTACATCAAGGATAGAAATTACTGAAATCTAGGAGGGGGATTACACTTACCTTTGGAACAGTTGTAGCTGCAGTTTCATTAGCTTTCCCCTCTACAAATTCTTTGACCTTGTGTCTGTAGTAAGCATGGTATGGATCACCAGGATTCAAGAAGTTAAACTTGGCATTTGATACTTCATTTTGTCTGATACGACCCTCAAATTCAGGACCTAGGAACAAAACATTGAAAAAATGGCGGTCATAAGTTTTGTTAAAGGTTTTGTAATTGTGTCATGTATGACACTTTCTACAGCTATAAGACCATTCCTTTTACCAGGTCTAAGTTTACCATCTAAGTTTGGTTCATACATGTACAAGACAAGAGCACAGGGTTTTATCCACTTAGTGGCCCAAAGGCCCTGGCAAGTAAGTTCACACAAGGCCCTTTACAATTCTTAAGGGGCCCAGTAGGGCAGTTGATTTGTAGGTCAGGCTATAAATGCTGAGAAAGTCAGGACTAAAACTTTTTCAGTTAGCCATTAGCTTTAGAACCTCACCAGATGGCCAGTAGAAAAGAGAATTAATCCCTGGAGCTTGGGTAGAAAAGTTTGGAGGCTAGAAAGCTCCTACCCGGGAAATTTGGGCATTTCAACAGAAATTTTAGCAACTACTGTAGAGGAAAATATATCTTTTCTGTAAATGAAAATATGGAATTTGGGAAAATTTGACTCTCTTCTTAGAAAACAAATATTTTTGCGATCCCTGCCCTGGAATAACTTTGTACAATATTATCCATCGTGTAAAAATGCAAACTAGCTGAACTTTTGCCAAACTCTAAATTATATATGCCAGAATTCACATGTGTTAGCCTGGTAATGCACATGAGCGAGTGAAAATTACACATACAGCCCACAACCTTTATAGCCAGGCCCACCTAGGACCCCTGAAGCTCTGGGGCATTATGTGATTTCAAGTGCAATATGGTATGAGTTGTACATTGCACCACTTGAGGCATTCCTTAGAATCATCTTTTTTCTGTCTTTCTTTCTCCATTTTTTTTTAACTTCAAACATAGGTCTGTGCATCAAATCTGAAAGCCACTGCTACAAAATTACATCACACAGTTGTATCATAGTGGCAGCATGTTTACTTCGACTGGTATCTTCTTAGTATTTCAAGTTAAACATTTTCCATACTTTCTACAAATTAAGGTCCAACTGCACAGAATGAGCTCAATTCCAAATAGACTTGAACAAAGAGTAATTTCATTCTATTTTACTAGTTTTACATTCAAAATTTATCTTGAGCACAAATATTCATCTATTCAAAGCAGAAAACTAGGAAGTTTCTTGATAAAACATTTTCAAGAACACATTATACATTTAGGCACTGTCCAGAAAGCCTGAAGGTAATAATTTAAATGCACACCACAAACTTACCGTTCCTTGCTACAAAGCCAGCAGTTTTGTCAACGATGTCTGTGGTTTACATGGTTCAGGAAGTAAAATGCAGTACACCTTCTTGAAGGGAAATACATAAAGCTACATAAATATCTATAAACATTACCTCTGACATTATACAAAAATTGATAATATGAAGAAATTGTAATATTACATCCAAAAAATAAAATGGCTTCGTGATTCCTTGCCACTAATATAAAATGTATTTTGAGTAGTGTGGTTTCAAAATGACATAGTTTCATTGTGAAGTTGCTCTGTTTACATTAAGATGTATGTTTTACGCCCATGAGCATACTTTTTCCAAAGTCCCCTCAACACTCTGGTGAAGAGCCAAGGGGCAAAACCAAACGGTACTCCAGAAAGGAGTTCTGCTCCCCGAAGGAGCTACGTCCCCCAAAGGGACAACAAACTTAACTAACCTACCTCTCCACCCTCAGACCTCTACATCATGGGTCTGTCATGTGTGGTCCCATTCTTGATTGGCTGAAAAGAACAGGTACTACACACAGGATCTTAGCCAAAAGGCTGAGAAGCTATCACTGAACGTCATTCGATTGTAGACTTTTCTATGTACATTAAGATGTATCTTTTATACCCATGAGCATGGTTCAAGGGCAATTCCCTCAATAAATTTATGTCAATCATAATCAAATTAGCAGCTCCAAACCCTTGCATCAGGGCTGGAATTTAACAGTTGTCCAATAGTCTGAGATGAAGAAAAATTGTGTCGGACAACCACCTTCTCTCTTTAAACTCATCCAATCGACAAGGAGATTTTATACTGTAATTGAAGAGTTCACTAATGTATATCAAGCAAAAAGTTTGTAATAAAAATCCTCTTAAGATAATGGTATTGCCTGTCATTCATCATTGAAATATAAAAACAGAAAGAGAAAATACTTTGGTACTTCCCATATGGGGGATGGGGGTGGGGGGTGGGTGGGAATTTCATAGAATTCTGATTGGTGCAACTGAGAGAACATTCCATTTCATGAATGCTACAGTACTAGTCTGTCTGTTATTTAGAGTACTACAAAACATCTCGTGCACACATCCCAGTACTGTATATGAGATTAAGTTTGCTTCAGAACCTTTGATTTGTTCCAGAAGATTGGACACCAGGTACATAAGTGGACCTTGTACCCAATCAGTGAGATACACTGTAGATCAATTTGTTTTTAATGCAGGGTTTCCCCTGGCATTCCTTTTGTGAGGCGGCCACCTCACAGTTTTTTGCTACCACCTCACAGACATTTGCTATACTTGCCACCTGTACTGTACTAGCTATGGAAGTATTGATAGTTCTCACTCACTGATGGTGCCAAAGCTGGCATCATATTACCCCCATGAACTAATACCACCTCACACTCTCTAAAACCCAGGGGAAACCCTGTAATGAGTAGGTATGCCTGCAAGACATACATAAGCTGTTTACTGTGCTCAAGATGTACTTTTGTTTCAATATCTCAGATACTACTTCCACAATCTCAGCCTTCATTGGAACAATAAACTAAAAGATCACATTCCCAAAACTGTCTTATCTTCAAAAGTACCAAAGCACCCTCAAACATGAATGTCAAATTAGCATGCATACATCAGCTATTTGCATTCAATTTTGGCAAAACGTGACAGATATAAGACCCTAACATCTTTCCTGTGTCATATATCATGCTTATGAGTTTTTCAAAGTTTGACATTTTGTGACCACAAATGACCTTTGACCTTCATCAGAACTAACAGGGTTCTTCTACTTCATGAAGCATTTTCATACTAAATACCTGATTCCACAATGTTTCCCTTCAGTAGTGTACATACCATTTTTTCAAGGTACTGTAGTTTTACTACTGGTGACCTCACATGACCTTCGACCTTGACCTCCACCTAAAACATAAGGAACTATCTATCAAATAGGAGGTATCCATAAGCCATGTATGAGATTGGGCAAGGTTAACCAACTTGAGTTACTATGTTCACAAGTAAGCATAAAATACATACATACACACATAAACACAAACACATAGGATATTACCATTGCATAGATTCCTTCTGCCTTCTGAGATAAATCAAGAATTATTAATGTTAATAATGACATGCAAAAGTATTCAGCTGCCCATGCTCACTTTGTGAAACCATTTTACACTAACTTCAACCCACAGCTTGAAACTATGGGTGGATAAAGGGGGGAATCTAGCAAGTTTGCCAGGAAATTTTGGTATCTGAAAGGAAATCTTGGCACTTAGAAGGAAATTTGGCTTTCGGCACATTAAAGTGTCTACTGTCAGCAACAGGAAAATTGTCCTTACTTCCTGGGAAATAAACATTTTTTCCACCTTTACTTGAAACACATTTTTTTTCCAGACAACAATCCTGAATAACAATATGCTTGGGCACTTGCAGGGAGGTAAGTTAAATATTCCACTTTTTTTAGAAAACATAAAACAAATAGAAGAATGGCAATTCCCTCAAACCAATCAGGAAAATCAATAATGTTCTAAAAAAAAAAATTGACAAACACACTTTTTTAAACACATATTTTACTTCGTTTTGTTTTTCTTTTTTTGCAAACTTCATCAACAAAATTTAATCTTTGGCATATTTCTGAGTTATAAAATGTTCTCTGAACCAGCAAAATGACTGTCTTCCAAATCAAGCTCCCTGATTCAAGCAGCCTACTGCTTACAAATTTCATGCAGCATACAGCAAGAGTCTTAAGTAGTCATCAACAAACTATTCTATCAGCCGTTGTATGAATTAAAGCAGTAAGCATAGGTCAACAGAATAAGGGCTGTTCGGTTTTCTAAATAATGGAAACCGATTTGTTGGGCAAGCAAAAAAGTTAGATGTGGAGTGTATGATTTCACCAATATCAGTCTTAGAGTGGATGCCCAGGTGCTTAGATGTGGAGTCACAGTTTGGGGTGCAAGGTAAACAGAGTCACATCGCATCCACGCATCCTGATGCTATGTGATGTTAGAGAGCGGCCCTGTATTCTATAGTTGTACCGGAACATAACTGACAGTATGCAACTCACTTCCATGACAAGTGTAGCCTTCAGGGGTCTCTGTCAGTGGGGAGTTGTACTCTGCAGATTCAACACTCCCAGTATTAACAGTACAAGTAATTGTTACGAAATAGTCATTCAACTGCCATATGAGTAAGCACTTCCAATACTATTTCATATTTGCCAAAACAATATTCATTGGAATTATTTTCTAAAGGTAGGGCCTATTGAACAGGCTGCTGGACGAATAGCACTTATACGTTATTAGTCCAGGTGCAGCACTGCAGCACAAATTTTCAAAGTTCTGCGCTGCAGCAGGACCAATAATGTATGTGATACTCGTCCAGCAGCCAGGTCAATAGGCCGCACCCAACAGGATACAGAGCTTGGTATCTTATAGATACATATGTAGGTATGTATAGAGCTTGTGAAGTGAAAGTATGCAATGCGTGGGGCTTCGCTGATATATTTGCCGTGAGTATAAGCGATCACTGACTGTTTGTTTGCACAGGTGCTAGTCGACCTTTGAATAGCCACATTTCCCAAATTTCTCACCACTTAAAATGCCCTTTACTGAAATATCTCAGTACCAAAATGTCCCGTGCCAAAAAGTCCATGTACCAAAATGTCCGCAGATTGAATTGTTGTTAGTTTTATAATTTTTTCGACTATTTGTAAATGTTTTTATTAACGTTAGAAGGCTATTTTCTGTTTCTTCAAGGAAAATGAAATACCATTGGCAATTTGCTTTACAACTTACCGCTGCAATACATTTCATACTTTTCGTGTTGTCCATAGTCTACATGCAGGTATTGCAGTGAGAGTGTAAGTGACAGTGGGTTGCTATGGTTAGCGTAGTACTTTTTTTTAAGTACTTTTTTCATGTTGTGATATTACTGTTCCGAACCAAAAGACAATTAATGATTTCCCAAGTGCCTGCAATAAATTAATTACAATTAAAGCTTTTGTTTATTCAAGTTAAGAGGTTTCCAGACTGGAAAGTTTGCATTTTGTGTGGGCAAGTATCTTGTTATTTCTCGTCCCATGGGAGGCCATAACTTTAAGCCATAATGACAGACCTCTGCATGGTCAAATGTTGGTCAGGTCTTGCCGCCATACGGGCACTGTCGTGCAGTGAGTTTTGCATTAGCTTTCAAAGTTTCAGGTAGGCCTAGGCCTACTTTTCGCCTCATAGAGTTGCGGCCGTGGCTAATTTTGCATCGCATGTGTGGCCAGATCTATGACCAGCAATTTTTTTGCGGCCAGGTGCCAAACTGCGCAGCAAGCTGCGTGGGCCAGATCTTGCGTGCACAAGGCAAACTTCTAGTCTGGGCCCTGGAGAGGTTTTATCATATGTATCATTCATAGGCGGGGACGTTTTTGTATTACATTTGTACTAACACAGGGTTTTTCGGTAAAAACCTGGGACGTTTTGGTAGCTAAAAAGCAGCGGGGACGTTTTGGTAAAGGGCCGTTTTGACTGGATAGGATAGGCCTACCCCCGAACGTACGTCGTGACTATTCGCATGTCGACTAGCCGCTGTGTGGAGAAGATGCGGTGATTGCTTACTTGCACGGCCCGCTGACAGCACATACGTACGCGTAAGATTGAGAGACACAAGATGTACAAGTCGGCAGCGGATGCAATAGCATACGCACATGCATACTGAGAGTGGGACTCACGATTTCTGCGCTGCTGAATGCACTTCGCAAGCAGTGCAATAACATGGAAGTGAATTCTGAGTTTGATAAGTACGAGAATCTAAAAGCACTCCATAAATACTGTGAAGAAATAAAGCTGTTCTGTTTGGGGGGATTTGACAACAGTGGAAACAGCATATAAGCATGTCCAAACTTCTAAAAAAATACAGTCAGAATACTAGAATTATGACATTTAGTGTACCTTGACTTGAGTTGGTCGGTACTTTGTGTCCGTCATTGCATACAAAGCATGGCACTTAGGCTCGACTACGTACGAATCACCATGTGTGCTACTTGCAACACAAACTTTATATTATAGGCCTACTCGTATGTAGTAAAGTTTGGCAGCAAGTCGACATGGGAATAAGCAATCACTGCATCTTGTCCGTACGGCTGCTAGTCGTCGTGCGAATAGGTCCCACCCCGAACGTTTATTAATGTCGCGAAACTACTTGCAATGATACAAGTACTCGACCTAACTTCTTGTAACACTAAAAATGTAGGCTAAGCCCAGGCTAACAAAACTGTGAGTAGGCCTAGCCTACCCTGTTGTCAACTTCCAAACAATCATAAAAAATGAAATCAATGCAAAACGTTGAATGTAGCCCATATCAAAATAAATTTCACAAAAGGTTAAGATCCCCCCCCCTCCCCCCCCCCCCCCTCCTTCCCCGACCGTGTTGAAATTTTTAAAAGAGTTTGAACAATCGCCAGCGGAAAGGATACTTCTCACTTCAGGCGGTGGGTAAATTATACCGACCATCGGTTTCGCTGACGGTGCTTTAGGAGTCTCATTTTCACTCTCCTTCACTTCTTCGACGGATTTAACTACCTCAGCAGGCATGGTGATGGGAAATTCTTACAATTTCTTGTGAAGTTCTTCAAATTGAACGTAATCAGTAAGAATATTTTGGTGAAAACAGACAGGAAAGTTTTGTGAACGCTACTTTGCTAGTCATCCATCCTGGCGTTTGCATGCATCTCAGTGATTCTACTTATTAAAACCTAATTTCCTTACATAAGCACATTATTTTCCTAATTTTTTCTAAATTTTACAAATTTTATTTAAAATCCTGTAAAATTTATTTTAAAAATTCTATTTTATAATGTCTACTCAGTTAATGTAAATTAGTATTACTATAAATTTCTGTCATTTTCTTACATAAAATATTCCCCCAAAAAGTGGAAGTGCTAAGCAAAATGAAACGTATCTTGCGTGTTTTATGATGTGAGATTAACTGCAGAGGTAAAGGTTAGTGTTTGCGCATGCTGTATGTACCAGCTCATTGAGTCATACTTGTCTTTATCACTATACATCGAACTGTCTCGTCAGTGAGGGATCGGACTCCCTTTTGAGTTTTTTTTCAGTGGCGGATCCAGGGGGGGGGGGTCGCCGACGTCCGGACCCCCCCCCCCTCAAATTTCCCAATTTGCCCTTTTTCAAAATTGTTTTTTTTTCACACTAGCCTAAAAAAGTAAAAAATAATAAAAAAAAACCACGACAGTTTGACAAGTAATGACAGTTGTCCAATTCCGAGAAGATTTTGGTTACCCCCATCCAGTATCGATCAATCCACCCGTAAAAGTCTAGCCATGTATCGCAGAAACTTTCAGCAATATATTTCACTATGGTGGCCTATATTGCCCGCCCCGAAACACGAACAGTACAATCGTTTTACAGAGAATGTGACTACAGTATGTCTTACTGCCTGCAATGGAGTAGGGAAAAACATGCCAGTGAGCCACAACTGCAAAAAAGGCGGCGGCCGGCCCGACTTTAACCCGTTGGTTAGAAACTGAGCCGTAAAACCTCATCTATAACTCTAACTCTTGCTGCCTGCGTGACAGTGAGGCATTCTAATCACTTTTTGCTTGAAACCACGTGTGGCGTGCTTGGGCTTTCAAAGTAATACAAAAAACGCGCAGATATTACGTCATTCTCACTAGCTAGCGCTTTATGCAACGTATTACCACTGAGTTTTAATATTGATTCCAAAAGGTCACTGCTAGTCTTTTGGTCTAACAAAATAATGATCTGTTCACACTTCCTAAACGCTACATCTACGAAACCTTCCCTCTACCCGCTAGTATCCCTCCTCTCATGAACACGATATGATATTCATGGTCTGGAATTGCTCTCTTCATTTATTAGTGTTGCCCTAGTGATGGGAATAAAAAGCCAATCTTAGTTTAAAGTCCACTGCCAAGAGTTGACCAGAAGTCGCAATAGACGAATCGGTGTTTGTTTCATTTTAAAAATACTATATAAATTCACCACCAGGTCAATTAACGAAATGTCAGTCGGTTCAATTTTTTTGACGTCTTTTGACAGATGACCGGTCTGCTGTCGCAAATAAAAAGCAAACATTCGACTTCAGTCATCTGTTCTGACAGAGTATTTTTGACAGTCACGCCGCAACTATATAGGGAAACAACATACAGTATTTTAACCCCCTGCCCCAGTCGAGATAGCGGTGACGCCAGGTGGGGGAAGGGTTCATGCCCCCGTCGGGGAAGGCTGGCCAACTATCGGGGAAGTTTTACAGGTTCGTTGGGGAGTCCTAGTCGAAAGTATGCAGTCCCCGACGACAACTAGTCGCCCCGACGGCTTACCTGTTCTTTACCCTCAAGAGGATAATTTCTCTAATAAGAACCCAAAATTTTCGGCGCCCTGCGCGCGCTGTAG